>QJPP01007239.1:0-600000 GCA_003996215.1 Jaltomata sinuosa
GATTTTGTCCGGCGGTATTTTGGCCAAAATTTTTTGTGGGCGTCCGTGGGACCTATTTAATGTCGCGTGTTGGTTCGGAGGGGCAAACGTGGGGTTTTAGGATTTCAAATGTGGCCCGGAACGGGAAATAGGGATTTTTCAATTTTTTCGTATGTTATAGTCCATGGATTTTGTGTGATATGTGAGTCCGGCAGTATTTTGGCCGAAATTTTTCGTGGGCGTCCGCGAGGACCTATTTAATGGCGCTTGTTGGTTCAGAGGGGTAAACGTGGAGTTTTAGGATTTCAAACGTGGCCCAGAACGGGAAATAGAGATTTTTCGATTTTTTCGTGTGTTATAGTCCATGGATTTTGTGTGATATGTGCGTCCTGCGGTATTTTGGCCGAAATTTTTTCTGGGCGTCCGTGGGACCTATTTAATGGCGCGTGTTGGTTCGGAGGGGCAAACGTGGGGTTTTAGGATTTCAAATGTGGCCCGGAACGAGAAATAGGGATTTTTCAATTTTTTCGGCGTTATATTCCATGGAGATTTTGTGTGATATGTGATTCGGGGTATAAAATTTGGCCGAAATTTTATCGTGGGCATCCGCGAGGACCTATTTAATTGGCGCTTAGTTGGTCGGAGGGCAAACGTGGAAGTTTTGGTTTCAAACGTGGCTCGGAACGGAAATAGGGAATATAGGTTCGGTTCGTGTGTTTATAGTCTATGGATTTTTGTGTGATATGTGCATCGGCAGTATTTTGGCCGAAATTTTTCGTGGGCGTCCGCGAGGACCTATTTAATGGCGCTTGTTGGTTCGGAGGGGCAAACGTGGGGTTTTAGGATTTCAAACGTGGCCCGGAACGGGAAATAGGGATTTTTCGGTTTTTTCGTGTGTTATAGTCCATGGATTTTGTGTGATATGTGCGTCCGGCGGTATTTTGGCCGAAATTTTTCGTGGGCGTCCGCGAGGACCTATTTAATGGCGCTTGTTGGTTCGGAGGGGCAAACGTGGGGTTTTAGGATTTCAAACGTGGCCCGGAACGGGAAATAGGGATTTTTCGATTTTTTCGTGTGTTATAGTCCATGGATTTTGTGTGATATGTGCGGTGTTCGCTTGTTGGTTCGGAGGGGCAAACGTGGGGTTTTAGGATTTCAAACGTGGCCCGGAACGGGAAATAGGGATTTTTCGGTTTTTTCGTGTGTTATAGTCCATGGATTTTGTGTGATATGTGCTTCCGGCGGAATTTTGGCCGAAATTTTTCGTGGGCGTCCGCGAGGACCTATTTAATGGCGCTTGTTGGTTCGGAGGGGCAAACGTGGGGTTTTAGGATTTCAAACGTGGCCCGGAACGGGAAATAGGGATTTTTTGGTTTTTTCGGTGTTATATATAGTCCATTGGATTTTGTGTGATATGTCTGTGCGTCCGGCGGTATTTTGGCCGAAATTTTTCGTGGGCGTCCGCGACGACCTATTTAATGGCGCGCGTTGGTTCGGAGGGGCAAACTTGGGGTTTTAGGATATCAAACGTGGCCCGAAATGGGAAATAGGGAATTTTCGATTTTTTCGTGTGTTATAGTCCATGAATTTTGTGTGATATGTGCGTCCGGTGGTATTTTGGCCAAAAATTTTCGTGGGCATCCGCGATGACCTTTTTAATGGGGCGCGTTGGTTCGAAGGAGCAAACGTGGGGTTTAGGATTTCAAACGTGGCCCGGAACGGGAAATAGGAATTTTTCAGTTTTTTCGTGTGTTATAGTCCATGGATTTTGTGTGATATGTGCGTCCGACGGTATTTTGGTTAAAAAATTTCGTGGGCGTCCGGGACGACCTATTTAATGACGCGCGTTGGTTCGGAGGGAAAAATGTGGGCTTTTTAGATTTTAAACGTGGCCCGAAACGGAAAATATGAATTTTTCAGTTTTTTTCGTGTGTTATTATCCATGGATTTTGTCTGATATGTGCGACCGGCGGTATTTTTGCCGAAAATTTCGTGGGGGTCCGTGACGACCTATTTAATTGTGCGCGTTAGTTCGGATGGGCAAACGTGGGCTTTTTAGATTTCAACCCTGGCCGGAATGAGAAATAGGAATTTTTTGGATTTTTCGTGTGTTAAAGTCCATGGATTTTGTGTGATATGTGCGTCTGGTGGTATTTTGGCCAAAATTTTCGTGAGCGTTCATATCATATCATGAATTTTTTGGTTTTTTCGTGTGTTATAGTCCATGGATTTTGTGTGATATGTGCGTCCGGCGATATTTTGGTCAAAATTTTTCGTGAGCGTCCGTATCATATCATGGATTTTTTCGGTTTTTTCGTGTGTTATATAGTCCATGAATTTTGTGTGATATGTGCGTCCGGTGGTATTTTGGCCGATATTTTTTCGTGGGCATTCGTGACGACCTATTTAATGGCGCGCGTTGGTTCGGAGGTGAAAACGTCGGCATTTTTGATTTCAAACGTGACCCAGAACGGGAAATACGGATTTTTTGATTTATTCGTGTGTTATAGTCCATGAATTTTGTGTGATATGTGCGTCCGACGGTATTTTAAGCGGAATTTTTCGTGGGGGTCCTTGACGACCTATTTAATTGCGCGCGTTAGTTCGGAGGGGCAAACGTGGGCTTTTTCGATTTCAAACGTGGCCAGGAACAGAAAATAGGAATTTTTCAATTTTTTCGTGTGTTATAGTCCATGAATTTTGTGTGATATGTGCGTTCGATGGTTTTTTGGCTGAAATTTTTCGTGGGCGTCCGCGACGGCCTATTAAATGGAACGCATTGGTTCAGAGGGGCAAACGTAGATTTTTTTTGTGTCAAAACGAGGCTCGAAACAAGAAATAGAGATTTTTCCATTTTCTCGTGTGTTATAGTCTATGAATTTTATGTGATATGTGTGCCCGGCGATTTTTTGACCGAAATTTTTCGTGGGCATCTATGACGACCTATTAAATGGCGCGCGTTGGTTCCGAAATATGTGCGGTCAAACCCTTTTACCTCAAATCTTACGGGTCCATCCATAAACTTGTAAATGATAGTGAATACTTTTCATGGACTTATGTCGCTCATTTAGGATTTTTATGGCCCCGAAACCGGAATTAAGAATTTTGGAGACATCTAATAGGTTTAGTCCATGGTTTTAAATATTAAGGGTCCATCAATATGGACCGAGACATAGACGCACTTTGATTATGTGGAAAAGTGCCACTGTGAAGAGGAATGAAGTTCCCCCAATTTGCACTATTGAGTTGATTAGTTGAACGACCTTTTGAATAGAATGATGAAGGGAGGAAGACTTGGCACAAAAAAACAAATGATGATACATGTTTCTGGTCAATGGTCAATGGTCAATGGTCAATGGTCATCTTTATTTTCCACTGAGGCTTTACTTAATGTAATATCCTTTCATGTATTGTTCAATTACATATGAAAAGTATTTGGCCAACAAAGGAAAAGCAATAGCTTAATTTTTCCACTTCCCCGTACAAAAATACATGTTCATACTAAATACCTGCTACAATGAATCCAAAGCTCTTTCAATTGGAACATGTTTAGTTCCATTCGCTAATGCCTAATCCTAATTCAGCACCAAAGATTTGGTAATTCACAGAGCAAAACTTGCGACAGAAATATGCATTTTGCTGTAAAGGCAAATTTTGCACCTTTAACATTAGTCAACTGCCCCAACAATGAAGTCCCACCCCCCATCCCAAAGTAAGGTTAGGGATAAGGGTACACAAATCACAGAAAGAGAAAGGGGCTCAGCTCTTACAACGTCAACAAGTAGAGAATACGACTAGAGAACGAAAAACACAGAAATATGTGTATGTTTCACATATGTACATCTAAAAATTGCCAAGATTCCTGGAGGAATGAGTGTCTAGTAGTCATCTTATCCAAACCTGTCAAGCAAACCACCAAATCCTTTCAATATTTGGTAACTTTGCCAACACATCATCTATTCCAGCTCAGTTTCAAGTTTGGCATGATCACGTATTTGTAAGCAAGTTGTGCAGCGTGAGAGATCTTAATCAACATGCAATATGACTCATAACAATAGTCATCTAAATGCATGTAAGTAATGCTAAATTAGATTTAGTGCATCTCATACAGACTTTAACTGAACGTAACACAAAATTACTAGCCATCTTTCAGGGAAGAGTTAAAGGTAGAGAACACAGGACCTTTGATGTGATAACAGAGAAATTTCCAAGGGCCAGCATGCACACCAGAACAAAAACTCTGTAGCTCCCCCCCCCCCCCCCTTCCTTCTCTACTTAAATACCAATTTTTTTATTGCAGCAGGGTTTAAACTCGTGATGAGTGCTTATCCCACACATCACGTGTTGTACTCTTACTACATAACCTAAGCCCTAGGAACTAGAAAACACAGGACTCCAATGTGCTGAAATAGAATCAAAGGATCCAAAATACTTAAAAAGACAACCAAAACAAAGAACTGATTTGCGGAGACATAAGAAGAACCTACAAGATGATCCATGAACTGAAACATAACACAAGGCACACTCAAGTACTGAAGAATATTTGGTCCTTTCTGTCACTTCAATATAGTATTTCTATCACATAAACACCACATCATGGAAAGCTAGAAGTAATGGTTCTTACCCTCACTTCAATAGCATTTAATGGAACTAAACGTCACTCCAACTTTGGTTGAAAAGAAATGAACCCTTGTTTAGACGTTTTCCGGGTGATGCAGTAATACCACTGAACATGCAACTTAAGGTTAAATAAGGTAGAGAAAGATTCTAACCTGCAGATGTGTCAATCGAGCAAAAATCTTCATAGCTCCTATAGAACTTATTGGAAGAACACCATTACCAGAAGAAGTCATCTCGAAAAAGACACAAATCTGCAGTTTCAAACATAAAAAACAGCCAATAAGAAAACAAGAAACGAAAACATTAGTATGGTTTAGATCTAAAACATAAACCTGTGTAAAACAGTAGTACCACTTACACACTTTATCTAATGTAGTTCTCCACAATATTCATCCAAACATAGAAGCAAAAACAGCATTACGTTTTCAATTTGAGGCCAAAAATGTATATATTTTAACGTTACTTTTATGACAGCTTTATTAAATATTACCTATTCTATTGACGATTCAGCTGTAAGCAAAGGCAAAAAGAAAATAAAAGTACATTGATAATGCTCAAATATGAGAAAAATAAGATAATTAGTGCTATGTTCATCTTATGGACGAGAGACGATTAAAAGAGTGGCAAATATAGTCTTTAGTCTTTACCACGAATTCTCTATTGACACTCTTTGACCCATAAACACTGAATTATCCATTTTTACAACAGAAATCTTTTTATCATTTCGGTCACCACATTTTATTCTGCAAAGTTCAACTACTTTCATCTGGTATGATTGTTTCATGGACAAACACTGCCTTTTTTTCTATTCATATGTAGAGAATGACTTAACCTTGTCTGCACTACCACCTTAGTTTACTAGACCTTGGCGAATTGGCTAAATCTAGAAAAGATATTGTTCGAAATGGTGCCATCATGATATGAAAATCTTTAAATTCATATATCACAATCTCCATAACATTTTCTATATCCTAATATATATATAAAATTCACAAAATCCCTCAATAAAAAAACAAGATAAGTACAACATATTACGTGTCAGAAAAGGATACTAACCACAAGTACACTATGTACAGAGCTGTAGCTTCTCATTTTCTGTTGAGTTCTGACGCGGTTTTTCTTAGGTCCTCTTTTTGTTGCTAGAACAAACAATTAAAGTGAGCTCTCAGAATGTTGTATCAGATACAAGAACAATACTGGTCCAAACATGGAAGACCACAGACCAGTTCCAAACCTTATATAGCCGATTCCACCAGCTGTCAGATCTTGATTGCAGTAAGCGCCACTCAATGCCCATTTCATGCTCTATGGTGTTGGGCTGAGAACAATGAGAAGTAGAAACTGCTTCTTTCTGAATAACAAAGACGATTGTTTTAGGATAGACAAGTGTGACTGAAACACGGTAAGTCTGTCTTTTTCTCTTTTTTTTTTTTTTTTTTGGGGGGAGGGAAGTATATACAGAGATGATAAGAGTGAGACTGACCATTTCCCGCTGCAGTTGTAGTCTTAGTTTGTCAACACATAGATTCCCAGCAAATGATGGAGTGTTTCTTTCCGTTTCCGGAAGAGTTACCAAGCTAGCAACGAGCGGCCTGGGCATTAAAGAAGCTTTTATGCAACGGGAAATCCACCCAGCCAAAAAATGTAGTATTACATTTAATTAAACCAAGTCATTTACTTGTCTATATATTTTTTTCATTTGATCTTTAGAAGATCAGGGTAGGCATTTGGTGTCACTTAGGCCTCATTGCCCATAAGTTCAATATTGAAAAGAGCGGTACTAACAATAAATATGATTGGGAAAATGATATATAAAGTGTTAAGGGTATCATCAAGAATCAAGCCGTTACTTTTTCCTTGCATTGCATATATATTTTTATTTTTTCTTCTTTGGGTGACAGGGATCTGATTATTTAGGGAAATAAGAAGAATAGGGTGAATGGTGCGAGGGTTGGGATGTGGGGAGAGGGAAACTTTTTTTTGTTTTGTTTGTTTTAATATTGTATTTCTTAAAAAAAAAAACTGTAAGGGGTGTGGGGAGAGGAATAAAATACTTGGTGATTTTTCTCCATTTGATCAAGCCTTGGTAGACTCGCCCGATACCTAAGCTGATGGGAGGTAACATGTAATACCCCTCATGGTAGATGGGGTCGCCCAATACCTGACCTGATAGGAGGTAACACGTACCCAGTGAAATTAGCCGAGGTGAGCGCAAGCTGGCCCGAACACCATCGTCTTTAAAAAAAATTACAGGTGCATTCAATGATTAGTTCATTTGACATGTTACCGGCGAGTGTATTTCACGTGTATTGTCTTGTGTACACAAGTGTTCACAGAAAACACTTATGTCCAGCAGAGGTCTTCAAATGGTAACTAGTTAAGTTGGACCATCTAACTGACAAATCGTACCAACTTTGAAGGGTCATCTACGTATTTGGCCAAACACGTGTATAACCCCTCAAAATTTGTGTATTGATATCCTGTGTCTCTCCCGATAAGAAGGCAAGGAAAGAACATAAGGACACAAACGTACCAATCATCCCCAACACCCTCCCAAAGTTTTTGTAATGATAAAAAAGTAAACAATATCTTACCAGCAAGTTAAAAAGAAGGGGACAGGAGACCAGAAAAAAAAAAGACAAATGAATAAACAGAAAGCAGGGATAGTCACAAGTAATATTCACAAGTCCTAACCAATATCACACTCTTTTATGCAAAGATTTCATCACAAGAAATGTCTAGTTCGCAGCAAAACCACATCCTACCAGCCAGATTTGAAGATATGGACCAAGGCTTATTAAGTCCAACTCTTAATGTTCAACAAACCACAAGAGAATTAAATGATTAGAATAAATTTTCCGAATGGCCTAGAGATTACAATACATATACACATAATTAAAGTAGAACTGCTTTGAATGGGAACAGTTTAGTATATTTGGTGTCATGTACTGACTTCAGTTAACACAAAAAAGGAAAAAGGATATCCCTTTCATGTTCCAGAAAAATAAGTTTGGAACTCAATATTCATGAATCATTTAAAACCAGTAGTCTACTATGTTTTTTTTGTAAGTAACAAAACAGTACAACATGGAAGCATTTAGCAAAAGCACCTTGGCCAATTTTTTTGAAGAGCTTGTGTTATTCTAACAAGTCTAAGCAAATAAACCACTTTGAGTCAACAACAACATGCCCAGTGTAAATAAACCACTTTGAATCCTCATCCTAAAATTCATATGGACACTCGAGCACGTTCAACATTTGTTGCCAAAAAGAACCTTGAATGAAAATTGAATATATACCTCCGATTTGACACCATTAAGCATCCATCAGCCAACTTTTTACTGACCCTTTCTGCTGCTTCTCTTGTTCTGAACACAACTAACGCTCTACCTACCACATCAAAAGAAATAAGGTCAAACGCAAGTACAGATGATTTAGCCATGAACATAAAGTAGTGTTTCTTCAAAAATAAACTGCCCACTCACCCGTAGAAAAGCAAAAGAAGAAAACATAAACTTCATATATCATTGTGACAGACAAGAAAAAAAACATTCCCATAAGATATAACTAGTCGAAGCTTGTAGACAGAAAGATTGACCACTAGAAAACATACCAGAGTACGGGCTAGAGAAAGCAGTGCGCTGAACCATTTTGGCGGTAGAGTTTTCCCTACATGCATGCCAGATAATATCCTGTAACATTATCAACACAATTGTCAGTACCAAAAAACCAGATAAGCAAAATTATCAAGAAAATCTGGGAGAACTTCACAAGAAACTATCAACTATCCATCCTTCAATTTAAAAAATATGACTTATTGATTGGAGTTAACTTTTATTCTTTTTGACAACTTTATTGGTCGAAATAAATATGTGGACTATGAGCTTAAAACTCAAAAAAGTTCAAATATTTAATATGCTCCAAGCTCTTCCAGACGAATCATGCAATACGAGATAAAGTAGGAGAGACCAAGATAAGATTCGCTAGGTCACATCATAATGTCATGGAAAAAATTAGCCCATATAATATTGCGTTTTGCATTTATCTAAACTTAAGATCCCTTCTTATTTATATAAACTTTTCATTCAGCCTTGAATTTTTTTGATGGTAGGCATGAAAAAAAAATATGCCATAAGTTTTTTGATAAAGGTAATGTAGATATGCCATAAGTCACTATGTTAGATCACAAAATGACTGAAATACATCTCACTTAGCTTCAATCTTTTTTCTCAAGCAAACAAAAGAATGGGTCTCGTTACTTCAATTTTCTATTGGGGGGTTTCTGCCTTCAACTGTCTCTACCAGAACGACAAATCTCAAGGCTAATCCCTGAAAGGAACTTTTGACACAACGAACAACCAAGATTACAGTCAACTATGACATGGTCTTTATCTGTGGAAATGGTTCGAATTTACTCAAACCATGAAAGAAAAACTACAAACAACTAACAGTAGATCTGGCCTTTTGGCTGCAACTTTTCTTTATCTGTAGAATTAAAACTAGGGCTTCTATAAGGCCTTTCTATGATTGTACCGGTTGTGGTCCTTTCACCTTAGATTTGTGAGTAAGGAGCTTATAGCTCTTCGTCATTCAGAATGACAATATAATTGCAAAGGGCAGGGAGGATGACAATAAGCTGGCCAGTAGGATGCATAATCGCAATGGGCATGGAGGATGACAGTACGATGGCCAGTTGGATCAAGTCGTTTGCAGATGAAGGAAAAACTGAATGAATCTGGAAAGCTGATATTTTCTACTCTCTTTGTTTCTCTCTAGATCTCAGACAAGAAAAAAGACAATTTAATAAGGATTTTGCAACAAGCAGGCAAACCAAATTCTCAGCCAGATAAACTAGATATTATCAGAAGTTAACTGGCATGGAATAGGGTATTACCTCCACCTCTCCTGATGTATATTCAGGATTCAAATTTTCTAGTAAGACAAGTGTCCCTTGCTCATTTGATGTTTGCATCACCTCCTCCCACGGCTAAATATGAGAAGAAAAAAAGACGATGAAAATGATGATATCTTATTAATCACAAAATGGATATCAGTATTCACCTACAAAAAAACAATCATACAATCTAATAGATTATATTATCAAGAAGCAAGAGCACCATGTTAAGCCAGCAATCACAATGTAGGAAATATCACACAAACTAACAACTCCAATGTGTGAAACATAGCTCCACTACGTGGGAAACCTTCAATTTTAAATTATATGTTTAGAGCTTCACATGTGATGGTAACTTCTAATCTTTAATTTGCGGTCAATTTGGCATGGGCATATAAAAACACAATAGCGAACTATGTAATTTAGTAATTTTGTCACTGTACTCTTTGACAGATTTTTTTTTATTAGCATGGTATGTAACGACCCCTTAGGTTGTTTTTGAGTTTTAGAACTCTTTTTCCCTATTTGAGACTTCTAGGTTCATCTGATGTTTTATGACTTGCAGATATGGGTGACACAGATCCACAGGGACTTCGGTGCATTTCAGAATGTATGAACCTAAACTAGTGAATTGAAAAGTTAAGATTTGACCAAAGTCAATATTTTGGGTAAGCGGAATCGAATTCAAGGTTTGAAGGTTCCTATGGATTCGTATGACTATTTAGGACTCGTTTAGATAGTTTTGGTTGAGACTCGAGGGGTTCGGGAG
This sequence comes from Jaltomata sinuosa, assembly GCA_003996215.1. Lineage (NCBI taxonomy): Eukaryota > Viridiplantae > Streptophyta > Magnoliopsida > Solanales > Solanaceae > Jaltomata > Jaltomata sinuosa. The sequence goes on from QJPP01007239.1 coordinate 10,263, forward strand.
CTAAAACTAGATCTAGTGGTTTTTGATGTTTTTTGGCTAAGCTAAAAAGGGGGGAAATCGTTCATGGTACTTGAAAGGCTTCAAATTAAGGTAAGTTAAGACTTTGACTTCGATGGGGAAATTTTTCCAACTAAATGATTAATGAAATGAACTAAAAGTTTCAGGGTAAAGTATAAGCGAGGTGACGAGCGCTTATGCGGGTACCGGGTGTTAGGGTATTTTTGCTTATGTGCTTATTCTTTTGTGTCACTCAATTGTGGAATGATTAGCTGAGCATGCTTTAATAATTGAGGTGATGAAAGTAGCATAGATTCACTTGCTAGGGTACCTTTTTGGATATTTTATGTATTGAGCTGCATGGATTAATTTCATGCACCGATTATATGTCACATGACTGCACGTGTGATTCATGATTATTCCATGGTATGCATTCGGTCGATGATACTTGCTAAGTACACGTCCTTTTGTACTCATACTACACTTACTACACTCTTTTGCAAATACACGTTGTTCATGACTGAGTTTAGAGCTTTGACTTGAAAATATACGGTTGAGTTGCTTCTCTAGTTCGCAACACCATGGACTCCTCTTTTATTACTAGTGTTATTCAAATAGTGTATCAGATTTCAGACTTATGTATTTATTTTCTTTTAGACGCTCTTGACTCATATCACCAGGTTTTGGGATGTTGGTTGTATTTCCACACTTCTATCATATCAAATGGATATTATGTATTTCATTATCTTTGAATGCTTTCATATATAACTGCTAATAAGGAAAAAATGGTTAAAAGATGAAATTTGGTATGCCTGCCAGATTGGTGTGTAGGTGTAGGGATGGCAATGGTGCGGGGAGAAACGGGTTTTAGGCTATGCGGGGCGGGGGCAGGTTTAAGGCTATGTGGGGCGAGGTGGGTTGATGCGGGCAGGGCGGGTTGCGGGTTTAAACTTAATTTTGACTTTTTACATGTTATAAAAGTGATAGAGCACCCTCGTGTGTAAGAATACACACATATCAGGACAATTTATTGTTTTTTAAAAATTATATTTATATGGTAACATATTTTACCAGTTGAATCAATTTTAGTGTATACAATTGAATATACGTTAAAGTATTTTAAAATTTGGAAAGTTTCTTAAAAATTATTAAAATTTCTTGTTTGGAAATATTTGGAATAAACCTGAATATACGTTAAAATAACTTGAATATACATTAAAATACGTAAAGCAAAAATTTATGCCACTGATAAACATGAAAAAAATACTCCCTCCATTTCAAAAAGAATGGCCTATTTTCCTTTTTAGTCCGTTTCAAAAATAATGACCCTTTCCTTTTTTGGCAACTCTTTATTTTCAACTTTCCACATAGCATGTTTAAGACCACAAGATTAAAGGGCATTTTGATACATTTGACACATCTTTAATTTAGAACCACAAGATTCAAAAGTCTTCTTTATTTTCTTAAACTCCGTATCAAGTCAAAACAAGTCATTCTTTTTTAAACGGAGGGAGTGATAATTTATGCCACTGTTAATGGCTACTGTTAAACATGAAACAAAAAAAAATTATACGATTCCTAATATTGTTAATGGCTACTGTTAAAAAAAATTATGAGTTTTATTTTTAGTATCAAACTCAATTAAAAAAAATATTTAAAAATTATGTGGGACGGGGAGGGACGGATTGAAAATGAAAAACTTTGCTATGTGAGGCAGGCGGGTTGATATTTTTGAGGATTAAGCTCAACCCGCCCCGCCTCATTGCCATCCCTATGTATGTGCCATCACGGGTTAGGGATTTCCGCAATATTCTTTAATAGATTTCTTTTTTATTAGTATGGTATTCGAGAAATAGTTTACAAATATGTTATGGTAGATTTCTTTCCATCTGCCTAAGTCTTGGCGGGTATTTACCCAATACTTGTGAACTTGTGCTAGTGGGAAGTAACAGGCACCCAATGGAATGGCTGAACTGCGCAAAAGCTAGCTCTACCACCGTTATAGACACAAGATGTTAAGTTACATTACATTACACACTATGTTTATGCAAATAGCATCAATCATACGAAACCTTTTTCTTTGTTTCATAATGGGGAAATCCCAAGGCCTAATGGCACAGTGTTCGAAACTCGGTGGATAACATTCACGCCCCTCTACACTTCTCCACTTAGCTACCTGGCTTTTGTCTGCGGCAGGGTTCGATCTTGTGACATACACCTAACCCACACATCATGTGTTATAGCAACCACTAGACCAAACCCCCAAAGCAACAACATCATATCTTCATTTTGATTTCACTATATAATAGATGAAAAAAGAAAGAAATATGTGCAAGCCAATGTTTTCCTTGATGATTTAAGAGAAAATTATAATATAGAGCTCCACGTTGTGGAAATCCAAATAAAATATTCCATGCAACTTAGTAAGCTTTTAAAGGTACAAAATAAGCTCTCTTCTATGCACTATTGCAAAGGAGTTTGACTTCATCGATTTTTTGACACCACCCAAGAGTCGAAAAGAAATGGAGAAGTTCCCAGAGCCTCTCCTAGATCCCTTAGTTATCTTATGCGGAGCAAAATTACATTCACAACTAAGAAGAAAAAGCAAAATAACTGAAATTTTCAACTCAACCAATGAGAACGTAGTTCCAAAGTCTTATTCATTGAATCCACAATAGTTTTTGTTTCAAAAGGGATTTAAAACTAATTACTAATAGCTTGTTTAGCCAAATTTTTGGGAAGGCTAAAAGTGCTTATTTTTAAAAAGTGAGGTGTTTGGCCAAGTTTTTGGGAGAAAATAAGAGTTTTTAGAGAGTTGCAGAAGTTGTTTTCAGAAGCTAATAGCTTTTCCCAAAAGTACTTTTTCTTTAAAGCACTTTTGAGAAAAAATACTTAGAAGCAAGCACCTTTTAAAAACTTCGTCAAACACTAGTTGCTGCTCAAAAGTACTTTTTAAATTGGTTAGCCAAACACAAAAGGCTTCTCACCAAAAGTACTACTGTGAAAAGCACTTTTGAATAGAACACTTCTCAAAATAAGTTGATTTAAAAAGGTTGGCCACACGTGCTATAAATGTGGTAAGCAAAAACAGAATTCCCGAATAAACTAAAATAGCTTGTTTGTTTCCGTTGTATAAAAACAAGGTTGATATTCAGAATTGCAACCACCATTGGGTTATCAAGTTGCTAAGTCACACTATGAAAGTTTGGGAGAAGGTGGTGGAGTTGAGGGTGTGGAGGAGCGTGTCTATTACCAAAACCAGTGTTTTTGGAAGCACGAAGCAGAAAAAAACAAGGCCCCACTTCACGCTTAATGCTTCATTGAAGTGAAGTGCAATTTTCTAAAGTAAACTTTGCACAATCAAATTAATAAACTAAAATGACAAATTAAAATAATTAAACTCAAGCAAATAGTCCAGACCATCCCAGAAAGAAAAAAACAGAGGAAACTCCAACAAAAAGTCCAACGAAAAAAGGAAACAGTCGTGCAACTCTAGCAGCTGCGAGCAAGAATTGAGAAAAAAAACTACTATCCCCCAACAGTGAAGTGTTGAAGAGAAGAAAAAGAGACATACGTGGAAAAAGAAGTGGAGTCGCACTCACAGTCGATGAAAGGTGAACCCTAAGTCAGACTCTTTTTACAACTTTTTTTCTTCTAAAAAGAGTCTAGTTTTTTTAATAAAAAAAAAAAAGGACACGCTTCACACTGCTTCACTTATGTTCCCCTCTCGCTTCAGGGCATGAAGCGCCCGCTTCATTGGACCTCTCTCGCTTCAGGCCACATTGAAGCGCCCAACCTCCGCCTCGCTTTGCTTCACCGCTTAGCGATGAAGCAGACGTTTTTCTAAACACAACCGAGAACCAATTCGGATTCATGCCAAAGTGATCAACTACAAAATGCATTTATCTCATAAGAAGATTGGTTGAGCAGTACAGGGAAAGAAAGAGGAACTTACATATGGTGTTCATCGACTTAGAAAAAGCATACGACGAAGTCCCTAAAGAGAATCTATGGAGATGTTTGGAGGCTAGAGGTATACCCGAGTAAGGGTAATGAGAGGTGACTTGGAACACTTTCCAGTCGTGATGGGATTGCACCAGGGATCAGCTCTTAGCCTGTTCTTATTTGCCTTGGTATTGGATGAATTGACGCGACATATCTTAGGGGAAGTGTCATGGTGTATGCTAGATGACATAGTACTGATTGACGAGACTTGAGACAGAATTAACGATTTGCTAGAAGTTTAGCGATAGACCCTGGAATCCAAATGGTTCAGGTTGAGTAGGACCAAGACAGAATACTTGGAGTGCAAGTTAACTCATGAGGCAGATGTGGAAGTGATGACTGATACACAAGTCATCCTCAAGAAAGGAAGTGTCAAGTATCTTAGGTCTATAATCCAAGGAAACGGGGAGATTGACGATGATGTTACACACCATATTGGAGCGGGAGTCTCACACTCGATGTCTTGTGTGATAAGAATGTATTATCAAGACTTAAAGTAAAGCTTTATAAAGTGGTTGTTAAACCAGCTATGTTGTACGAGGCAGAGTGTCGGCCGATCAAGAACTCCAATGTCCAGTAGATGAAATCAGTGAAAAGATATTCGGGACAAGGTGGTAGTGGCCTTCTTGGTGGACAAGATGAGGAAAGCAAGGCTGAGATGGTTCAAGCATGAGAAGAAAAGATGCCCCGATGCCCGGGTGAGAAGGTGTGAGAGGTTCGATATGGGAGTAAGGGAAGAGGTAGAGGTAGGTTGAAGAAGGATTAAGGAGAGGTGATAAAACCGAACATGATACTCTTGTAGCTTACGGAGGACATGACCCTAGATAGGAAGGTATGAACGTCGAGGATCAGGGTAGATAGTAGAGCGTTGGCTAATTTTCCTTACCAATTGTATTATTATTACTCTTCTATTATCTCTGCGATTTTATTACCACTTCTTATTTTCCTTTTGCTCCGACTATCATATTATTTGTTGTTGTCATTGTTCTTTTCTCTATTATTTTTCAACATGGCTTCTTCACTACTGTATTTCCTTTTTAAACCTACTTTGTATTGTTTTACTTGAGCCAGGGGATCCCGGAAACAGTCTCTCGGCCTTCATAAGGTAGGTGTAAGGTCTGCGTACACTCCACCCTCCTCAGATCCCACATGTGAGATTACACTAGGTATGTTGTTGTTCTTGCAGCTTAAGGATAATTTTTCACCCTTATTATTGACTTGTATTTCTTAGTAATAAAAGAACTGGTCAACAATGACCTAGGATTCAAAGATGGCTCAAGCAATTCGATTGAGGCCACACTTCTTCCACTACAACACCTGTTGTGGTCACTCATCCTTGGCGATCAACACATGAGCCATCAAACTTGATTAAATGAATCATCAGATTAACAAAATAAGCAATTCTAAGCTTAAATAGGTCAAAACATGCCACTTCAAAAGATTTCAACTATAATTATGACACGAGGCAAGCTACATATTTCCTAGAAATATTTGGCATATCAGATAGAGTTACTTAATTGGCCAAGTAAAATAGCACCAAAGATAGGATCACGTACAGGTTCCTTAAACCATTTGCTCGACCCCTGTAATAAACAAGAAAGCAGGGTGCATAAGTTTGCTATTTGAATAAAAAGATTGTAAATAAAACCAACAGCTTTGCAGCCATGATTAAGAGAAGCAACATAAATTTCTATCATACCATATCAATAATCTAATATCATCTCACAAAAGACTACATAAACCAACAGCTTTGCAGCCATGATTAAGAGAAGCAACATAAATTTCTATCATACCATATCAATAATCTAATATCATCTCACAAAAGACTACATGAATCCGAATTAAATATAAGATCTCAAAAAAATCATTATACCAGAATATCATGAATAGAGAAAAGGATGATCACATAATCAAATTACATACACCAGATAGCAACAAGTAAATCCATTTCTTTCACCAGCCAAAAAAGATAAAAGGGGAAAAAGCACAAATCTTTTGGGTAAACATCCATATTTTCCCATCTTAGAAAAATATACTCCCTCTGTCTCAATTTATGTAACACTTTTTCCTTTTTCAGTCCCAAAAAGAATAGACACATTGTTATATTGAGTAACAATTTGACTTTAAGCTTCACATTATATATATCCTTAACAAAATGATTTATAGTCATACAAATATCGATGGCTTATTTTAGACCACAAGTTTCAAAAGTCTTCCTTTCATTTTTAAACTCCGTGCGCAGTCAAACAACTTCACATAAATTAGGACAGAGAGAGTAATTAGCCACTAACTAGTTTTTACAAAATTATGAGTGAATCATGAACTGATTTAGAATGACTCCTTGAGATGGGACAAGGATTAATTCTAGAGGCATTCTTTTCCCTTTGTCAACTTTTTTGCTTCTGAAAAGGGACTCGGGTACAGCTAGCACATCATAAAATATTTGGTCTACATTATTTTTTTGTGAAGGAATATTTGGTCTACATTATACTTAGTTTGCTTTAAGATTCAACAGTTTACTACACACTAGGGTGAATTAAATACAGTAGAACTTATCCTGTTCCCAGATATACAGATCATATTCAAGGTGAAACTTTGAGAAAGTGATGTTGACTAATTTTTATTAAATTATTTAACTGAATGGTCTAGCTAGCAAGCAGTTTCTAAAAACAAATATAGAGGAAAGCCTACATGAATATCAAAAAGTTGTATGACGAAGGAAAATGTTGAAAAGGTTATTTGTTCATAACAAACTATTAGCACTCAAAAGGAAGCAGGTTTACCCTAGGTTATGGATGAGCTAACCAATACAATATAAGATGAGGTAACATGACATATGTTACTCGCGGATGATATTGTTATTTGATGAAACTAGCGAGAGTGTCAACCAAAAGCTTAAACTATGGAGAAACACCATAGAGAGTAAAAGTAAGACCGAATGCATGCACTGCAAGTTTAGTCAACATGAGAAGAGTGAAGTTGAGGTGAGACTAAATAGAATTGTAGTGCCAAAATGCAAACAATTTGGATAGCAAGGCTCGTTGTTTCAAGAGAATCGAATGATAGATGAAGATGTTACTTATAGGACTAAATTTGAATGGTAGAAATGTTGAAGTGTCACCGGGGTGTTAAGTGACAGAAGGATGCTTATCAAAGTGAAAGGTAGGTTCTATAGAATAGCTATAAAGCTTATAATGTCATATAGTAGTGAATGTTGGGCCGCTAAAATCAAACATATTCACAAGATGAATATTGTTGAGATGTGGATACTAAGATGAAAGTGCAACAACAACATACCCAATGTAATCCCACAAGTATGGTCTGGAGAGGGTGGTGTGTAGGCAACCTTACCCCTACCTTGTAAAGGTAGAGAGGCTATTCCCGATAGACGAATGTGTGATAGAACAAAATTAGATAAGTTTAAAAACAGGATCAAATTTGCCAAAAGGTGCAAGTAGCACATGCATTGAGGATAAAACTAGAGAAGGTCGCTTGAGATGGTGTGGCCATGTCCTGCGTCGTCCTATAATTGAACCGGTTCATAGGTGTGAGATTATGGTAGATGAAGATGTTACTTATAGGACTAAATTTGAATGGTAGAAATGTTGAAGTGTCACCGGGGTGTTAAGTGACAGAAGGATGCTTATCAAAGTGAAAGGTAGGTTCTATAGAATAGCTATAAAGCTTAAAATGTCATATAGTAGTGAATGTTGGGCCGCTAAACTCAAACATATTCACAAGATGAATATTGTTGAGATGTGGATACTAAGATGAAAGTGCAACAACAACATACCCAATGTAATCCCACAAGTGTGGTCTGGAGAGGGTGGTGTGTAGGCAACCTTACCCCTACCTTGTAAAGGTAGAGAGGCTATTCCCAATAGACGAATGTGTGATAGAACAAAATTAGATAAGTTTAAAAACAGGATCAAATTTGCCGAAAGGTGCAAGTAGCACATGCATTGAGGATAAAACTAGAGAAGGTCGCTTGAGATGGTGTGGCCATGTCCTGCGTCGTCCTATAATTGAACCGGTTCATAGGTGTGAGATTATGGTAGATGAAGATGTTACTTATAGGACTAAATTCGAATGGTAGAAATGTTGAAGTGTCACCGGGGTGTTAAGTGACAGAAGGATGCTTATCAAAGTGAAAGGTAGGTTCTATAGAATAGCTATAAAGCTTAAAATGTCATATAGTAGTGAATGTTGGGTCGCTAAACTCAAACAAACATATTCACAAGATGAATATTGTTGAGATGTGGATACTAAGATGAAAGTGCAACAACAACATACCCAATGTAATCCCACAAGTGTGGTCTGGAGAGGGTGGTGTGTAGGCAACCTTACCCCTACCTTGTAAAGGTAGAGAGGCTATTCCCGATAGACGAATGTGTGATAGAACAAAATTAGATAAGTTTAAAAACATGATCAAATTTGCCAAAAGGTGCAAGTAGCACATGCATTGAGGATAAAACTAGAAAAGGTCGCTTGAGATGGTGTAGCCATGTCCTGCGTCGTTCTATAATTGAACCGGTTCATAGGTGTGAGATTATGGTGAGTGAAGGTATAAAAATAGGACAAGGTAGACCTAAAATTACATAGAAGGAAGTTGTCTCGGAAGACCTAGAAATCCTTGGAATCAATGCAGATGTAGCTAAAGATTGGAGCACAATAAAAGGAAAAGATCCATACTGGTGATATCTACTAGTTGGGAATAGGTTTTAGACTTGATAGAGAACTTCTAATACTACTACTATTGTTATTGCTATTTTATCTATACACATATGATATGTGTTTAACTAGATTTTCACTTTTCTTTTGTTTGGTATGATGATGACATGAGTTGAGTTTAAATGGAGCAATGAGGATTCATATAACCAACCTTAACTTGATTGGGATTGAGGTGGAGTTGTTGTCATACTCAAAATGAAGCAAGTTTCTAATGTTGGCTTTCACCCCAATGTCTTGAAATGCTAAATGATTGTGCGATAGAAGGTGGTGATGGTGGTTGTGAGTAAAGGCTAGAGCTGGTTGGTGCTAGTGGTTGAAGGCATAGGTGGTTGGTGGTAGCGGTTGACAGTTATGGAGGCAGTTATGTGGTGATGGTTAGTCGTGGTAATAAAATAGCATGGTGGTATAAGAGGTTACATTCACATAACCTTTTAGGTGAACGTCTATTTTCTGGCTATGGATTTTATTAAGTAAACATCTTAAGAATATTAAGAATGTATAATATAAATAAGAATATTAAGAATGTATAATATAAATAAGAATATTAAGAATGTACAATAAGTGGTTGTTAATGGAAAAATAAATGCACTTAATAGACTGACAAATGAATAATTCATATCCAAACCATCACCAAATGGAAACAAATAAGGCATATGTCTACTTGTCTCGTATAGATAAGTATGCTGGTATAATGAATACTCCCTCTGTTTCAATTTGTTTGACCTACTTTCCTTTTTAGTCCGTTTCAAAAAGAATGATCCTTTCCTTTTTTGGCAACACTTTAATTCCAACCTTCCACATGGCATGTTTAAGACCACAAGATTAAAGAGCATTTTGGTACATTTGACATAACTTTAATTTAAGACCACAAGATTCAAAAGTCTTCTTTATTTTCTTAAACTCCGTGCCAAGTCAAAACGGGTCATTAATTTTGAAACGAAGGGAGTAATTATTAGCATCCAATAGTCTCTATTCTCTAATGGTATACCATTGATTCTAATGGTTTCTGAAAGGAGAAAGGTACCATCCCAATTGGAATGGACTAAAAGGAAAGTAGGACACATAAGATGAGACAAAGGTAGTACCATTCCAAAGAATCAGAAAAAATTAACTATAGATGCTCTTCCCTGTTTTCGGCCCCATTCTAATTCTAGGAAACGTGAGTTGGAGGCTATGCCGCTAGTTGGATTCTTGTTCATGTCCCACATCATAAAATGATTTATATGTACTACTTGGGCCCCAGAAAATCCTATTATCACATTATATCTTCATCTTGTTTTCCTTATCTATTATATCTCCCTCAATTATTTTTTTCTATGGATAATCTATCCTACTATTTCAACTATAAATAACTACAACTAACACAATATCTCGTTTTCTTTTGATATAAGATCCAACAGATAGCCTATCACAAACCTAATTCTCTAGTTTTTCTTTTTGAAAAAAAATCAAAATTTGTTTCAATGATATCACATCAAATGTGTTAAATCTATTTAAAAACTGAGTGAGTGGCCCAACCACAATTTTCAAACTAATTGTCCCAAACATGTCTAGAAATTGGTAATTTTCTATTTACACCAATCAATATACGCAACAGAAAAGAATTCAAAGTAATCCAAATATTCTCTCGCATACGAACGATATGCTCGTGTTCCTCTCATTTAAGACAATCCAAATGTACATAGAAATGTTCCCTCGCAGTCCTTTAAGTTGTCTTGTTTTCCTTGTCTATCCTCGGTGATCTCGAACCATTGGTCATCACCAGTATTACCTATGGCTTCACCTAAGTCACCTTGCACAAAGGAAGTGCAAGCTTCCCAGGCAATGTTGTGAATCTACTAGTAATACGCAAAAATCATTTTCCTCAAATACCGTCAGAATTTCATGATGCATCGCGCAAAGAATTACCCCTTCTTAGCAGCTTTGGCATCAACACTCTCTTCCACACCTCACCCTCTTATCCCCAACTGTGCATGGCTCCCTGTAAGATGTACTCTCACCATAAAAAACATTGCTCTTCTCCCTCCAACCATACCATCCTATCCTACACTTCGTTACCAATGGGTTGCTTATATATCTTGTGAAGGAACTCTTCAATCTCCTCCAATTCCTAGTCATGCAACACCTTTCCATTACTGGCTAAGCTCTCATTCTTTATTGCTATATTAAAAATTTATTGAGTTAGAATTTGTATAGGTCAAATTAGAAGCTACTTCACGGACCTACTATCAGGTGTGCCTCTCTAAATATAATGAAATGATATGTTGTAAAACGTAGCTTGCTTCAATTCAAGAGATTTTACTACGTCTTGATATGCTTGACTGCAATCAAGAGCTTCTCATTTTTATTTTTTTAAATTGGTACTATTGTATTCCTCAGCATTAAGGGATGTTGGAGACCGTCAAAAGGCACACAAAAACCAGAAGCTTCTCATCAGCATGGAGAAGTACGTAATTCCATGCAATACCACCATTATATCGTCAATAAGAAAAGCTTTAGCTCTTTATCAAAACTAGCATCACCGGATTCACAAAAGATTTAAGTAGAATAGGTTATGCGCAATTTTATCTATCAATAAACTAAACTTTGTAAGAAAACGACATTGCTCGAGGCAAAACTTACTGCAACGGGTCTCCGAGTGACTTCGAAGATCTTGCATTCAGTTCTATCAACTTCCTTCGGGGATGTCCCAGCAGATACTTTAGGCAACTTGTCTATATTATCAACAGGTTTACCTATTGACATGTTACTTCTATCACTATCCTCTTTTACTTTAAGAGTGTCAATGTTTGCTTTCTTCTGAGGTCTGATATCCAAGGCAGCACCATCTTTTCTGATCTTCATGTTCTTGTCCAGTCCACCTGAAAGCTTACTATCTCCAGATTTCTTTCTTTCTTCGGAAGGAGCATCACTTGTTCCCATAACCTTTTTGTCATTTCTGCAAACAGTGGAGTTCTGTACACTGTTCCCACCCTTGTCCTCTGATAGAGTCACAGAACCATTTACTTTTACTTGTTTTGAAGGCCTATCGTCCAAAATGCCAAGATTCTTTGGAGGTTTTCCTCTTTCACCAGCTTCTACGAGTTTTATTGGAGGCTTATTAACTTTTCTATCATCCTTGTCATTCTTATCTGTGCAGCATGCATTTTCTTCACTTAAAGTATTTTGCTTGTGAACAACTTTAGTGGCTGTTTTTCTGTTAACAATCAGCACTGGCGCCGGAATTCCTTTCGTTGTTGATTGCTGCTCGATGTGAGAATCATTTGCATCTCCATGTAAGGAATCCTCTCTAATTGGTGAACTTTGCGCATCTACATCACTTCTTCCCACTGAATGACCTGATTTTCCAGCAGGTTTGGCAACTCCCAAATCATGTGAGTTTTTCTCACCAGGGATAGAATTCCCTTTCTTAGCTGTTTCCTGATTAACACGTAAAACATTTGTATTTCTCTGTAAGGCATCCTGTCTAACCAGAGAACTTTGTGCATCTACATCACTTTTTCCAACTAAATGACTCGCTTTGGCAGTTCCAAAATAATTCTGTGGCTTTAGCCCAAAGGACTCCCCATTAGCTCGATATTCTACGGCAGTTTTGTCATCTTTCTGGTCAGAAGCAAGTTTGAGGACATGACTGCCCTTTTGACTCTCTTTCCTGTTAAAAACATATTTGACTGTACCAAAATGTAAGCAAATTTGCATAAGAGATTAATCTAACACAACAAAATATAATGGAACCGAATAGCAACTTTATATTATTCCATTAAAACCGAAACGTATACTGTGGTGACACCACAAAGAGGACTACCCAGGGAGCTGAGGCACATACCATCCAGCACACCAACTTTGTCATTCATCTTATCCAAAATCGTACATTTTCCAACATCAAAAGCACGGTAGAAAACATAGCCAGCCATTTTAACTTCTTCATCTGAGGGTTGCGGATTTCTGTTGTCCTCTGAAACGCAGACAACATTGCATTTGCCAGCAATAGCTTCCTGATCAAGTTAATCGACAAGGACTTAAGCAGCAACTCTCTTACAGTTACGAGGCAGCATTCACTAACAATAGGTATATGATAAGTTACAACGTTAAGCACGTGATATTGACAATAGCTATATGCAAACTCAAAAATGGACAGATTCATATTTACATTTTCAGCTATTAGGATCACCCTCTACTATAACGAGACAACCAAACAACATCAATATGATTCATAATTCACGTACCACCAGGGAAGAAAAAATAGACCACACTTTTGCATCCAAGGGTGTGGCCAAGTAATTAATGAAGTGTGTGACGAACCATGGGGTTTCAACCTCTCAGGTTCAAATACCATAAAAGCAAAAAACACAAGGTGATTTCTTTCCATTTGCCCAAGCCTTAATAACAGGTACCTCGTGGAATAGTCGAGGTGCACAGGCTGACATGGAGACAACCGTCATAAAAACAAGAACAATTTTGAATAACTCTTGATAGGAACAAGTTCTTTCGTAGCTACCAGTGACTCTCTCAAGCTGAAGATCCTCTCAAGCAGCATCAAACTGATGTTTTATATAGGAGTAGATGGTCGCTTCTTGTTTTCCCAATTCAACAAGGATTAGATCAAGAATCCAATACTCTAATCATAGTTTGACTTGGTTCTCCTTTACACATTTGCCCACTGTTTTTTCTCCTATTTTCCGAAGCTTCTTCCATGTATTTAAATATGGTAAAGTTTCCATATTCTTCTTGTTCCTTACATCATTGGATTAGCCGTAATCCTAATTCCTCAAGAAATCCTTCTACGCACTTGCAATTTGCTTTGCCTCGATCAACAGTTTTCTTCTAGTCTAGTGTGAAGGGCTTGGTTCATTCACTTCTGCAATGTACTCTTGATAGAAGCTTTCAAGGTAGGTTGAAAATTTGTTACAAAATAAGTAGTTCTTCTTCCATAAGCAATTGTACTTGGTGTTTCCGTATGTCGAGAAAGCTTTTAGCTCTTTTCACACTCTGCTCCTATCTCATCCGCTGCTCTAGCTAATTGTCCCCTTTTCCGGGTGTAATTTCTATCTTATGTATAGTCGTGCCTAAGGGCTTGTAGTAGACATGTAAAGGAACTAGTTCTTTTGTAGTACTTTGTTATGAACACTACCGGTCCTTTGTTAAGACTTGTGAAGGCCTTGATTCTTGCATATGTTTGTTATGTTTTGCTACTCGTTTGTTGATCATCAAAACATCATTTTGTTGACCTTAGCTCCAGCTCACAGCTCGAGTGGTCGAGTTGTGTTGACCATCTTCTTTGACTTGAAAGAGGACTTGACATGTTTTCCTCCGGCACATGCATCACAAACATTATCTTCATTCAACCTGGATTTTCAAAACCCAAGAACCTGGTCCTTTGATATCATCTTGTTGAGCAAAGAGAGGCTTGCATGTCCTAACCTTCTGTCATAGTAGTGAGTCATTCTCCTATGCACTAAGGCTTATGACCTGATTCTTTGAGAAGTCATGCCTCATGATGTCTGCTATATACACATTTTTGTGTCTTTCACCTTTAAGAACCAGGTTCTTTGCTTTTCAATTTGTGACAGTACTATCATTGGAAGTGAATAGAACTTGATTCCCTTTATCACATATTTGTGACACACTCAACAGGTTGTGCGTCAAACCTTTGACATGGTATACGTTGTTGATTAAATGGGAGTGAAATTTTCCAATTTTTCCAATTCAATATGTCTCCTTTTTCCCATTTCCAAACACCCACACTTCCTCCTTGATATGCTTCTAGTGAGAGAAAAATTATTTCTTCTCTTGTCATGTGTTTGGAACACGCACTATCCACATACCATATCATATGCTTCCTTTCTCACTTACTTTACCCCTTGAGTCTCCATCTTCAATTGCTAGATCACATTTGGCCATTAGAGCTAGCATCTCTTCTAAGTTGGGTACTTGGGTTATTCTTTAGCCAACAGGGAATATTTATCCTCTTCAACCCTCTCCCAGGAGTCAAAAAATACATGGTCTCTCTCTCAAATTACCACAAATTTGAGTTACACAAGTTTTAGGTTGCAACTAACCAAGGAGCTAACCACTATAGCACATTTCCCCCCTTCTACAATATGTTTCGATTGTACGCTAACTTTTTCGGCAACTCTACCTAGTCAGTAGAGCCCTTATAACATAAAACAACACCTATATAAATCACTATGAATGTAAAGGTTTACAAATCAACTTGAAGAATCAAACTAGACAACAGGAACTGTTTTGAATAACTCTTGATAGGAACAAGTTCTTTTGTCGTTGTCAGTTGACTCTTTCTCAGCACTAACAAGACGAATCTCGAAGAAACAGCAACATCCAATAAGATCGAGATTTTGTACCTTGCAATCTTCTACATTCCCCGTGGAGGATAAGATGCAAGAAGTGAGGTTGAGATAGTTCGGGCATGTAAAGGGAGATGTGCATATGCCCCGGTAAAGAGGTGCGAGAGGTTGATCATAGTGGGTTTGAGGAGGGGCAGAGGCAGGCCAAAGAAGTATTGGGTGAAGTGATTAGGCATGACATGATACAACTTTAACTCACCGAGGACATGACCCTTGATAGGAGAGTGTGGGGTCGAGAATTAGAGTAGAAGGTTAGTAGGTAGTCCAGTGTATTGCTTTCCCTTTTCCGGAATATTAGCTTTATTCTTGTATTTTCATATTCTTAGATTTTTATTACTACATGTTGTTTCTTTAGCCTCGATTATTGTATTATCTTGTTGTTGATTCTGCTTGTTGCTACTGTTATCTTTTACATCTTTCTTTGAGTCGAGGGTCTATCGAAAATAGTCACTCTACCTTCTCAAGGTAGAGGTAAGGTTTGCGTAAACTCTACCCTCCCAGACCCCACTTGTAAGATTATATTGGGTTTTTTGTAGTTGTTGTAATCTTCCACATCCAGGTCGATATACCAATATTCTCTGGGAGCTTAGACCCACCATCGTTTACACATTCTTGTCCAGAAACAGTATCCTATGCTTTGTCTTAATCTACACCGGCAAAACCATTATAAAAGTCCCTGATAATTTTGAAAGTGTCTATTCACCACGCATGGATGGGGATTCCAAATGCTTTCACCCACTTTTAACCTGTTTTGCAACAAGCTAATTCAACTCTATTCATCTGTGACCACCATCCAACGGATAAACGACAGCCATTTCAAACAAATCACCGACGTGTATTTTCTCGCTTCTTGCCTAGATGATAGTTCAAATCCTCCACCCGTTCAAAACCCACTTTTCACTTCTTGGTTTTGACTAATGTTTTAACGATCATTGGAAGTTCCAACTAAACATCGAGGAGAAATTGATGGTTTCGATCATTTGTGCCGGCTCTGATAGAGTTGTCAAACGCCATACTTTTACTATCTCCGACATTGATTGATTACTGTTGTATCAACATATGATTTCGTCTGAGTAATTGGGCCTTTGAATCTGTTGATTGTTTGTTTTCCAATAAAATGTAGAATTTACCATGTTATGTCTCCCGTCCCCCATTTCACACTGGCTCAGGAATGATCAGTGGCGAATTTATGTATTAAAAAAGGGTCATGTGAACCCGTGGTCATCCGACTAAACTCGATATATTAACCATATCTAATATTAACTTAAGGCACTCATGGTCAAAAGAGGCTAAGTGGTGCACTTGTTGAGAGTTGGTCTTAGCTCCTTTAGGTCAAGGGATCGAATCCCGTTTATAGTCTTTTTAAAGTTTTTTTTCAAAAGCAATCTTCCTTATAAAGCTACTGCCCACTTCGTTTAAAAAAAAAAAATTAAAACAGAATACGCCGAAACAACAGCCAAAACACCTTCGTTTTTTTTTAATGAATGTGGTGTCCGGGCCAGCTTTTGCGCATATCGACTAAATCCACAGGATACCTGCCACCTCCCAACAGCAGCAGGTACCAGGTAACTCTGTCCACCAAGGCTAGAACGGATGGGAAGAATCACCTAGTGTTCTTTGTCTCCACTGGGATTTGAACCTAAGACCTCAAGCCTCATGGTTCTTTAACCCACTTCATTGACCACTAGGTCACACCTTTGGGTGCCTTTGTTTTTTATTTAATTATTAAAACATAATATGTAGAAACAATAACCAAAACACAAACGACACTTTTATTCTTTTCCTTTCTTTATTCTAAAGCAAAAGCTCTTGTTCTCATAGCTTTTGCTCGCCAAGTTTTTGTCACTATAAAATTTGATCTTATCTTAAAAAGTAATGGTGCATCCGTCGTCTTGAAATTCTGGGGGGTGATCACTGCCTTTTTCTTGTCCCTCTGCCAGGTCTCAAAGCGAATGTATCTGTCATATGTGTTGAAATTAAGAAACACTCTGAAGGTTTGCTCATGAGACTTCCATCCCCAACGCATGTAGTATTCTGTTGTTCTTTTGGAAGTTTGCTTGACTGCATTACATATCCGTCATGGATTTTCTTCTTCTACTTTGACTTTGGCCGAAAATCATCTACTTCTTTCGATTGAGGTGAACCAGCCACCTCCGAAATCAATTAATTTAAACGATTTAAACCCGATAAGAAAAAAGTCTTGCTTTCCATGGTCACTAATTTGTAAACAAAGTAGAATCAAAGGGAAAAGTTGTTCGAACATGGTTTCGAGGAGGAGAGAAAAGTTGGGCTCATTTCCCAAGAGAGACAAAAAAAACATTTTTTTTTAGAATTGGTAAGTAGTATTCTTCAGCATTAAGGAAATGTTGGCCACCATCAGAAATCTATTATAACCATAACAAAATAGGCTACAAGCTTCCTATTAGCTCTATAATTTGATCTATATCCTCTATACAAAGTTGTTTACACCAAAAAAGTAAAGTGACTAAACAATTCCATTTAACCTTGTGAATGGAATTAGTTCTATCTTCAAAACAACTCCCATTTCTTTCCATCCATACAGACCACCATATACAGGATGGAATCAGTTTCCATCATCTTTTCTGAGTCTTGCTACCATTTTTGACCAGGAACAAAAATAGATCCATTCATTATCATTAAAAAAAAAGATCCATTCATTATTTTATTGCCTCTACTTTAAATCCGTCAATTTCAAACAACTCTTTCACAAGGTTCCACAAACAGTAGGAAAACATGTCAAAGCAGATACTTCATTAGATCCCCTATGACACTAATGCCCTCAACTATTTCACACTATTAAGTACAACAACAACATATGTGTAATCCCATAAGTGGGGTTTGGGGAGGGTAGGATGTACGCAAACCTTATTCCTACCTTTGTGAGGTAGAGATGTTGTTTTCGATAGACTATCGGCTCATAAGAAAAACTATCAAAACATAAATGCAAGAATAATATCACAACAAAATAGCAATACCAAAGCAATTGGAGAAAATAACGGTAGAAAAGAGGAAAGATAGACACAAACAATGAAGCAACAGGTAACAATAAAACAAAGTAAAAGACACTACTCACACACTAAATAGTAATACTACTAATAAAGAGAAAAGTAGCAGAGAAGACTAACCCCCTGACTCTCCACTTAAAAGGTGCTACAGTCTCGGCTACCTACTAACCTTCTACCCTAATCCTCGACCTCCAAACTTTCCCATCTAGGGTCATGTTCTCAATCCGTTAGAGGTGAGTCATGTCTTGTCAAATCACTTCCCCCAGTCTTTTTTTGTTCCTAAGCATATCCCTCTTAGTATGCCCACACATCCATCTGAGCATCCTCATCTCCACTACCTTCATTTTTCGAACATGAGCATTCATGACTGGCCAACACTCTGCCTCAGACAACAAAGTAAGTTTAACCACCGCTTTGTAGAACTTACCTTTAAGCCTTGGTGCCATATTCTTATCACACAAACTCAGAAGCGAACCTTCATTTCACCTATCCCGCTCTAATGCAGTGCGCTACTTCCTCGTCAATCTTCTCGGTACCTTGTATTATGGACCCAAGATACTTGAAACTACCTCTCCTAAGAATAGCTTATGTATCAATCAATCTTCACCTCCATTTCCGCCCCATGTGCTATGTCACTAAACTTGCACTCCAAGTACTCCGCCTTAGTCCTGCTTAGTCTAAAAGATGGAGTTGTATTATGATGTCTAAAAGAAAATGGGAAGCATTTACATGGACTTCACAAGAATTTATCTACTTGCCATTGTATTATCCCAACTCTATTGTTAAGATTTATAACAGCAAGAGGGAGGCTTGGTCTTTGTGCCATAAGCTAACAAGATTAACATGAACAATAAACAATACATAGTAAAAATGAGTTAATAAGAAAAAACGAGCTAAATCATCTTGATGACGTTTTTCTCCCCTGAACTCACACAATCAACCATGCAACCATGTTGCGGTCTCATAGAAATTACACTGATGGGAAAGTTAGCAGAAATAATCCCAGCAGAGAAATCAAGCTCGTCGCTTTGAAGAGTGAATTCTACAATGTTGACCCTGAAGAAAAGAAGCTTCATCCGAAGGTGAAACTTATTTTGATCCCATAACTGAAAACACATTCTTTTAATCCCAGGCCATCTCCTTTATCTTCCACAATTGTTAACCCTGAAAATCTTCTACTTTTCTTCCACCATTAGGATAGGTATTTCATTGTTTTGAGAGAGGTAGAGCACACAACAAGAAGAAAAAGAAGAACTAGTAGAAAATGGGTCATTTGAAATTTGAGACAGGTTAGCTTTAATCACAAAGTAAGAGTTTGAATTTGCTGGTTGTTTAAGAGTTTTGGGTTTGTAAAGGTGAAAAAAAAAAGAGACTAGGAGTTTGAATGGTTTATGTGAAATTATGGGTTTACAATGGCCAAGAAAGAAGAGAAGTTTGGATTTGGTAGGTTTCTCTTTTAGGTGACAAATTTGTTTGTGATGGTGAAGAAGTAAAAGAATGGGACCCACAATCAATACAACAACAACATACCCAGTTAAATTCCACAAGTAGGTCTGGGGAGGGTGGTGTGCGCGCAGCCATACCCCTACCTTGTGATGGTGAAAAAGTAAAATAAGTGGGACCCACAATCAACACAACAACAACATACCTAGTGAAATTCCACAAGCGAGGTCCGGGAAGGGTGGTGCGTACGCAGCCTTACCCCTGCCTTCTGAGACTACTTTATGAGAGTAGAGAGGTTGTTTCCTCGGCTCAAATAAATCATGACAAAAAAAGAAGGAAAAGAGAATACAATTGAGAATACCAATAGCACCAAAAAGTAATACGCTAGTTGAAGCAAAGGAAACAAGTAATAACAAAATCAAAGTATAAGAAAGTAGGAGAACAAAAATACTAAAACCATTGATAAGGGATATAAACAGCACGACTACCTACTTATATTTTACCCTAATCCTTGACCTTTATATCCTCCTACCTAGGATCATATCCCCCGTAAGCTGCAAGTGTTTCAAGTCCTGTCTAATCATCTCTCCCCAATACTTCTTCGGCCTACCTCTACCTCTCCTCAGACCCGCCAGAGCCAACCTCTCACATCTACTCACTAGGGCATCTGGGCACCGCCTCTGCACATACCCAAACCATCTCAATCTCGCGTCCCTCATCTTGTCCACCAGCAACCAATGCAAGTCAAAAAGAATCTGAAGAATGGAAGACGGAGTCGTACAACACCTAATTTGTTGTCCATGTCAGCACAATTGATGTCCACGCTCATTTGGAGGTGTTCATTATGCGTACTTTTAGCAAGCATAGTTGCTTAATGAAACCTTCTACGCCCTTATGGTGAAAAGAAAAGGCTCCTGCAAGATCCCATAGCAAAGAAGAAAATATTGAATTCTTGTCTTTGTTCCCAAATAATCAGACCCCTCCCTGACTTTGCTTTCTAAATTTCTTTTTTTCCTCATCTTTTTCATTCATTTCTTCTACTCCCGTACTTCCAACAATAATTTCCTATCACGATTTGGCAACTCAACTGCAATTGATGATTTTGCACTAAACATGAAAAGGATGGATCTTGATTCCAAAAAATTTACTCATTTCATCCTACATTTCACTTTCAAAATCCCCTCGCCTATTCAGAGCAACATCCCCCCTTTATCATTCTCATTCTTTCTTCCTTTTCTTAGGTCAACAAGGATTACCCTACGCAAAAATCATTTAGAAAGAGGTAGCCCAAAGGTTGATCCTTTTTTTCAATCAATGAAGAGGATAGATTTCGTAAAAAGGCAGACGGGCAACAAGAGACAGCATTGGCATTGAGCAGAAATATAGGAGAGATCAATCTGCTAGCTTCTCCTAACTCTCATTTTAGACAAACTTCACACGAAGAACTTATTGTTACAGGATCATCTGCTTTGGCATGATCAGCTAGTAATAAATCAGCTCAGACTTTCTTGTGAGTGTTCATCTTCCACCACATTAACCACTATGTAAGTTAGAAACTAGCATCTAGTTTAAATACTCATTATTATCAAAACTTCAGGAAATAATAACATATGTTTCAAGTTACTTGGTTGTCTTAACCCCTCAATACGAAGCCCCCATTGAAGATTCACTGAAACCAAGTAGAAACAAGCAGAAGGGTCTACACATGAGCTAAGTGAGTTTATGCTATACATAAAACAATATGGTTAAATATAAAGAAAATGGAATGAGATAAAGCAGTCTCACCAAGGGATTAACATTTGCCAAACCAGTGCCTTCACCAGAGGCAAGAAATACTTCATTGTGAGCTACCTTTACATGTTTGAGGTGATAGAAGATCTCTGATGGGCGGAAAAACCAGTGAATCTTTATCTTCCTAGACTTGTCTGGATTTTCCCATATCTTTATGATCTTACCAATGTAAGGAAGTTCACCTTCCTTGTGCATGTATACACAATCATATAGAACATATTCTACACCATCATAGGTAAAAGATTCATAAAACTGCACCTCCTTTCTCTTACCACCAATACCTCTCTTTCTACCCCCACACAAATCCAACTTCCTCATCATTTTCTACCAAGGCCATCAGACCTGCTTCCTCTTCCTATCACAGATTTAGCCCTTGACGATAAATCTGTTAAGCGAATTAATATAGACAACCAGAAAACCAAACGACTAAAAGCCCATAACCAAGTCTCCACCAATCTTTGCAATCTCCGCTCGCGAAATTGAATGGCTTCAGCTGGTAAGGTAAAAGGGAGTATTGGGCGCGCCTGGGGCTGTTCAAAACTGAAATTGTTAAACAAAATTGAACAAATCAATAGCCCATTATCATTTATCATATTACAAATAGTAATCTTTTAACTATGTAGTAAAATTTATCTTTAATAGTTTGGTTCAAATATACTTTGCGGTTAATAGTCTGATCTAAAAATATACTTATTGTTACTTTTGGGTCTAAAATATCGTTTTCCTAATAAATTGTTTTTTTCCTTTTCAAACACAAACTTTTTCTAATAAAATTATTAATTTTAAAAAACTCTTTTCTTACTTCTTTTCTATTAAAATCTCTTTAACTAATAAAAAAGTAGAAAATAATATTTTTTTCTTCTTAATCTTATTTTATCAATTAAAATAGAATAGCCTCACATATTACATAAACTGATAATATAGATCATATACATACGATCGTAGTAGTCTCATCAGTAATTTTGATTTAAATAGTAATAAAAAAATTCTAATGAAATAGAAAATATATGTAACAATTATTAAAAAGGCATTGTTTGACCAAAAGTAACAATGCAGGCATTTCTAAAACAAACTATTATCGATAAGAGCATTTTCTGACCAAACTATTAGCGACAAGAGCATTTTTAGACAAAATCAATAATGTCAAAGGCATTGAATTTTGTTCAAATTTCACATAATTTAAAGGCATTTTTTTTTACCCTTTTTCGATTATTATATAGTATATTCTTTTAACCATGGTGTATCACTGTATGGGGTGTGCATATTGATTTGTCATTGCAATACCCCATAAATTTCAATATGTATGCGATTAAGTTAACGTCAACGAAGGTATTTACACTCGATATAGTAAGGTGGTGTTTGAGCATAAAGTTTAATGTGACCAAGTATATAAAAGTATTAAAGTAAAGTAAAGAGATTAATATTTTAAAAATAATAATTAAAATAAGTAACCTGCTTGTTTGACTTAATTAAGCTAGTAGGTGCATCACCTACTTAAGGTATATGGACCAAGTATGTAAATCACCTACTTAAACTAATGGATCAATTTATGGCACATATTGACTGTGTGTGTGTGAGAGAGAGAGAGATGAAAAAAAGAAGAATGAGGCAACACAAGGCCCAATGTGTCTAAACCAAACAAAGAAACAATTAAAATGGTCAAATATGTGCATCACCTACGTAACAATTGACCAACTTAAAATGGTAAAGTGGTCAAGTAGATGTATCATCTATTTCACTACATTATGGACCACTGAGAGAGGCATTTCAAAAGGTCCTTTTAAGGATCAATATTAGCTCATTTTCTTTATTATATTCTTGCTGATATATAGATTTCTATCAAGTTCTCTCATCTATCTTCAAACAACTTCCACAAAGCCCTACTAGGATTCTTGAAGTTTTCCTCCTTTCTCAAAATAACGATAAGTGCACCATGGAAATTTATGAAAATTATGCTCTTTATGTTTAAAGTGTAGGACAGTCCTCTCCAAATTTGTCAGTCCCACTTTCTTTAACTTCTAAGGGAGTATTCGAGGTCGGATCTTGGGTTAAACTTTAAAGTAAGAGTCAAGTAGTTGAGTCGTGAGTCAAGGTCGGAGTTCATGAGTTGGGTCCTGGGTTGGGATCAAGATCAAGAGTCGGGTCCAAGGTCGAAAGTCGGGGTGGAGAGTCAGGTCTCTGCTCAAGGTCAAGGGCGAGAGAGGTCCCGACTCAAGTGAGAGTTGGGAGTCATGACAAGAGTCCGGTCCTAGGTCGAGGCGGGGGTTGGGAATTGGGTCCTCGACCGGGTCAAAATTGAAGTCTCGAGTCGAAGACGGGTACCAATCTTGGGTCAGGATCAAGAGTTGAGTCTCGAGTCATGATTTGAAGTTGGGTCCCGAGTTGGGTTCAAAAGTCGGGTCTTGACCCGAGACCATACTCCCGACCTTAACTCGAGACTTGACTCATGACTCGAGACCTGATTGCAATTTGAGACCCCATATTTGACCCTGACCCAAGACTCAAGATCTAAACCCGACCTAGGACCCAACTCTTAACTCGAGACTTGACTCCCCACCCCAACTCGGGACTTGACTCACGATCCCGACTTGAGACTTGATTGATGACTTGGGACCCTACCTCAACCCAATACCCGACTTTCGATCTTGAGCTCGGGACTCAAGTCAAGACCCAACTTTTGACTCGTGACATAACTTTCGAGACCCAACTCATGACTCGGGACTAGACTCTGATCCTGAGACTTGACTCCTGATATGAAACCTGACTCAAGACTCGAGATCAAACTCCCAACCCCAATCCAGGATCGGACCCTAACTCGAGATTCGTGATTTGATCTCCACTCGAAATTCGTCTCTCAATCCTTACTTTGACCACTACCTAGGACCCCACCCCGATCCCAACTTGGGACCCGACTACTGAGTTCCGACCCGACTCATAATCTTCCAGCAATGATAATTAAATAAAAATGTCTGTTCTCAATGAGATCAATACTGTAGAGGCCTTTAATCCCACATTGTATATGGATTATCTTGCCAAGTTCATTAATATTGGGCTTATCATACAAGAATTTCTCAAGTATGACATATTGTAGGTTCTCGTGAATAACCAATTGTTGTACTTCTGAAGATTTTCAAGTAACTTGGGGTTCACTATATAGATAGACCATTGTTTTCCAGTGATGAGTTGTGTGAGACAGTTGTTTGTGCATGGGCGTATTACGTCTGCATATTTTGCAGCAAGAGTAGGAGGTTGGGAGGGTTGAGCGCCCTCCAATGGAGGCTGCTCGCTGCCCACACGGGTCATTGATAGCAACGAAGGTTCCAGGTAAATGTTTATCATTGGATCACTCAGAGAGAAGGTATCTTTGAATTTTAAACCCACCCAAACATAAAACTTAAACACTTATTTTGGTCTGAATAGAGCTTAATTATTAAGATTTTGGACTTATATCATTAAGAGGTATTGTTATATGGATAATTTCCATCACCACTCTATCCATGATCATTAGCCACCATCACTAATCACTTTTGCCATCACAAACGCCACCATTATTGTCAACTACCATTAGCATCACCAACCACTCTTCTAGTCGCTACCACATCTACCACCTCCATCATTATAATTATATCCACTACCATTACCTTCCACGTTGTCACCGCCGTTGCCACCTCCACCATCACAACTATCACCACCACCATTACTTGGCACTAACTCTAACCATTATCATCATCATCACTATAAACCATCTCCACCATCACTAGTGAATAAATAATTTTAATCGTTTAGTATTCAGATTTAGAGACAAATTCTTAATCATTCATACGTGTATTTATCTTCAGACATCTTAATCTTAATAAAAATAAATGGAGGTGAATGGACGTTTCTAGTAAGGGCCCAACAAACATATTTGAAGGTCCATTAACAACAATGGGCTCGGAGTCCACACTACTTGTTTGTATGTATCCTTTTGGCTTCACTGAAATCTTAACCTTCCTTCTCCGACTCCGACTCAGGAAAGTGTAGCTCAACAAGTTCATGGCGGCAGCAACTAACCTTGAACGGATACATGCCTTCTTCAACAATCTCGAGTCTCGACAGACCCTACTGACCACCATCACTGACCTCCACAAAACCCTGACCACCCACTTCACCAACATAGACAATTCTCTCTGTCAGAAATCGGAAACCCTCGACACTCATATCAAAAATTTCAAGGAGAATACCGAAGATGCCCTCCTGAAGCTGCAGAATCGGGAGAATGCACTTCCCGACCGGGAATCGAGCATGGCCGTTCGAATCGCGGAGATGAAGGATGCTGCCATCTCGGAGATTGACCACAATTTGGAGGATTTAACCGAGAAAAGCTTGCCCGAAGTGCTGAGTATTTACTGTAAGAGAATGGATGCCAACGGCCTCGTCAGATTCCTTCAGACAAAGCGAAAGGAGCCTGCCGGTTTGAGGACCGAGATTGCCACTGCCCTCGACAGTTCCGTCGACCCAATGAGGTTTGATTCTTTTGGATGCATTTTTCTTAAGGGGATAATATTTGACAATACTCCCTCCGTCCATTTTTACTTGTCACATTTCGCTTTACGAAAGTCAATTTGACTAAACTTTAAAAGCTAAATTGAAGTAGATGGTCGAAAGCTATATGAAAAATGCTATAAGTTGCAATCTTTCTCATATTAATATGGTGAAAAATGTTGGTCAAAGTAAATGCAGTTTGACCTCGAGAAGCGAAACAATGACAAGTAAAAAATGGACGGAGGGAGTAATATCGTGGAAATGGAAGATCACTATTGTTATTTTATTTTTCAGTTTATAATAATATTGTGAGTAATTATACATTGGAAGTAATACTGTCGAAATGGAAGATCAATAAACAGTGGTAAGTAATAGGTGATATTTTCAGCACCCTATTATGTCCAAGATTGTTTTTTTTTATCTAAAAGTGAAGCCATTTCATTCTAGAATGTAACAGTGTTTACTGCTTTAGATTTTTGTTTAGCCTTTTCATTCTAACACCAAGCTAAGCAGTGAAATCGTAACATGTCTCGTAATTCATGAACCAAATATTGGAGTATAGGAGTAAATGGTTAACAAACTCATCCTGCTTCAACCATATGTTATGATGACTCTTGGGTACATCGCACATGTTAAAAAAACAGGACATATCAAGTCAGTTATAAGTCACCACAAAGATCATTACTTGATTGTGTACGACATTTGCAGCTCTGTTCCACTGTCAACAAGGTTCTATAGCTTATGCACATCCAATACAACAATCAGAATAAAACATAACCCTATGGCCTATCTCCAACCTAGCACATACTCTGCTTGGCCCTCTTGAGAAACACTTTACTGTGTTGCCAGCAGCTCTCTCTGTTTATTCTGATAGAGTAATAGTTTGTCATAGACTCTCTAGATATGGGCGTGCCTCAAGAAGGAGCACCAGATACAAAAAGATGGAAATAAACCAATTCACTATTCTAAAATTATGTTGCATCTTCAACACAAACATGTTCCCCAGAAGGCAACACAGAATTTCCTAATGAGCCAATGGGATTCAACTTCATTCCCTGTTTGGTATTGTTCCATCCGAGCTCCTACTCCTGGACCACTATATAAATCAAGCTGATAAGGAATGTGTTGAACATAAAGGGATGAGCTAAACAACAGTGATCTGGATTAAATAGCTTTTGGTTGCTCGACTCTCAGTTGTTGGAATAGTCCATGGAAGTTATCCATTTGTCTTTTTTTGTCTAATAGAAGTCTTTGGAAACTTTCCTCTATATCTTTTGACTTAAAACATTTATTTTCTTGGAGAAGTAATTAAAACCGTACACCTAGAAGACTTTCTCCCTACTGTATTAACGCTTTCCTTGGCTTTCACGGTTATGCATCTTTATAGGATTTCTATGTTTGTTTTCTTTTGTTCTCTTTTGGGTTTGGGGGTTTGGATGATGGGGAAGGAGAGAAGGTTTGGTCAGAATCAGAGTTATCACTGCATATGTCAAAGCAAAGTAGAGACTTCGAAGCTCATATTGTATGTTAGGTGTTTCTGGTCATCTTATTATTATCGTTCTTTTTGCTGGGTTTCCTTCAGGTTGATCTTGGACGCAGCAGAGGAGTTTGTGGGGATGAAGGTAGAGGGGAAGGCGATACTGGCAGATAGGAGGTGGGCTTGTGATATGTTAATTCAGTCAGTTGTGCCAGTTGCGGAAGGGGGTTATGGTGCGGGGAGGAGTTTGAAGGAGAGGGCAGCAAGGGTGTTGGAGAAATGGAAGGGAGTTTTGGGTGGTGGGGACAGGAGCAGTGGAGTTTGCGCTGCTGAAGCAACAATGTTTTTGCAGTTGGTTATAGCATTTGCGCTAAAAGAGAGGTTTGAGGAGGAGTTCCTAAGGAAGCTTGTGCTGGAGTTTGCTAACAGGAAAGATATGCCAAAGCTTGCGGTTGCCTTCGGATTTGGGAACAAAATAGTAGGTGAGTTCTAATGAACTACTTAAGTTGCTATTTATCTGTGGAATTTATGTCATGGAAAACTCTGATTTCCAATATCCTCCATATAGCCATTGCAAAATTTGGATATTGTTGGCTAGAGAAACTTGAACTGGATTGCTCTATAAGATATAATATTTGGTTTAAGATACTTTTCTTACCTTGCTCTGGAAAATATACAAATTGGAAAAAGACCTGTTTAGTGTTTTGCGAGCAACTGGAATATATATGCGGATTTAATACCCTATATTTTTGTAGGTTTTCTACTTTTTGGTATATTTCTTGTATTCGGGTTCTTTTGTGTCCAAATATAAATTAAAATACTGCTTTATAAAAAATATATGTGTTGCCTGACACTTGCACTTTACTTTTAAACTATACTGTGCCTGAAGATTTTCTTGATACTACTTTCTGCAGCTGTCGGCATAAAATACGAGCACAGAAAGTGAATTCTACTCCAATTGGTTTTCTGATTACATTAGTGTTGTCAACAGAAAATACTGAATTAGAAAAAAAATTAGAATATGATTAGATCTGAATTTCATCACTTTGAAGCTGTAAATTATTAAATGGTGTCTGAATTTCTGTTTGGTGGGAAAGAGGTAATATTTTTTAGGACCTGTGTAAGCTTGGAATCAGAAGTTGGCTGATCCAGCTCTTTGCTTGGGCCATGAGCTTGAATATTTAACTTGCATTCGTTACTATAGGGAATGACTATGTTACCTTCTCTTTGATCAGATATTATTGAAGAGCTGGTGAAAAGCGGCAAAGAGGTTGAAGCAGTATATTTTGCTTCAGAGTCTGGATTAGCAGAGAGATACCCTCCACTCTCACTTCTTAAGTCAGCTCTCAGGAACTGCCGAAGAAATGCTAATAACATATCAAAGAAGGGAAAATTTAGTCCAGCTGCAGTGGTGCGTATATTTCTCTGTCCAAGCCCCCCTTTCTCTTTCACTGTGGTTGCCCCTTTCTCTTTCACTGCGGTTTTGCCTGTCTCTTTTCATTTTAATTTTTTTTTTGCCTGGATGACAGTGATATACAAACATATCTTTTGCCTGGATGGCTACTTTTGCAAAAACAGCCGTTGGCAACACCTACTTTTTATTTATTTATTTTTAAATTTGGGGACTGGGCTGGTACCGTGATTGGACCGGTACGGTACACATGGCCCAAATGATGACCTGTCCCATTCCCTAAACCCGTCAAACCCTATTGAACCGGTACTGGGCCAGTCCAGGACATCCCGGCGCACTGGATACCCTTAGTGTAGATGTCGTGTACATATTTTTTCACACCGAACCTGCCTATGTTATTTTAAAGCGAAGTTTGGGAAAGACAGAGTCATCTATGGCCGTATAATTTCCATAAAAGAACAGTATATTTTGCCGGTTAATCGTAAAAGGAGGAGGTGCGCAGATTAAAAAACCGTAGACTTTAAGCATCACCTCAAATTGTCCAAGCACCTTATGCTGTAAATCCTTTGTGAGATACTCGGTTATTTCTGCGTCTACTTTATGAATCTGTTCTTTATTGCTGCTGTAATCATATGTTTCCTCTATTTTTTATATATTTTTTGTCAGTATTCAATAAGAGTGACTTGTTCCTCAGGACAAAGCCAACAGCATAGAGTTGGAAGCTACTAAGGCTTTAATAAAATGTGTGGAAGATCACAAGCTTGAATCAGAATTTTCTTTGGAAGGACTTAAAAGTCGGGTGACTGAGTTGGAGCAGGCCAAAGCAAAAAAGAAAAAGGGCACAAATCCTGTGAACAAGCCTCCAAAAAAGCGGGGTCGTGGTGGTGGCACTGGCAAGGCTAGTGACCCGTCCACCTCTCGGCCTGTTAAATCTGGAAGATTGTCAAATGCCTCTCCTTCTTTCCGATCCAGGAATCCTCCTCAATCACATCAGGTTCCACAAGCTAGATATACAGGAGCACATAGCTACACCAGCCAGAGTGTATATGAGGCACCTAGCACGGTCTCATATGCTCCAGCTTATAGCGGGGCTCACACCAAAAGTTCAGTTGCACTTCCTCCACAGTATGGATATGCACTTCAAGAAGCTGGAGGTTATAGCAGTACTCACACCCAAAGTCCGGCTACACTTGCTCCACAATATGGATATGCATTTCAAGAAGCTGGAGTTAGTGGAGTGCGGAGTTATCATGGATCATATGGAGGGGAGACTGGTTATAGTGCATATGATTACACTCTCGCTGCTACGGCGCCTGCATACCCACCTTCATACCCCCCACAGTAGTACTGACTAACAAAGAATCCAGATGACATTTGTAGCCGCACCTTCTGTTTTATACATGAAAGGTATAATTTTAACATGTGTATCCACAGTTTTTGACTTTCTTAAGACCATGCTTTGCTTAATTATCTTTTGGGTCACACTTTTTGTTCTGACTTTTTACAAGTGAAGTTATAAAGATTGTTCCTCACGCTATCCTTTGCTCCTTTTGTGGTGTATTTGGACGTTGGGGAACTAGATTTTGCAGAAGCCGGTTTATGTCAGTTGCCTTGTTAATTTGTAAGTAGGTGTTAATGAGCAGATTTTGTTATTCAGTTTACTTCTCTGATGTCATGAGCAAAAAGATATTTGTTTTAAACATGAGTAAAATTAAACAATAGTGTAATGCGACAAAAATGATATTTTCTCAAATGTTTTAAAACAAGTGTTAAACTGATGGTCTCTGTTTTGGCTCAGTACTATGTAATTATAATTACTTTTGATTATTTGTTCGTGTCAGATATTATGCTTCACCATCTGGTTGGTGAAATTCATTTGTTTTTGACCGACTCATTCCGTTGAAGCAAGAGTGAGTGTGATGCTCTCTCTCTCTAGTATATATATGTCCATTTACCCTTTTAACTTTGTTGGTTGGAGAACTTTGGGGCGTCTACATGTTATTATAACTTTTGAATGTTACTGCAATTCGTTATGAAATAAATTGTCCCTGCAGGTGCAAGTTGAGAAAATTTTGCGGAGCAGAAGGAAGTGTTACAGATGGATGTGGGATTCACCTTTTTCTGTAGCATGTTTTAGGGTGTACCTTTAATGTGAAAACTATGTATAGTTTAGTGAGGAATGTAGTGATTCATTTTAATTGTAAGTCTGTAACCATTCCACATATTCAGTTTGCAATGTCTCAAATATAATTGACAAGCGGTTGATTGTTGAATGTCTCAGATATATGTTTCTAAGTTGAATCATTTCTTTGTAGCACCGAATACACCATCACTAATGACATTTATATAGTTGAACAGTTGAATCATTTCCTTTGGCTACATTTCCATAATCCTCTTTCTAATAGATAAACCCATAATTGTCTTGTCCAAATCATTTACATTTTTACAATCTAGTTTCTCTTGCTTGTCGTACTTATGGCTTTTGTCTTAATTTTAGCCAAACACAAGAGGGGTGTTTAAAAGACTATTTTAGCTTAAAGACAGTTAAAATAAGTCAATTGCAAGTTTGAAGAGAAGCTATTTCCTGGGCCGTAGAAGGGCCGAATAAAGATATGTGAAGGTCCAATAACAACAACGGCACTGAATATAAATAGCATAAGCGTTTCCATATTAGGGTTGTTCCGCCTCCGTTGTTGCAGAAATGGTACTTGTCTTGTCGTTTGACAAGTGTGTGTGTAGTAGTATTACGAGATTCACTTGAATGATGAGTATGTATATTGTGTATTGTAGGGAAAAGGAACGGGAAGTTTCGGAAAGAGGAGGAACAAGACACACACACTATGTGTCAGGTGTGGCCGCCGCAGCTTTCACATCCAGAAGAGCCGTTGCTCCGCTTGTGCCTACCCTGCTGCTCGTCTCAGAAAATGTATTCTTCCTTTCATTTTATACTAGTCGATTTCTGTTTTTTTGAGAAATTGTTAGTATGACTTGTAAATCTTTACTTGAGTTTTTAACGATGCATTTAGTTTATGCCCTGGCCTAGACAGAGGCAAGGAGTTGAATAAGTGAACTTACTTTTCATCTCTTAACAAACTCGTATTGATTTAGCTAAAACCTGACAAATATACCTAAGCTCACGAATGTAACATTTTGTGGGGTAATCTTTGATATATCAGTAATTTCCCTTGCTTACATTTAACAGATGTAAAGGATTATTGAAAGATATCTTCACTTTTGTAGCTATTGGCTATTGCATCCTTGAGTTTTCCAATTTGCTATTTCTAACTCTCTATACAGATAACTGGAGCGTCAAGGCGCTTAGAAGGAAGACCACTGGAACTGGTCGCATGAGGTATCTCCGTAATGTGCCCCGCAGGTTCAAGACCAATTTCAGAGAAGGTAATTTATTTCAGTTATTGCATTATCTTGACTTGAAGTTCTTTGTGTGTCCATCTTATTGATCTCTTTATTTTTGGACGATGTGTCTTTTAGGTACTGAGGCAACTCCAAGGAAGAAGGGTGCTGCTGCATCATCTTAAGTTTTTGAAGAGGCATCTTGACTCTATTTCAATTTGAACATTTTCCTTAGAATTTGGATATCTGTTTGTGTATTAACACATTTGTTGCTACGGGTTGTAATGGTATCATTTTTATTTTATACATTGAGAGTATTTATGTGTTCATTCTCTTGACTTCTTGCATAAACCAAGACAGAATAGGTGTGTGTTTTGAAGTTGCAGTAACGGTGTATGAGTCTTTCTGTAATGGTGATAGCTAGTAGTTGTGCTTCAAATATGACTTTCTGTCCTAAGAACTGATAAGTTGAGGGAACTCCAATAATTAAGTTATCTCAATTATTCCTGCACAATCTTTTGGAGTAATGTCAAGTGTAAATGTATAGTATTAGGTACTTTGTCATGACCGTATTTATGAAAATGAAGTCTTCAAATGCATAAGGGTTATGTGCCGGCCTTCTGTCCTAGCAATTTGAAAGCTATATTGTCTGTTTAGATTACTACTAATGCATTTTATTTGAATTGTCTTCTTTGGCATCTATTATTGTAGCTAAGCTAATTCTGGAGATCAATAAGAATAGTTTATAGGAAGAATTTTTTGATATTTCAAGGTTGCTGTTTCTTTTATCTTTAAGACGATTCATGGCCAAGTAGCTCTTTGAAAATTATTGCAGTTGGTTTTGAACAAATTTACACCCGAGCTACAATACTATTATACTACCTCCTTCCCATGTATGTGGTGTTTTTGACTTGACATAGAGTTTAATAAAGAAAGACAGATATTTGAAACTTGTGTGACTAAAAATTCATCTCATCAAGGGTGAAATCAACATTTTAAAATTAAATTGTTACTACCTTTGTCCCAACTTTTATGATGTAGTTTGATTTGACACGGAATTTAAGAAAAAAAAATCTTTTGAAACTTCTGGTCCCAAATTGATTGTATTATGCCATGAGGACGCGCGTGTCTACTTGTTTAACATTATACAAGTTTAAGTGTCTACTTGTACACCCTCAAAATTAGAGGGCATAAATGTTGGTGAAGTCAAGTTAAAGGGCACACTTATGTATTACTTATATTTTAAAAAAGTACTGTGATTGAAAGAGCAAAAGCATTATGTACACATCATTGAATAGAAATGTGAAAACACATTTTGGCAACAAACCTTTCATTGACCTATGGATTCCTCCTCTTTCTCTTTGTCATTGAAAGACCAAAGGATAATTCAGCATAAGAGTTTGAAGTCGAGGAATGCCATGGTCTGTATTCAGCTATGCCCATCAGTTCCTTGAAGAACAAAATTATAACATTAACAAAAACAAAAGACAACAGATTTCAGTGCTTGAGCAATCAAATTCAATTTCTCAATAAAAAGGAAATATCTCATCACAATTCGATTGTCTTACTCAAAATTAACCCCAAATGTCAAATATGAAGCAGTAGCAAAAGGGGATGGGGAAACTAAGGAAAACAATATCAATCAAAATGTATAGCCTTGTCGTAACTCATAATACAAGACCAACCAATAGCATTTGAACTTCGACAGCATCAAAAGTCCCACAAGCTTATTCAACTAGTGGATGAAGATCGGTCCATAATAGCTATGTTAAGCTTCAATTGATATTAGTGTAGCTTGACGAAATGCTATCACTTTTACTGAATCCAACTACCAATTTTCCAAGTTGATACTCTCCAAGATTCCTGTTAATACTTCGCATGTCTTCAACATATCTCTATACCTAATGTCACTATGCCCAATTATCAAAGAGAAAAGGAATACTCAAGCCAATGCATATCCCTAGTGAAATAAGGAATGATCAACCTTGCTCCTTTTGCTCTTTTAAGCGCACAATGCTTTTCAACCATTGCTTCCATGCAGCATCTTCCTGCTGCTCAATCCATGAAAGGAAGGAGCTATCCAGCAAGCAGAAGAAATTGACATAAAGGAGCTGATACCTAACTGGTATATAGCGGAAGTTGGCCACCTGGACAATAGGCCATATACCTCCCTCTAGTATTAAGGCCGGAAGAAAGTCTCTCTTCACACCTTCCACAACTTGAGCAGTATTTTTGCCAGTGGAGTAGCCCATATATGTGAAAAAGACAAGTAAATCCAGGGGCCCAAAGATTATACCATCAAGTGCTACTTTTGTAGCAACAAACCGCAGGGATTTAGGCTGCATTTGAAGTCGCAGTCTTATGAAGCGATCCAATCCTTCATACCTAAACAGATAATATAGTGAGATCCATTCACCCCATACATTACAGAAGTAAAAAATTATCTGCAACCTTTTCAATTATAACTCAAGAATGTTACTTTCAGTTGTCACAACATAACAGTAATTTATTGGAAAAAAAATGCTCTAGCACATCAAAAAATTATTTCCTAGTGCACATCGTAACAAACAGCACTCTCCAGCGACATAATTCCAATAAATCCTCTTTATTCAGTTTGCTTATTGTCAAAACTTTTGTCACCACAAGTTCAAGTACTTGCGCCTGTAGGTTCTACTAAACAAACTAGTGCAATATTTTTTTTATTTTTTTTTGATGACCGTAGTGTCCGGGCCAGCTCTCGCGTACCTCGACTAAATCACGGGGATACCTGTCACCTCCCACCAAACAGGTACCAGGTAACTCTGTCCACCAAGGCTAGAACAGATGGAAGAATCATCTAGTGTTTTTTGTCTCCGCTGGGATTTGAACCTGAGACCTCACACCTCATGGTTCTTTAACCCACTTCATTGACCACTAGGCCACACCTTTGGGTGCCAAACTAGTGCAATTTTATTTGGCAGGAAATCCAATATCAGGAAAAGAAGTAGTCTCAGTCTGACCCTGATTTAACAAACTAGTGACATTTTATTTGGCAGGAGAATCCAATAACAGGCAAAGATTTGGTCTCAGTCTGACTCTGATTTGGATTATGTTATGCCAAGTCTTCAAATAAATTAAGTCAGATGCACTAAAGACCTCACTTAATAAAGGGAAGAATAGGGCACAAGTCTGAGTACTTGTTAAATTTATGAGCATCCAGAGATTAAGATAGAATTTAAGCCTTAAGGACTGCATAGATTGAGAGCAAAATACCAAAAGGCATTAGTTTTAAACTAAAACTTCAGCATTTATCTATTAAATGTTCAAACTGGATCCAAAATCTACTACATTCTACTTCAATGAAGTGACATAAATCAATAGATTAGACATTTCGATCGTGGTCCCTTTTTTTTTGATAAGGTAGATAATTTTATTAACATTTGGGGGGAAACCCCGTATACAAGCCATATACCAAAAGAAGAGAACCTACCCCAAAATATGGTTCTCAGCAAAAGACCCAATCCTCTATATAAATTGGGACCTCACAAGTACACCAAATTGAAACCACGGACAAAACACTACTCTTCATTTTTTACAAAATCATGTTCCACCCCTTCAAAAGCCTTCCTATTCCTCTATTTCCAAATGACCCACATGATTGCTAAGGGGGCAACGCACCACGCCCTCGGGCTTTCCTTCCCCCTTCTATGAGTCCAACTTTGCAAGGCCTCCTTCACTGTAACCGGCATAACTCATTGCATCTTAAACAAATTCAGGGCCACCCTCCATAACCGACTAGCCACCTTACAATGCAAAAGAAGATGATCTACACTTTCGTGGTCCTTAAAGAGCGGAAATGAAGATATACCCAACAAGCCACAATAAAGTTCTAATGCTTCATTGACCAAAGCTTTAAAGAGATAGATGTGAAGGAAGACATAATTCCACTTTGCAACTACTGCTAAAAAGAAAAAAATCTTACTGCTAACCTAATGTAAAGTTGCAGTAAGCTCATCAGAAGCCAAGATAAGAAATCTATCCTACATTCTTATTCAAAATAAGGTTCAATCGTAGCAAAAATATAAGAGCCAAAATAAGGGTACATCCCTCTGTGGCATTACTAACTACATATGAAAGGTTATGCAGATTTAGCAAGAACAACAACAGATTGTTGAACAAAATATAAAGCAGCAAGTATGAAATTGACCTCACAATTACTAGTTAGTTACTGAGCTTTCCAATATATAAAGATTCTAGATTGATATTGATTCACATCAACGCCCATTTTGAGAAATCTCAGAGGAAAGTTGTGAAAGACGAAAGGTCCAGTAAATTTGAGACTACTTTTTTTACTTATTTGATTAAGGAAACAAGTATATTCTTATTACAGAAAACATTTTGATAACTGTGACATAACGATGCCAGTATGCCAGGCAGCCCCTTGAAAAGAAATGCACCCCATGAAGTAAGTAATACTAATCACAGAACACTACTACAGAATACTACTCATCAAAGACGAAAACATGGTCACTTCGTGAAGTGTGGCAAATCAATGACCTAAGCAGAAGCAAATGAATAAAGAAAGGTCTACCAGAAGTGGCCAATGGGTCCAACAAATGCAAAGCCGAACAAGCTTGTTGTGGCCACTCGTTTCCAGTTGATTGCAAATTCTTTATTTCCATCCTGCAGTTAAGAAGAATAACATTTCCCAATAAATAATATCAGAGGCAGTCAAAAGGGCTAACAGCTATTACATGAAAATCAGACTGCCTAAATTTTTAAAGAGGAGATTCATGCAAACAACTTCAGTACAACTAAAACGACTATAATAGAGAGGAATCAGATCTGTCCAGATTTCAGCAATCACAAGAACCAACAAAGATTGTAGAATCCAAATTTACAATGGTTTTAAGTTTAGTTGACATGGGTTTCACCTTGTATATATTTAACTTAATTGTAGTTTTTCAATCCACTGAATGTTGTTTGTTTTACAGTTATATTCTTCCAAATCCGTTGTTCTTCAGTAAAGCTGACGAACTATCAAGAAGTACCCTCATAAACATTCTTTATGGGAGGGCCAAAAACAACGAATGTGGATACCACCAGTTTTTTTAAATTTACGAGTTGAACAACAACGAAGTTCTCCTGAATAATACCTTTGAAAAATTGAACTTCAGAAATTCCTATCTGTAGTTCACATACATTTCCACTCAATAAAAGAATGAACATGGAAGAAATTCAATGTTTTGCCTCGTCAATATTTTTTCTGAAGGGGACCTCGTCAATATTTCCTTTTGAACTTTTTTTGATGAGAAATGTATCTATGAGCAAAATTTGGACTGAGAACTTGTGGAGGGGTTATCCTAATCTTCTCTATATCGTTCCAATTTTATCAGATGTCCCAGAAGGGAATTTCCTTCTGAACTTTCTCAAAAGCATTTTTTGTCGTTTTTTATTAGATAATGAATGAGAGTGACAGCATCATGGATGAATCATTTGTTGTGGATATACAATCCAAATTCGAGTAGAAAGTTCAAATTCTGTTGAAGCATATTGAGGAACGTGAGTTGAGCCTTGAAATACAAATCTTAATTTCATTGATTGTAAGTGTTCGGGTGTGATTGAAAACTTTTTCTAAATAGCTAAGGGAACTTGAATCTTAAGTTTGAGCTTGATCGGAGTTGATTTCAGTTATTTGAGCTCGAAAATTTGTTTCAGGATTAAGGAAGTTGAAGTGAGTTCCATCATTCAGATTCAATAGAAGTGTTAGGAATCGAGTGGGTGTTAAAGAAACTCTTGATATTGATTGGGATACCTACATCTAAAGATAAGAATTGACATGAACAAGTTTGGATCAAATTTAAATCGATTCTAGACGAAGCTGCAACTTCCAGGTTCGTGCCTAGGTGGAGCAAATCGACCCCACGTTTAAATCCATATATTGCTATTACACCAGAAAATGCATATAACAGGTTTGGATCAAATTTAAAACGTTTCGAGACGAAGCTGCAATATCCAGGTTCGGGGAGCAAATGGACTCCACGTTTAAATATTAGAGCCAGACAATTTTTTGAATCAATTTGTAAACCAAATTCGTAGCTATTACACTAGAAAAACTCCAGGAAATCCATATATTGGTCCAGACTAACAATTTTTTGAATCAATTTGTAAACCAAATTGGTTGCTATTACAGTAGAAAAACTCCAGAAAATTCATATATTGGTCCAGACTAACAAACAGGTTGGCTATTACAGCAGATTATGCAAATATTTATGTTAATTGAAAACATGTTTTGTTCCTCCAGCCATAAGGATGCATTAGCCCTCATTCAGCTACAACTTTTATGGGATTCTATTTTCCAATGAATTAAAAACATGCTTTATTCCTCCATCCATAAGGATGCAAAGTGGGATTAGGTTCATTTCATTCCATTCAGGTATCGAATAATTCCATTTTTAGCCCTCAGTCCAACCTATCTACAACATATTATTAATACATTAATGGAATACAACCAAAACCCTAATTGACAAGAAAAGGAAAATAGAATCGACTTACAGGAGGAAGATGATGATGATGGTGGCTCTTGGCAGTATAGTGAGTAACAGCTTGAGCAGATACGTCGCCGAGACCCCATATGAGACCCGAGCTGATCACCTGTGTCTTTACAGGATGCACTGCCAAGCAATTTTGGTACCATTTCCACACCCTCAACATCTATATAATGCAAAATGCTCTTCTGGTTGACCCTTTTTGACAACAATTTTGCAAATCGTTGAATCCTCTCTCTCTCTCTCTCTTTCTCAATGTATCCCCCTTTCTTGTCACGCAATTTGAGGATTTGTTTTTTTATTTTATTTTATCCATGCCTTGTGCGTGCTCTACTTCCTATGTACGTAACAATAATGTAGGGTAAACACTTCATTGGACTGGTATTAATGTAGGGTAAACCCAAAATATAGTACGAACGTAATTATTTTTATAATTATTTCTATTACTACTATAAACCGGCCTTGTGTGTTTTTTTTGGGGGGGGGGGGGTGGAGGGTCCTTGATTATATAATAAAAAATCAATATCTTGAACAAGTTATAAGATGCTTATTCACAATATTATTTTACATAATAATCTGAACTTTTTTAAATATATTTACCTACATAAAATAGAATTTGTGTTTCTTGTCATACAATTTTTATATTTTCTTTCATTGTTATTACTATACTTAATATAATGTGGAAGACAATATACATCTTAAACTTGGTCTAAACTCTACTATAATACTACCAAATTTTATTCAGTCAACTAATTTGATCAGCCAAATCCAAATACAATTACAAGGTGGACTTTCAAAGATGCCCTCATTGTTCCTTTATTTTTGTTTTTCATTTAGCATACACAAATGATATTATTACTTAGCACACGCAGCGCAGATGATGCTATTTTCTTTTTAGCTCATTTGCATCTTACCAGTTATAAGCATGTCATTATGAAAGAACACCTGTAAAAAATGACTCAATGGAAATATGAAATAGAGAATACAAGGCAAAAATAACTTTGTTTCATTAGCTTTAATCTAGAGATGTATAAGCTAGGCTGCCTTCTGAAATGATCTATTATACCGATGCTCCATGAATCATCACTCAACGGGTTGAGAAACTTAAGTTGCTGTGTTGAGCTCAGGAGCTGAAGCACTCGAATAAACTGGGTGAAGTACATGGCCATCCTTGGGCTCAACGTGCACCCACTTGCGCCCACTCAACTTGTGGTGCTCAAACTTTACACAACCTTCTTTCAGAGCATAAAGTGTGTGATCTTTCCCTATTCCAACGTAGTTTCCAGGATGGAATCTGGTTCCCCTTTGACGAACGATAATATTTCCAGGTATCACCCTCTGCATCCAAAAATAAGAATTACTGAAGAGCGCAAGGAATTGCCTTTAAGGCATACATGGTTACACAATGGTTTCTTTCAATGACATAATTCCATCATCTCCATGTCATCAAAGAAGAGAATCCTTACCTCTCCACCAAATTTCTTCACCCCTAGATTCTTTGGTTTTGAATCACGGCCATTCTTTGTGGATCCTGCTGTCTTTTTCGTAGCCCAACGCTTAAACATCAAGCCCAATCCATCTCCAGATACATCTGAAATTTTCACAAGTAAAACATAGATCAGAAAATTCAAAGCTTGTTAGTGCCATTTGTTTCAGTTTTTGCACAAACTTTTCGTTTGAGTGGATTGTTTTTTTCTTCTTCTAATAATGAAGTAATTGATTTCATTGATGGCATCCACTAGATGCAGAAAATCAAGAGTGCAAAGTGCTAGGAAATATAAATCAGCTCCCTACAGAGAATAAAGTCTAACAGTTCTTTTCTTTTTGCAAGATTTTAAAAACTGAAAGAGTTCATCAAACAATTCTTTCGAACTCGATTTTTGCAAAAATGGAAACAAATGCCATCTCTATCTATTTTGACAGCCGATGCTTCACGAAAGAGCACAATGAAATACATACCACTAGCGGCACTGTAAGTAGGTGTTCTTGTCACCAGATCTCTGATATTTAACCTCCTAAATAATGATGTTGCAGGGTTCATCCTGTCATTCACCAGGCCTGACACTGAAGAAAACAAATGATAATGTATGTTAAAGATGAAAACACTCCGCCAATGCATCAGCTTCAGGATATGCAACTAATAAATAGTTGTCTGTCGGAGCATGCATAAATAGGCACACTTTATTTACTGGAAAACTCAAGTCCGGACATGCCATAGTAACATACTGAAGAGCCGCTCGACTTGACGATACAGAGTTGGATTGTGAAAGAGTGGACTATCATCCCTAGAAGAATGTGATGTACTGTTTTTTATCAAGAAAAAGGCTGGCTATGGCTTTGTCGAAAAGACCTGTGTCACTGCCGGTGACAACAATATCATCTACATAGACTAGGATAAAGGCACAAATACTTCCAGATTTGTAAATGAACAAAGATGAATCTGTTTTAGAACTTTTTGACCCTGCTTCAAGAAGGAATAAATGCAACTTTGTATACCATGCCCTTGGGGCTTGCTTGAGCCGATAGATCGATTTTGGAAGCTGATAAATATGAGATGGAAATTGTGGTTGATGAAGCCCTGACTCCTGAGGTCAAATCCTCTTGAAGTTCTCCATGCAAAAATGCATTTTGAACATCAAGTTTCCTTAGAGGCCAGCCATGAGAAGCTGCAATGGTTTGAACTACTTTGATTGTTGTTGGTTTCACAGCGGTACTGAAAGTCTCGTTGTAGTCTTGGCCTTCCAGTTGGTGGAACCTTTGGCTACAAGGCGTGCCTTGTAACGCTCAATGGAGCCATCAACTTTCTTCTTAATCCGAAACACTTATTTGCAACCAAGTATGTTCACGGAGGGACTAAATGGTTTGTTTAGGAGGAGAGCAGACTGTTCAGCCATCGCATGGCACCAAACATGATACTTGTTGGCTTCTCTGAAATTAGGTGGTTCAACAGTAGGATTTTGAGCAGGTGGGTGCTTAGTTTTAATGGCAGAATGTGATGAGAGGTTGTCCTTGGTCGTGCAGCGCAAGACCATGTGATGACCGTGTTGCTTAGGTTGTGTTGAGGGCTGAGGTTGTTGCGGACGAGATGTAGAAGGAAGTTGGAGATTTAGAAAGGAGCTTGAGTCAACAAACAAAGGTACTGAAGCAGGAGAAGAAGTCGTGGGATGTGGAGAAATATGTTTCACTGGTGAAGGCGAATTGGACATAGAATGTTGAGAGAAGGAATTCGGGTTGTTGGTTGGATTTGTGGAGACTTGTTTGAAAAGATTGAGATAGCATAGGAGATTTTGAAGGAAGTGGCTGTGGAAACTTGAAGCAGCTAATGAAGATTTTTGTGATGGGATGGTTGTTTCAACTGAAAGCTAAGGAGAATTGTTTTGAGCCGGTTCACTTGTATTAGGAGAGCCCAAAGTAGAGTCTGACTTAAACGGAAAATTAGTTTCATCAAAACAGACTTGTCTGGCTATGTAGAATCGTTCAGTCTGTTTTTCAAGACACCTATACCCAAAATGTGATGGACTATATTCTAGGAAAATACACGGAGTAGAACGAAAATTCATTTCATGTTTATTGTGAGGAAAACAAAGACACTTGAACACTCGAAGAAAAGTGTGAGCTGGTGGAATTTTAAAAAATATTTCAAATGGAGAGAGACCATTGTTTGTAGGAGAACGGAGTCGATTTATTAGAAATATAACAGGGTTAAAAGCAAAACGCCAATATTTTGAAGGTGTGGCACATTGAGCCTAATATAGTGGGTTAGAGTCTCACATTGGTTGGAGAATAGACTGGTGGTCTGCTTATATGGACTTGGGCAATCCTCCTCTTATGAGCTAGCTTTTTGGGTTGAGTTAGAAGTGTCATATTTTTACATGATATCAGAGCCAGGTCCATCCTCACTTGGACTCCCGGTTCACCCTTCAGTTGGGCCTAGCGTGAAAGGGGTGTTAGAGTGGGTTAGAGTCCCACATTGGTTGGGTAATGGATTGGTAGTCCGCTTATATGGACTTGATCAATCCTTCCCCCATGAGCTAGCTTTTGAAATTGAGTTAGGCCTAGGTGTCATATCTTTACAGAGCCAGAGCCATTAAGGTAAGAGCGGTTTCAACAATGTGACGATGAAGACGCCCAACCTTGCCTTGATGTTCATGAGTATGCGAACAAGGTAAAATGATGAACAATGCCAAGATTGGCCAAACAAAATAGCCAAAGGCCGAATTCCCCTCCCCAATCAGTTTGGATACTTTTTTCTTGTTTTTCTTTTTATTATTATTTCATATTTGGTATTCGAAGATTCGTGCATTTAAAAATTGGCTAAAATTTTTGTCATCACTTATGTTTGTCTGAATTTTTTTTGCCAAAAAAGAAGTTCTTCGAATTTCAATACACGATTTAACACCAAAATCTATTTCAAATAAACTCAAATCTAAAACATAAATTTTGTATATCATAAAGAACAAACACAACATAGAAAAAGTCGTTGTGTACGTTGTAATATGAAAAAAGGTATATATATACATATCTTGATCGGTTTAAATGAATGTATTAAATTGGAAAATGACTTTATTGATGGTGAATTAATATTGAAAATAATAGTGTTGAATTGACGTTCCACAAGTGATTAAAATCATTGAAATATTAATAACACATCAGATTTTTTTTTGATGAAGTGAACACATCAGATATCTTTTCCATAGGATAAGCCCATTACAACAATATATCCAGTGTAATCCTACAAGTG
The DNA here is from genome assembly GCA_003996215.1 of Jaltomata sinuosa. Taxonomy (NCBI): domain Eukaryota; kingdom Viridiplantae; phylum Streptophyta; class Magnoliopsida; order Solanales; family Solanaceae; genus Jaltomata; species Jaltomata sinuosa. The sequence goes on from QJPP01007239.1 coordinate 53,655, forward strand.
TGGTTTGGGAGGGTGGTGTGTACACAAACTTCACCCCTGCCTTGTGAAGGTAGAGAGGTTGTTTCCGATAGACCCTCGACACAAGTAAAGATATGAAAACAGGCAGAGGATAAGTCAATATATAATTCAAATAATCATCAATTGTCACAAGATAATACAGAAGTACTTCTATTTCAACTAAGAGGAAGAGATAAACGTCTAACTTGACAAGAAAGCTTGTTGGAATTTATTATTTGATGGAGAACACGATGATGAGGATGACCAAGACATTGATGCCATTACTAGACTTTTGCGGCCAAGAAAGTTGTAGGTAGCAACTTGGATGAAAGAGTGCATTACTCGGACCAGAAAGTAGAATTTTCTAGGACACCTGATCCTTTACAGAAAGAAAGAAAGACAGAGGAATACAAAAGAAGACATTATTGTCATTAGCAAACTTGTGAACCGAAAGAAGAGGTCTAGTAATATGAGGAACGTGAAGAATGTTAGAAAGATTAAAAGGAATGAGTTGAAGAACGAAGAATAGAACTACCAGTGTGAGTGGTTGGCAGAGCTTGGCCATTTCCAAAATGAAGTTGATCGGTTCACTTATAATCTTCAATATGTTGTAACTTGTAAGTTTGCCAAGTATGGAGTGATATAGTGAGTGGCACCGCTGTATACCAGTTCCCAGTGAAGGGAATGGGTGCATGGTGTGCTAGATAGGTATTGCAATTGATATGAGATTGGTAGCACTGATAACACATATTAGGCTATAAGCAAGATGAATTGTGCCATTACAAATCTGACAATGCAAGACCATCAATTGACTGTCAAGACGAATTCTGCTTATAAGAGGATATTTGGCTTTGAAAGAACGCCAACCTCCTCTCCCCCTAGGATGCCTTCCACAACCTCTACGAAAACTTGTAGTATATGGTTTACCACCATTTGTGCAACATTGGCAGTGGGATTGCTGGGATGATCCAAGGTATTTCCAGACAAAGACAAGTTGTTTAAAGAAGAGCCATGAGCGAATTCGTGATTGAGAAGTAGTGTGGGCAATTCAGAGAAAGTTACAGGCCCAAATCTATAACGAATTCATTTATGTATTTTAACATTATAGGACAACACAGAAAAATGATTACTAATATAAAAATATTGAAATGCAGATTGATGCAACTTTAAGCCATTATGGAATAGGCTGAAATAAGAGCTCATATCCTAGCTAGTCACTGAAGAACCATCAGAAATTGACTACTACCAAAAACATATTAGTGCACCTCACATCTTCGGACTGTCAATTAACTATAATTTAGGATAAGCTACATGAATACACTCCGCTCCGCTCCAAGGGATTCAGTACTCATACAGTTAGACTAATTTAACCTGACCGTCAACCTACCACAACACTCCTCATTCATCGCCAGCTATATTTTGGTGTCAAACTAAAAATGTATGATCGGAGAAAGTAAAGCACAAAGAACAACACAAATTGAAGTTTAGGCTTTGTTTATGCTTATTGTCGGAACTTACCACTTGATTTGCCGGAGAGGAGGAAGTTCGCCGCCGACGGAGAGTGATCTGAACGCGCCGAAGCAGACTTTCGCGCAATTTCAAATTGGAGCTCATATCACTCGCTATTTGGATCCACTTAATAGCATTTGGGCTTTGAGATTGAAATCCATTGGGTCTGTTTTCAATCTAATCAGGCCTCGATTTTTTATTTTTTATTTTTGCAAAATATCTATAACCTATATATCATTCCGAGGTAGTAGTACGGACTGCGTACACTCTAACCTCCTCAAACATCACTTTGTGAAAATGCACCGAGTATGTTGTTGTATCTATAACCTATATATCATATTGTTTTTGTATAATGTGAGGGAAAAAATGATAGAAGCCAAAAATATTACTATCTCACTCTTTTCTTTTTTCAATAGTATAAGATTTAAAACTTGTCGTCAAGAAACAATCAAACAAAATAATGATCGCTTTCCTCCTTTTTTTTTTTATTATATAATTTTAAGTAGATAAAACTTCTTTTAAAATTAGGAGTGTCGAATAGGTAAATTAAAATGGGATGACTTAATAAATGGACGGGATAAGATGACTTAGCCCACTCAAATATTACTTACAATGAGATAAGATGGATCAAGACGGGCTAAACAATAGCTCATAGCCCAACTCGTCTAACTTTTATCAAGTTTTAATTTATTTTTTTTCTGATATTTTTTTTTTACTATATAAAAAAAATATTGTAACAATTTTTTTATTATGACTATGTATCACATATTAAATCAAAAGTTAGAAAATATTTCTACAAAATCTTAATGGGTCAATTTAGCTACATATTTAGCCCAAATTAGCTTAACTTTCAGATGAATTAAATTGAATTGATCAGATTTTTTTAAAGGCTTGTTGACATTTAATGATTAGGGCCTTGTGCAACTTGTGGGAAACTTCTCACCTACTACAATTCATGCCTATTGGCCTTATGAGGCAATTTCCAAAATTCCTCTTTTTCTTCAACAATCAATTTCTTAATTTTGGTTTATACAGCTAGTAGATTCATACACAATGATCAAAGAGCTTTGCAACAGATTTTATGTTGCAACTTCACTAGTTGTCTTAAGATTTTGTAGCAAAAGACATATGTTGGTAATAGGTAATATTTGTGAGAATTTTTAAAATGTCCAAAATACTTGCAAGTAAAATGTGATTTACATGTGTTTTAAGTTAATTGGGATCACAAACGATTTGAAAGTGATGTTAGTTTATACATCTTTTTTAGAGTAACTACATATAACTTATTAAAAATATATTAGAACAACTATATATAACATTCGTGAAATGTGACTTATAATGTTGTTTTGAAATTAAAGAATATATAATGAATTTATCAAAATTGTATACTAAGGAATATTTTATATAAGCTACGTAGTACTTTTTCTTATAGTAATTCTTTTAGTGCGTGTTCAAATTAATACACGAGTGAAAAAACAAAAATAAAAAAAGATTATCTCATTTTATTTGTCAATCTCAAAGGAATCTAACTGAACAATTTTCAAAATTCAAGATCTAATTCACATGTGACTCAACCATCATGTGTTTGACTAAAAGGTGAACCACCTTTGTTTCTTTTGTTACTATTTTTCATTAATTAGTTTTAAAACAAAATCACATACATCTATCTGATTCATATTGTCAATTTTAAACTGTCTACATCACACCTCTTAGGGTGCGACCTTTTCTCGACTCCCCTTCCGTTTTCTAGACTTCAAGAAGTTAGTGTATAGTATATAGTATATGGATAATTAGTGTATAATAAATGAGCTAATTTAAATAATGATTCGCCCAAAAATAGTCGACACATTGTATAATATTTTAACTTATAAGTCTTTTTCCAAAGACAAATATGTTTGAGACAAGCAATTGCTAGGCACTCATAAACCTCATGCATTTGTGAAGCTTCAATTCTTGTCATTACCACAACACAATAATTTGGACTTTTTTAAGGCTCTTTTCTTCATATATTCATTCATGCACTCATAATGTGAGACTCAAAAAGACCAAAGATCCACCCTTTTCTCCTTCACCCTTTTCCTTAATTTTCTCCTATTTTCTCTCCTTTCACACAAATATGTTATACTTCACTTTCTCTTTGGTTGTAATATTTTTCATCAACTGATCAAATCTTTAATCCCCACTTGCCAAGTAAAAAAAATAAATTATACATTTTCTCTTTTCAATCTTGAAATTGTTAGAAGAGAAAGAAAACCAAGAAAGAAAGATACTGTTTGTGTAGTGTTTGAAAAGGTGAAAAAGGGGAGTTTTTCTTTTTATTTGATTTTTTGCTTTTTGGGATTTTTGGGTGAGGAGAAAAGGTGTAATCTTTATTTGGAATGGCGGGAATTGGAGGAGAATTGAAGATTTTGAGGCCAGTTTTGTCGATTTTATGGAGTTTTCTTTTAGCTGCTATATTTGTATCAGCAGAAAGAAGCTTCAAGCGGGAAGTTATTGAACAAAATGCAACTCAGCTTTCAGATGCAGATTACCTTTCAGCTGTTGTCAACTTCTTATGGAAGCCCAACGAATCTGGTTACCAACATGTTTGGCCTGTAAGTTTCTAAATTATTGGTTTAACTTGGATTAAGTTAGAACCTATGTTGCACGTACTCTCCAAAAATGCTGCTGCACCCTGTGTCGGATCCTCCAAAGACACACTTTTGAAGAGTCCAAGCAACATTTAGAACTACCGTGATCATATTTCATGACTGATTAATTTATTGAGTATAGGAATGAAACGGGTTACAAATGAATCAGAATGGATATCGAGTATTCATATAGCCGATCTCAACTAGTTTGCATTTGAGGCATAGTTGTTGTTGTTTCTGTGAATTTTGTGCATATATGTTTGATCTGCAATACTGATTAATAGGTAGCAGTTGGTGATTGTAAGTGAGCTCATTTTAATGAATTAGGTGGTCCATTAATTGATCAAATTAAATCTGGATTCTGGAGAACATAAGCTTTATGAGTTAGTAGAGAGTGAATGCAACCCTTAACTAACACGTCAAAATATTACCAGTATGCATGAAAGGGTTCACTTAGTTATTTCCATGCACATGTTGAGGCAATGTTTTCTTCATTTCCCTTTATTTCAGAAGGCATGGAATATGCATGTCACGATGTGTGCTTATTTACTATTCGACATCAAAAAGAAAGAAAAGATAGAGATTAGCTTGGATGTTCAATTAGAAATGAACAGAATTAGGAGAAGGAACCCAAGGAATGGACATAACTACAATGTCCATATAACTGGACTGATGTGTAGTTGATGTTCCAAATTAGTTATGTAACTTTCCATTGAGAGTTATACATAGCAGAGTGCTATGATTGGGCTGTTGAACGCATGCAATATGTGTCGTATCATCGGATATTTTCATTAGCACTTTAGGTTTATAACCACCTTTAGCTCTGTTGATATTTTCATTAGTCACATTTTTGCTTATATGCTGTTGACTATGTGGGGTGTCATTGCAGGATATGAAATTTGGATGGCAAATGGTTCTTGGTACCATAATTGGATTCTTGGGCGCAGCATTTGGGAGCGTAGGTGGTGTTGGTGGTGGTGGCATATTTGTACCCATGCTTAGTCTTATCATCGGATTTGATCCGAAATCATCTACAGCAATTTCAAAATGTAAGATTAGGGACAATTTTGCATGACCATTTGGAAATTTCATTTTCATGACTTGAATGTAGTAGCAGGTCCTAATTTATGATCGATCATCTTCTGTTATGAACTTTTTTCTATTTCCGGTTGACAGGTATGATCATGGGAGCTGCAGTTTCTACTGTGTACTACAACTTAAAGCTCAGGCATCCCACAATTGCCATGCCTATTATTGATTATGACTTGGCTGTGCTCATCCAGCCAATGCTGATGCTTGGAATTAGTATTGGAGTTACTTTCAATGTGATATTTGCAGATTGGATGGTTACAATTCTGCTAATTGTTCTCTTCATTGGTAAAGCATCTCTCATAATATGAGACTGGTGTTTTTTAAGTTATTACTCCTACAAGACTTTGATCGTAAATGATTGTTGCAGGCACGTCAACCAAGGCGTTTCTAAGAGGGGTTGAGACGTGGAAGAAAGAAACTATCGTGAAAAAGGTTATCACCTTTATATTCTTGGAAGTTTCCTGCTTTTGCGATATAGTATTCTGTGCACTACTTTGTGCAAGTTTGTGTTATCCAGTCAGATTCTAGCAAGACGATGTTAAATAAGTCATGAATGTGAAGTGTTGAATTTTTCTAATCATCTGTTTTTTTGTTACTTCAGGAGGCTGCTGCTAAACTTTCAGGAACAAATGGTAGGTTAGGAAAATGAATTTTCTATTGTATGAAGAGTTTAGAGGGCATTTCATCTCGATTTTCCTGCTCGTGGAGATTAGAGTATTTCTTTGTTGCGTTATGCCAGGCACTGGTGATGAAGCAGAATACAAGCTCCTTCCCAGCGGTCCCGTCAATGGCACTGATAAGGATGCGAAGGGTGCAGCTGAACCAGAGGTGACTCATCCTAACACTTGAAAGGATAAATATGTTTCTCCTGATTTTGTAACTCTAAAAAGCCATGTTATTTTAGGTCCCTTTCATGGAGAATGTTTGCTGGAAGGAGTTTGGACTCCTCAGTTTTGTTTGGGTTGCATTTCTAGCACTGCAAATTGGAAAGGTTTCCATTTCTTATCTTTTTGGCTTTGTTCCGATGTTAGTGTTAATCTGTAAACTCACTGGCCTTGTATGTTTGATATAGAATTACACATCTACTTGCTCGGCATGGTACTGGGTGGTGAATTTGTTGCAGGTTTGTATTTAGTTATCTCAAATTATGTTGAAGCAAAGTTCTAAGACACAAAGTAATTCTAACAATCGCTATGAACTCGTTTAATGTTCTGCAGATCCCAGTTTCTGTTGGGGTATCTTCATATGAAGCTATTAGCCTGTACAAGGGATGGAGAAAGATTCAATCCAAGGGAGAAGACGGCACCAATTTCCGAGTGATGCAACTGATTGTTTATTGCTTCTTCGGAATACTAGCTGGTATGGTTGGTGGACTTCTTGGTCTTGGTGGAGGATTTATCATGGGTCCACTGTTTTTGGAGCTGGGCGTCCCTCCTCAGGTTAGTTTGTGCGCTGATGTGGTGTGATCAGCAATACATTTTTAGTTCTTCTTCATGTGACTCTGTTTCTATTATTAGGTCTCAAGTGCCACGGCTACCTTTGCGATGATGTTCTCCTCATCAATGTCTGTGGTGGAGTATTACCTTCTAAAGCGTTTCCCAGTTCCTTATGGTATGTGCCATTCCCTTTAAGTTGGTGAACGCAAAACAGATTGTTCGGTTTCATTCATGACAATGCAGAATTGACAATTGTATCTTCTTACAGCTCTCTACTTTGTTTCTGTGGCAACTGTTGCTGCTTTCGTTGGGCAACACGTTGTGAGGAGGTTGATTTTTGTATTAGGACGGGCATCACTTATCATCTTCATCCTTGCCTTCACAATTTTCGTGAGTGCAATATCACTAGGTGAGTATCTAGACGTTTCAAAGTCCTTCCTCCTCGATAAATCATTTGGCTGCATTTTGTCTTGTCGTCTGAATAGCTATTCATTTGCTTCTTCGTTTTGACAGGTGGAGTCGGGATCTCAAATATGATTGGGAAGATCCAGCGCGATGAATACATGGGATTCGAGAACCTTTGCAAATATGAGGTTAAATTAAGTTAGTCTCCAAGAAATGGTGTGAAGCAAACTGGTCCTAAGTCTTGGCCTCAAGTTGATTCCATTATACATTAGCTATACATCAATAGTGATTTTACTGTTAGAGATTTCTGCTCTAGAGCAAAATATAGGAATTAAGAAGTTTTAGGATTTTTTTGTCATTTTTCCCTTGTCCATTCTGTTTTAATTGAAATTCTGGTATTTTGGCATAATATTGTGTGACCAGCAATATTAGTGAGCTTATTCATTCATTTCTCTATTTAGCAGAACTTTTTCATTAATGTGTTATAATATAACTAAAGGTACTTCTATTGCTCAAAACACTAGGGCCTTCACTAGCTATGTTGGTCAGACCCTTAAATAGTGTGTGCCAGATTCTCTAAAAGTAGTGCATTTTTGAATCATCCGACAGGTATGCGACAACACTTTTCAAGAAGCTGAGCAACAAAGGGCCTTTACCTTACTCTAATCCTACTTATAGGAGCTTGATTGATCTCTATCACACAACTTTGCTACAAGGAAGTAATAATTTCCGGCAAATTATATTTATGGATTATCTCAACTTTATGTTAATTCTATATATTTGGTGACAACAAATCACACAAATGATAAAAGTTAAAAGTAGAACGCGGATCATTCTAGAATGCTTATCACCACCTAACATAGGATTAACAAATGATTTTTGTCGTTTAGCGACAGAATTGTTGCGTCGCTTAGTTGAGTACAAACTCTCGCCTAAGCGCCTTCTAGAATGTGCATTAAATCAGATTATTTCAAATATTTTGTACAATAAATTCTTTTAATAATAGAAGATAGTGATATATTTAAAGAATTAAGAAATGAATATTTGTATTTAAACCAAAAAATAGATTATTATTCTCCTACAAACCAAAAAAAGAAGAAAAAAAAGAGAAAAAAAGGAACCGGTAGAAGCAGGTAGCAAGTAGAAACTTACCGTTGAACTTGAGAAATTTAAAAAGTTTCCAAAAATAGATATAATCAAACGGTTGAGATAATCTCGTCGACAAATAGTTTACCGGCAACCGGTCAATCATAGGGTTTCACAATTTTGAATTCATAAAAGCCCCCTCCCCCCCCCCCCCCCAACTCACCACCCCACACCCAAATTCTTCTGCATTTGCTGATCTTGCTGAGTTCATCACACCATTGATTTCTTGGAATTTTGCTTTGATTTGGTTGAATGCTGCTAAGCTCATTTCTGTAAGTACAGCTTTTCTGATTTTTTATTTATTTTTTTTTGAAAAAAGAAATCTTGTTTTTTTGATTGAAATCAATTGCTTTTATTTTTGTTTGAATTGTTATTGATGATTTCTTGAATTGTTGAAAAAAGGTCAAATCTTTGAATAGTTTTCATCTATGTTGCTCGGACTCCTGAAAAATGTCATCGGGTGCGTGTCGGATCCTTAAAATTAATGCATTTTTGGAGGAGGATTCGACACGGGTGCGACAACATTTTTGGAGAGTCCGAGCAACTTAGGTTTTCATATAAAATTTGCATCTTGAGGCCTGATTTGGTTTGATGATCGAACCTGGAATTTAAACTGGTCTGATTTTAGTTTGATTAATTTGCTTTTCTGTTGATCGGTTAAAATTTTATGCTTTTGTTCATTTAGCTGGTCATTGGGTATGTTGTTCATTTAGCTAGTGTCTCATATATATGTAATTTTTTGTTTTTTTGCTCTCTGAATGTTATAATTTCACTTACCCATAAAATGAAATCAATTGATCGACTTAATCACGAATTAGTTATCTCGAAAATCCCATTCAGGGGTGGTCACAAAGAGATCAAGACATCAAATACTGTCTTTCTCAAAGTCGAAGTGATCAAGTAGAGTCGTTTTTCCTCAAGATCAACTTGAAATATCAAAGTGTTGCCGCTCCTAGCGATCAAATACATCGCAAGGATGCTCAAATCATTTTGGGTTCAGAAATATGCTACTAACGGCCCTCGAATCACGGAGAAAATTTAGAGAGAGAAAAATCAAGGGAGGAACAAAATTGTCCACAAATATTCATTAATAAAATCTCTATCTTATCATTTAAAATATAATTAATAATCTCGAACTAGTTTTGGGGTCAGTTCTATGAAGGTTTTGTCAATTCCACTCTATTCAGGTCCATTTCATACCCTTTTAGCCTTCAACATACTGCAATCATCCACTAAACTAAAAAATGGATACAAATATATTCGGAAGATTGATGGTACAGATGACAGTATAAGTTCTTCATCTTTTTTAGCTTTGAGCTAAGAAGAAAGCAGCAATATTTAACTTCGAAAGAGCTATGTCTTTATTTTGGTGTAGTAGTGGCATATGAAGGTAAGATTTTAAATTTATCATCAAGAGGAGAGAAAAAAGATCCTCTTTACTTCATCTGAGGTAAAGGTACGGTCTGCGTACATTCTACCCTCCCCAGACCCCACTTTGTGGAATACACTGGGTATGTTGTTGTTGTTGTTGTTGTTGTTGCTGAGGAGAGAAAAAGGATGAAGTGTCAATATTACTTAGTTGGGATGCAAAGAGAACATTACTTAGTCGATGGGGAAATTCAAAAAATCACTTAATTTTTTACTTAGTTCCATTAAACTTCAATGTTGGCCATTTTATTGATCCCCAGTAAGATGATCACTTGTAATAATTTCTCCAAAATGTTCTTGTATTTGATATATTCTGCTTGCTTGATGTTCTGCCTTGTATTTTTCTACTATGCAATTTGAGGTGAAAATGTTTACGCATTTATGTAACAGAGGCTAACTCTTGGATTTAGTTCTTTATTTTGAGCAAATATCCATTGCATAGACTACTTTTTTGGTGATAAGAATAAGGATTTTCCTTGTTTTGTTTAAATTTTAGCAGTAATCAAGGGTACTCATTCTAAAAGTTTAGCTCGTATTGAACCCATTATAATGCTTGAATCTGCCATATCTGGTTGATTCATGACACAGCACATTTGAAATATTAATTGATGGGATAATAAATAAACATTCCCTCTCATTTTTCCACCTAGGAAATTCTTTAGATGTTATCATACCATGCTTTTCAAATCATGTTACCAGTTTCAAAAAAAATTATACCATGCTTTTCAAATCAGCTCCATAGAAGCCATCACATTATCTGTTGTGCTTTAACAGGTCATCATATTTTGTCAGAAGATCAGATAGTATCTCTTACATCATAGGGGGTGACACATAATGAACTTGGGAAGACATTTTGGAGAGAATTTTCGACCTCTGGATGTTGGATTATCAAGATTTTCCTTTGTCTCAAGCAACCATGGAAAGTGATGAAACAAGCAAGTCTCCTTCAGATGACATCAGTAGTCTGCAAAGTGTTCGGCCTTTGCATGGGTAATTCTCAAAGACTGCATCATCTCATCTCTCGTATCATTTTTTTTTTTGGTTTGATTTTGTGCTTTTGCATTTCCCTTATTGAGCTTTTCTTCTATTTTACACAAACCCTTACTCCGGTCGTACATTTAGGTCACCTAAGATGAAAAGAATGTTGATTTGAGATCGAGTTGGATTTGGTCGAGTCACATTGGCTTTCTTTGACTTATCCTAGGTGGTTAGAAATCAGAGATGCAGCAGTACAAGTAGGAGAAAAAGCAGTAATAAGATTGTTGGATAACCTCTATAACATATAGGAAGACACAATATAATATCTATGCTTTTCAATGACAAAAATAGCTGTCTAATGCTCAAACCATTAGTCTGCCTGGTGCATCCTTGTCAGTATTATATGGAAAGGAATATATGAGATCTGGTCAGGTTTGGTCAAGTTACATTGGATTCTTTAGCTTTTACTACATAGCCTGTGGTTATAAATATAAAAACTGCATGAAAGCAAGTAGAGCAAATGGCGAGGAGAAGAAATAATGACAAGTTTGCCATGTCACACCAATAACAAATGTGAAAAAATACATATTATTTATAGTTTTCAATGACAATAATAACCTATTAATGTTCAAATAAAGAACTTCATATAGTGATCTTCATCCTTCCCACAGTATGGTCCCTTGCGCACCTATCCTTACTTTAAGGGTCAAATTAACTTTGTTCTGTACTTTCCACGGAATTGAATTGAATTGAAAGTTATGCTTGGTTGTGAGCTTTGAGAGGAATATCATGTTCAATCGTTTATGTTATCATTTTGAACTTCGCAAAAGCTCAGTCAAACAGCTTGTCAAATTTCTTATTACTTCCTGCTAATGTTTCAGGAGGACGAGTGGTCCTAAGAGACGTTCCAGACAGTGGACTCCCGAGGAGGTAAGCAGGCGTTTCCTAATGACTTTAGAAACATATGCATGAATTTCAGGGTTTTCCTTTTGGTTTCTTTTGATCTTTTTAACTTCTTTTTTTGGGTAACTGGGGCTTTGTTTTTACCCCCACCTTTATATGTATAATGCTATATGTTGTGTTAAGGATTCAAACAATTTAGCTCTATCTATTTTTTGAGGGGAGGGTGGTGATTCATTCCTAGTATGGAAACTCAGAACGCCATGACAATGTTAACATGGCGTGAATGCTGGTAGCCAATTAAAACTACTTGTCTGTGCCTTCGAGGATAAGACACTTAATTATGCTTCAAACGGAAGTTCAGAATTTTTCCTCCGTAAAATGATTTATGAGATGGGTTAGTCTACAAATTTATTTATAGCAATTTTATTTTGTTTGTTTCATATATGGGTACTGTTTCACAGACAATGCAATATTTTAAATTTACATTTAAATCGTTTATGTTGTACTGAAGAAATTTTCTTATCTCCTTCAGGATGAAATCTTGCGCCAAGCTGTCCAACAGTTTAAGGGGAAAAGCTGGAAAAAGATTGGTAAAAACATTGTTCCTTCCTTGTCTTTAACCTAGTATGTCTTACTCTCTAAGTGGTGTATTGCTCATACTTTTAGCAAGACCTAGAGCTTTCTCGACTTGGTGATAGAGGGACTAAAACTTGTATGATTCTTGTTATGATTATCTTATTCTTCGATATATAACCAAAATTATCTCAGAATTGCTTGTAAAGAGAAAAAACTGGTCATAGTTCTAGAGTGAAATAGTGATTTTTCTATGTTTCTTTTTCTACTTTCCCAAATTATATCTCTTTCTTTTCTGCAAGGATCATCCCAAAAACAATGCCGCCTTTTCTGGAAGTGAAATTCCATCTTTGCTTTGGGGGATTTCCACTTTTCCTATAACAATATTTTTAACATAAATTTAAATTGTAGCTTCCATATTTTTTCCTCCATTGGACATTTTCTATGCTCATCCTAATATTTGTTACTTGTCAAAATTTGACATTTGCTTGATGCAGTAAAAGTTGCAGGTTGGAAACCAATTCCAACTCAGGCAGAACCATAATAGTTTAAGACTTATGGTGCTATCAGCTCCTGCAACAATTATTCATTGCTAACTTTCTCTATTCATTCTACTCATTTAGCTAGTCTTACTTTCTCATTATTGTTAATAGGAAAGTTCTGCAAACCATATCCGGATAAAGTTATTGAATAAGGCTAGAAACACACTACTCTTGTGGAGAAATATTTTTCTGGATGAAGTGTTTCTTCAAGGCATTGAAGTCTTCCTTATAGTACTTGTATGATTTGTTTGAATTGGTTAACCTACAACTTAAGTTGAAGACCTTTGTCACACCCAACAATTACAGCAGATATCTATTTGACAAACACTCATCCAACTATTAATATGCTTACCAAATCTAAGGTTTAACTTGCAGCGGAATGTTTTAAGGACCGGACAGATGTTCAATGCTTGCACAGGTGGCAGAAAGTTCTTGATCCCGAGCTTGTCAAAGGTTCATGGTCTAAAGAGGTAAAAAAATGTATTCCTATTGGTCTGTTTGAATCATATCTTACTCTTAGTACTCCTTTTGTCCCTTTTATATGACACTGTAGTATTTGCGGAGTTAAACTGAGATGTTTCTTCAGTCATTTCCTAAATATTTTAATTGTAGAAAAGGATGACTCATCTTACTTTTCATTTGGTTCCAAATACATAAGTTTTATTATCAAAAAATGTGAAATCATTGTCAGAATTGAGAATGATAATCAGATGTGACCATCGTTATCCACAAACTATCATTATTTTTGGGGCGGAGGAAGTACAATTCTTGAGAACTTGTCATCCATGTCCCTATATTAGCTAATTTAACTCTTTCAACTTACGCGCAGGAAGATGATAGGCTAATCGAATTAGTTAACATTCATGGCCCCAAAAAATGGTCCGCCATTGCACAAGAGTTAGCAGGACGTATTGGAAAGCAATGTCGGGAAAGGTAAGCATGGCAATTTTTGTTTATCTTTGCAATTCAATGTATTTTTTCCTTCTGCGATGATAGAGTTTCAAAGTTTTCAGAATATATTAGGCAAGTGAGATGTAAAGAGTTGTAGCTTGTGGGGTTCCAACTTCCTAATTTGACATTATGTTCTCACTTACTTTAAATAAGAATTTTTCATTCCTAGCTGATCTTTAACATCACAAGCTCACATTATGCATCCTCCTGCAAGGAACATTGATTTTTCAAGCCTATGCAACTGATATCTTCCTATTTAATCCTTTTACTAACTGGTTAGACGTTGTTCCTAAGCTTAGACTCAACTAGTCTCTTAAAACTTAAAGATATGCATGCTGATGGAATGAGATGCTGGAGGCAGATAACTACTACCACTTTCTGTAGAAGAATATTTGTTATTTCATATATTATCCGGAAATATAACATAGTAACATGTATCCTTTGACTTAATATGACTTTGTGGTGTCACATTTCTTCTAGTTTCTTTGATTCATTAACATTGAGGTCAGAAATCACTCCTGAAAGAATAAGCTTTTAATTCATCCACTTTATATGACTTAGAATGTTATAATAATTATTTGAGAGATCTTTTCAGATGGCACAATCATCTGAATCCTGCAATAAAGAAAGAAGCTTGGACAGAAGAGGAGGAATTGACTCTAATTCGTGCCCACCAAGCTTATGGAAACAAGTGGGCAGAGTTATCAAAATATTTGCCTGGAAGGTATTTTGAGGTGTTACTTTTATGTCTATAAGAGCTTGTTTCCATCTTGACTTTCTTGCGAGCTCTTATTCTTAGCGTTCTTTCAAAGTTATATTTGACATGTGAAAACTCTTATGGCTAATTTCAGGTCAGACAATGCAATAAAAAATCACTGGCATAGTTCTGTCAAAAAGAAAGTGGGCCCATATTTGGCATCAGGTTTACTTGCACAGTACCCTGCTCTGCCTAGTGTCAACCATCAGAACCAATCAATCCCTTCGTCTTCTATGAAGTTGCAACAAACTAGTGAAGATGAAAGTGTTCACAAAGAAGGAGCGGAAGTGGAGGAAGTTACGGAATGCAGTCAAGGTTCAACTCTTGCTGGCTGTCCCCAGTCTACAAGTGAATTGGGCAACACATTTGTGCATATAAGAGAGAATGGTGGGATGTCGGAGGAATCAATCCATAAAAAGGACGCAAGCTCCAGTGCAGCACCATGTCCTAGGAACTATACCTCAGCTTTTCAAGATGTTACTTGTTCAATGCTAGAAGTTCCCAGTGAACTTGTGGATTCCGAGTTCCTTGAGTATACATTCTCACATGACAGGGAAACTTCCACAGGGAAAGATTGGCAGTTTAATATGGATGACTTTCCGGAGTTTATTCAAGAATCTTCAGGAGATTACATGCACTATTTGAATGGCAATGAAAACCATGATGTGGTAACCGATCCATTGCAAACTGCAATGGGATCTGGAGCAACTTCTAATGCAGGAAACATGGTTGAGGGTCCATATAAGCCCAATGAAATGTTTGATGGTTGCAGGATCATATACCCTGAGGCGGGAATTCCTCAATGCTCTCCGTCCGAAGCTGGAGTTAATGACAGTGGTGAACCTGCAGATTCTTTAACTTACCAATCATCAAACTATCAGATCCCTGAAGCAGGAAATGTGGCTCCCCAAAACTGCAATGCTTTAAGTTTTGATGATTTTGAAGCTTCAATCCATCAGCAATTTTCTGTTCCTTCGCACTTCTCTTCTGAGAATAGATCACTTGTGTTTGATATTGCTTCAGATCAGTTCCATTATCCTCAGCTTGAGAACCCAGTTCAAGAGTCCTTTACCAGTAGATGTGATGGTTTTATATGTCCAAGTGAGTTTGACAATCCTTCCAATGACAATGGCATAGACAATGCCGTCCTGAAAGATCAACCTGATAGTACAAAAGATTCCTCAAGGCTAGAAGAACAGAAAGATGGAGGAGCTCTGTGCTATGAGCCTCCTCGGTTTCCAAGCTTGGATGGAACCTTCTTGAATTGTGATCTTATACAATCTGGTCCAGATACACAGCTAGAGTACAGCCCTTTTGGCATCCGCCAGTTGATGATGACTTCTGAGAACTGCCTTACTCCAATAAGGTTGTGGAACTCACCATCAAGAGATGATAGTCCAGATGCTATCTTGAAAAGTGCTGCCAAAACTTTTACTGGGACACCTTCTATATTAAGGAAGCGACAGCGTCACTTGGTGACACCTTTATCAGAAAAGAGATGCGAGAAAAAGCTTGAAAGTGATCTCAATCAGGAATCATTCTCTAATATGGCTACAGAATTTTCCCGAGTAGATGATATGTTTGATGAGTCAGCAAATGAAAAAGCATCTACTGAAGACAAAGAAAATCTGCATCCATCCTCAGAAGATGGAAGAAAGGAGAAGGGTGATGGAGTAACTGGACTTTCATGCATTGGAAATTCAGAGAGGCAATTAGATGGTGGCGGTGCTCACTACCATAAAGAGCCCCTTAGTCAAAGTGCTGGAGCCAATGATGCAACGGGAAAGGTGAGTTATAATTTGTCATTATATTTTTCTTCTCTGGCTTTTTGTTTTTTGGGAATGAGATGATGCGTGACAGTATAAGACCTCCATTCCAGATTGTATGTTTTGTTAAGAAATATATCCTCACGAGTTTCACATATGGAATACTAAGTAGGTGCTTGGACATGAAATGGTTGATATTCGAAAAAAAAGTAGTATTTGAAGTTAAGTTGAAAGAGGGTATTTGGACGTTGAAGTTGTGTTTGAACTTGAAAACAAAATTGAAGTTCCGTAAGTGAATTTGAAAAACTCTAAAGTCTGTTCTCAAACTTCAAGTTCCATATTTCAAGTTTTAAGTTGAAATGGGCCAGTTTGATGAACAAACACTTACTTGAAATAATATAATATTTTTTTCAAATTTTTAAAACCAAATGTATGGAAAAATGGGGCCTAAATCTTTCATAGTGTATACAGAGCTCTCCACTGTCTGCATTTTCTTTGTTACAGATAGTATTAGGCTGCTGGACAATTTGATATCCATCACTTCCATTTCTGCTATTTTTGCATTTCTGTCAAAGTCAATCTTAATTTCTAATGTGGTTCAGGCAACTTTTCTCTGAGCTGATTTGAACTGTGTGGTTGAGTAAAAACCATTCAACTTAATTGAGCAAAATTCTCTTTTGAACTTAGATACAACTTTTGAGTTCTCATTCATGGTATCAGGTAAAACAGCCTCCTGGAATTCTGGTTGAGCTTAGCTCAAATGACATGCTTTTCTCTCCTGATCGTTTCTTGATCAAGTGTGATAGAGCTACAAGTCTAAGTAATAAAGCTTTGAGTAACCAGTATGCTAGACGACTTGAAGCTGCATCAAATCAAGTTACTGTTTCATCCTCGTTTGAGACTTCATGCTTGTCTGTTGTTTGCTCTCCTGACATACTTGGGAAGCGTCGAAACAGTGTTGTCATAGCTTCATCAATGCAATCTACTACATCAACTGCATTGGAGAATACAGCCGAAAATTCTAAAAATGGATTTGGTGCTGAGACTTCAAACATGTAAGATTACTGAAGTGTTTTGTTCCTTTTCTTTCTGTACTTATTTTTTTGATTACCTAATGATTGGTTTAAAACGAGTTTTGCTACACATTCGTTTCTTATGATAGATTTACCTAATTAACGGTTTACAGATTTGGAGAGACACCTTTTAAAAGGAGTATTGAATCTCCTTCAGCATGGAAATCTCCCTGGTTCATGAATTCGTTTCTGTCTAGCCCAAGATATGACACAGAACTTGCATTTGAGGTATATACATTATGTTCTGCTCAGTGTCGAATATCTTTGTGTTTGTCAGTTCTTTTCACATTTATGTATTTGGTGCTCCTTTTTTCGTTTCTGTTGATAATGGTGCATTTCTGTGCTCATGTTATATTGCTTTGATTTGTTTTTTTTCTCTTTATTTGGTAGGATCTTGCGCTTTTTATGAGCCCAGGTGATAGAAGCTATGATGCTATTGGGTTAATGAAGCAATTAAGTGAGCAGACTGCACCTTCAATTGCGGATGCCCGTCAGATCTTGGGAAGTGAAACTCCAGAAACAATCTTGTCGGAAAGGAATTCCAAGCAACAGAAAGCAGATGAAAATTGTGCCCTTCTGGCTTCAAATGCGATGGTATATCTGGTCCCTATGTCAACATGATTACAAGCATTTTATGCGAAGTGATCTATCCTATACATATTGTTACTTTTAAATGCAGCAGCCCTGCATTTTTTTGTTTAAAACATTTCTTTTCCTCATTTCTCTCTAGTCTCTTATATCCTTAAACAATAACCTTGCAGTTTTCACTTAAAAACACTACACTGCTCATTAGAACGAAATAAAATCAATGAGACTATAAAATTGTCATTTCTCAAGTAACAGTCCGCTTTACTTTGGAGTAGATCGTGGAAGAAGACTAGAACTTTCAAATTGCAGATTATTTATCAGAATTCTTTCTATTCCCTTTAATCAAGTTCAATTATTTATTTCATGTGTTCTTATTTTCTTGCTATAGTTGTAGGCTAGGTTCTTTAATCTAGGATTGATGAACCTAATTATGGATTAATCAATATTAACTATTCTTGTGTTGAGCCTAGGGGTTGTTAGAACAAAATAATCAATGAGACCATCATTCTGGAATTAATAACAGTAATTTGGGTGCAATCTAAGACCATCATTCTACTGTAAGTTATGACTTAGGAACACACTTTCTTGTGTAGCCTCACATAGTCTCTAGTATAGTAATAATTTCTGTCAAATGTCACTCCGAACTCGTCCAAAGTTTGGGTTTACTTATAAATATCCGTCTCAAATTTACAGCAGCAGAACGACAAACTAGAAATCTGCTTATATATCCTTCTACAGCCATGGTCATCTGTTGATTGACCTTTTTGATTTTCCTACTGTAGGTTCCTCTGCAGAGTGAGAGACGCACACTTGATTTCAGTGAATGTGGAACACCACCGGGAAAGGGAAAAGAGACTTCCAAATCTGGCAGCAACAACAGTGCGTCAAGTCCTTCCTCCTACCTGTTGAAATGTTGCAGATAGCAAGTCCTTTTAGGATAGACAGCTTTTCTTTCCCTCAAAAGTACTTGTTTGTTGGAACATATTAGATTCTATTCATTCATTATATGTAATGCGTCATTCCCCTTTGCTAAATGCGGAAGCCAATAGTACATTCCTTCTTCTTTGAGCTTCATTTTGCAGGAAGCATGCTAGTGTAAAAGGGGGAGAATAGAAAGCTGTGTAGATTTTTTTTTTAAAGTACTCTAGTAATCTTGAAGAAGCTTTCTGTAAGTTGCTGAGATTATGAGCTTTTGAAGTTCACATATTGGACAAAGTGGACTAGATTGACTAAAATTGTGTTTTGTCTCTAGTAAGTTCAACTTGTTTGAGACTAAGGCGTAGTTGTTATTGTTGTTGTTATGTCTCCGGAATGTTGAAACAACTACAAAGGAAGAAACTTGTTCGCACTCCTTGATTGCATTTGCAACAAACAAATGAATGCTAAACATTTGTCTGACTAGAAGTCGTTTGGTGTGAGGTATAAGGTATAATGATCACGGGATAAAATTCAGGATTATTTATCCTGCGTTTGGTTGGAGGTATTAGTTAGTCCCGAGATTATTTGTCCCACCATTTATACCATAATGATGGGATAAGTTATTACATATACATGGTGGGATAACTTATCCCGGGATAGCTAATCTCGGGATAATAATCCCGTGATAACTTGTTCCCAACCAAACGACCCCTAAGTGTTTGATATATTTGACGGCAACCAATATATTGAATGAAAAATACTACATAGAAATACTACAATCTCTCATAATTTGTTAAGAGTAAAAATTCCATATCTTGATCAACCAGGGGTGGCTCAAGGGTAAAGCGTTTGCTTTAGGCCCCAAAATATTGAGATCCCAAATTTTTTTTGCTTAAAATAACATTGAAGATTGTAAAAAAAAAAGTGTTTCAAAATTTTGTATAAAAGAAACTATCTATATCTTTTACCAAAAATATTTTAGAACTTTCAATTAAATAACTTAAATCTTCGTATTAATAAATAAAGATTTTACAACAATATCCAAGTTAATATATTGCAAACACATAACTAACATCTTATTAACTGGAATTACTCCTTAGTCTTATATTACTACGTGAGTTCAACTAAAAACTTTATGTCATTAAGAGCACTATATTAAAAACAACAAGTATGTAAAAAAAACTGTAATTTTTTTTGTGTGTGTCTATTTGCATATACTGAAGGTCTCTGATTAAAATTTTATTTTAGACCACTAATTTTATTGAGACGCCCTTGTGATCGACCCTAATCATACTAGCAGATCTTCATTGTAACCTTCGTTTACTAGAAAATCTGCACTCGACTTGTTGGCTTGACGCGAGTATTTTATTGTCTCTTTCCATATACATTGTTGAATTGAAATCTTTTAACATAACCTTAAAATAGTACTACTATGAATTTATCCATTACAAAAATAAAAAGACAAAAAGAACACAACAACTTTGTTCATGCTCCATACTTCGTAACTTCATATCCTTATTGCTGATTTTTTATTGTTACGTAGGAGGAAAACAAAAACGATATAGTAGACATATTTGAACAACTTAAAACTTGATTAGGACCTTCACACAATTTGGTTCTTTCAAATACTCAAATGCCTTGTTTATATCATTGAATGAAACTTCATGAGTTAATAATTCATCCAGGTTGATCTCCTGCAGAAATTAAACATTAAAATTCATATTCATCAGGTGTATCTCGAATATTTCAAAAGCAAAATACTTTTGAAAGATTTAACACGAGTGTGACAATGTTTCTAAGAAGTCCGAGCAACACAAACGAAAAATGTACCTTGCTAATGCATTTGTCAATTATAGATGGAAGATCTGTGTGAGTTCTAATGCCACCATAGATTGATCCCTTAAGTGTTCGACCAAACATAAGAGGGACATAACTCATTTGCCAATCTAACACAAGTCCAGCTCCAAGCACTATCACTGTTCCATAACCCTAGTAATTTTTTCAAGTCACACAAAAACATACCTATTTAATAAAAGTAATTACTAAAAAATGGGATATAAAAAACAGTTTTCTTTAAATTTTGAAAAGCTAGTTGTAGTACAGCATATATAACATATAAAGCAAAGGGAATATGCATGTTATACGAAGCAGTGTCATGTGATACAAAACACAAAAAAACAAATGTAAATAATGAAGAATGACACTACTTGGCAAATGTGTATATGCTTTTGCATCTTTGGGATATAAAAAACAGTTTATTTGTAAATTTTGTAGAGGTAATTATATAACATATCTAGTACTCCATATAAAGCAAAGGCATATGCACGTTATATGAAGCAGTGTCATGTGATACAAAACGAAAAAAGCAAATATAAATAACTTAAAGAATGACACTACTTGACAAATGTGTGTATATGCTTTTAGATATTATTAGAGTAAACATCAAGTGAGCTCGTATAATTACCTCACCATAAGAAAAACACGAAATATTTGTAATGGATTTACGACGATTTTATTTAATTTGAAAAAACATACCATTCTAGTTGATTGAATGGCTTCATTGATGGTGAGTTGAGGCACACCCGTACATTCAAAGAAGTAATCAACACCAAGTCCACCAGTAGCTTCTTTAATTAATTCTGAAATTGATTTCTCAGAAATATTTATAAAATCAGTAATTCCATAAATCTTTGCTTTTTCACTCTTCATTTCGTGTATATCCATCCCAATTATTTTGGCTGCTTCTTTTTGTCGAGCTCCTTCTACTACCTGTAATTTTTTAAAGACGAGATCGAAAAGTTGTCAAGTAACTGATAGAAAATCGAATCAACTTATGAACAAACATGTATGTACATGTAAAATTCATAAATTCCACATGTGAAATTTCAGGACATTCACTTGTGGGAGTCTCAATGTTTCATGTCCCAGAGTTTCACCTATGAAAATTGACACTCTACGACAATGACTATTTTTCAGTCATAGGATTTATAAGTGGCCACTGAATGATATTTCTATTGCATACTTACACTAAGTCCAAATTAGATAAGAGAAAACTGAATCGACCAATGAACAACCTTGAATGTACCAGTAACATTCACGAAATGCTACTTTTTTTGCCAAGCCACTATCATGAAGTATCAAATTTCACATGTGAAACTTCAGAAAATTCTCTTGCAATGATTATTTTTCAAATACAAAATTAGAAAATGATCAGTAAACGCTATTTCTACAGAATGTACTTACACCAAGTCCAACACCTCCAAGACCAAGGACAGCAACAGTTGAGCCTTTTTCAATGTTGACATCTTTGTATGTTGCTCCAAAACCAGTTGTAAATGCACAACATAAGAAAGGAACATGTTCAATTGGTAACCTAGGATCAACCTTAATAACATAGTTTTCATCAAGAACTATGTACTCTGATAATGTAGAGCAACTAACATGGTGATAAATTTTTTGACCATTAATGGACATTCTTGATGTACCATCCAACAATAATCCACTGAAATTTAAAGGGTATTTGTGGCATAAATTGGATTTTTTGGACTTGCAATTGGGACAATCTCCACATTCTCCCAAGAAATGTGGCATCACTATATCTCCTTCTTTCAAGTCTTTTACCATTTCACCCACACTTTCTATCACACTGCAAAAAAGAAAAGAACAATTTCATTATTTCATATAAAAAATATAGACAAGAAAATTGGAGCTTAATTACAAGATTTGTTCAAAAATATCATTTTTGAAAAATATCACAAGTAATACAAGTTGGTTAATTGATTTTGTAGCCCTTTCTAAATTTATTTTAAATTTTACGTTTTTTTTACGAGAGACCTTTATAAGACTATTTTCTTCTATTAAGATTTTAAAGGGCTAACAATTCAATTGTTTCTTTTTTAAGAACATGCTTGATTTGAATTAAGCAAGCTATTTGTTATATTAGATAAGTGATTGTTATTTAATTAACTAATAAAAAACATTTTCATCTTAATAATGGAGTAATAGTTAGTTATGACTTGTGAGAAAAAAAAAAAATTTTCATACAACAACACATTGATTTTAATTCATAAAAATTAGGACCCCACATCATTAACAACAAACTACAATGAAACAAATTTCTCATGGACAACTAGCTACCTACCAACCAAAAATGGTAATGTCCCCGTCTCAAAATAAGTATGGCTTTACTAAAAAAAATTGTCCATAAAAAAGTGTTTTAAGGAATTCACCGACAGTAGTAATTGTTTTTAACTATACTTTTATATTAAAGAACTGATAAATAGGAGTAATTTAGTAAACTATACCTTATAATTATTATTTTTCTTAATGAGCATGAAATGAACTAAAACAACACTTATTTTAGGATGAAGGGAGTAAGTACTGAATTAAAACTACTAGGAATGTCCCTAATTCTAATATGATGCATATATAGTCTTAAAATTATGGATGTAATTAAACATATATACTATTTATTGCAATTTAAGTGGGCCTCGATGAGAGATATTGATTCTTACCCAACTCCTTCATGCCCAGGAATGCGAGGGAACAAAGGCTGAGAATTAAGACAATAAAAAATAACCAAAAAATTAAATAAGATATTTAATATATATGAGATATTTAATCATAATTAGAAAAGGTCACAGTCATTAGCTATGAAATTTTTTGTTAATTTATCACTAAATATATAGTTCATAGCTATCGATAAATAAGATTAACGATGAATTTTTATTGTTTAGGCATATAAATTGTCTGTCACTAATTTCTGACTTTTTTTGTAGGTTCATTTAAATAGCAATAACATACTCAGTGTAATCTCACAAGTAAAATCTGGAGAGAATCGTGTATACGTAACCTTACCCCTACCTGGTGATTGTGAAGATAGAGATAATGGTGTTTCCAATAGACCCTCGCTCAAACAAAATATATCTAATCAGGTATGAAAATAAAATATAAAAATGGAGGAAATTAAGAATAGTATTCCTACCAACAATAAATAATACAATAACTGAAATAAATTAAGAAAACTTACAGATAATAATAAAACTGAAGAGTTAAATAGCAGGAAAGTAATGATAATACTGTAGATTGATTTAAGTGGAAACAAATTCCCATATATACCCTCGGAAAGCCATCACAACAAAGAACATCAGTACCACACAAACTGGCATAAATCATTTTAATTCTAACTTCTGTTGATTTTGGTGGATTCACTTCTATCTCTTCTATTTTTAATTCCTCTCCTGATTTCCATACTATTGCACCTGCATTATTATTAACCATTAATACATATATACAATCAAAATAATATAAAATATTAAATCGCTTTTAGTACATCGTTCTATGTATACATATCAAATCAAAATTTATGACTTCGTCATTGGAATCATTATTATTGACCCGTTAGACGAGAAAATTGTTTTTTTTTTAATTTCATAGTACGTACCTAGAGAGAAAATCTCACCTTTGCATGTAATGACCTTGTGGTTGCTTGAATTCATTATGATGAAGTAGAAAATGAGATATAATAATATGGAGAAGACAAAGTAATTATATAGTTCAAGCACCAACAAATAAAAATAAAAATGCTTCTTCTTTCAAAGAGAGAAGATGTGTTATAAAGTTGGAAATTTTATGTTTTGGCATGAGAAAAATGTGATTTTGTAAATAGTGCCATACTTTTTTTGTTATTAATTGGACAAAATTAAAGGATCATCTTGGTCCCACATATCTTAGCTACTTCAATATTGTTGACTTAAATTATATATAAAAAATATAAAAATTGGATACAATTTTTAAATATGATGAATTTGTAATATATATAATTCTACAGTAAACTAATGCCGTCACGAAATATTTTTGGCCGAAAGAACAATTTTATTCCCAACCAGTAGCATTTACAGGTCTAGCTCTTTTGGACTATCGAGCTAGCGTCTCTGAGTTCCTATACTAAGCTATTTCTAATGAAAAGCAGAAAATATAGCTCATACAGGGTATCTTTGTAGCTGTTCTAATGTGTTATGCCATTTACAAATTGATTGACCGCGAATATGTAATTGTAGACAAATAGCTCGAACAATCTGTGTACTCGTTTTACTCTTTTGTTGGAAACGCCTTGAGTTTCGTTCACTCCATATGTGGTAGGTAGTTGCAGCAAGGAGAAAGCCCAAAATGTTTGGCTTTGGGTGACCTCTGTGAATGATTTTGGAGAGCCAGTTCACCTCTTCTGTCCAGGTTCTGATTTGTCTAGGAATTTTCATCCATGTAAGGATAGTAGACCAGATGAAGTTGGAGAAGGGGCACTGGAAGAACAAATGATCCAATGTCTCTGTGATGGTTGAACTGCGAAGCACACATCACTGTGAGACTTGTATTCCCCATTTGACTAGGCGATCAACTGTGGCAAGTCGATTCTGCACTGCAAGCCATAAGATAAACTGATGTCTAGGTAGTGTTCCTGGGGCCAGAATTAAATTTTTCCAAAGGACTTTTGGGAGTTGAGGGATTAGAGACAGATACAGCTTCTTTATAGTGGAGCAACAAACAATGGGTCGGTATTCTTTGACAAAGTTTGGAACAACAGTTTTAGGTACCAAGGTCCTGTGGTACAGTTGACACTTCTCAATAGTTTGACATTCTCAAAGAATTGTGTGATAGCAGTGGTCACCTCTTCTCCAATTACAGACCAATATTCCTTGAAAAACTCTGCAGAAAAGCCATCAACTCCTGGAGCCTTATCATCAGGGAGGTGATTAACAGCATTAAGAACATCTTCCCTTGTTACTGCTAGGACCAGTTGCTTCTGTTGGTTTATATCAAGGCATGGACCATCTCTAGCTATAGCAGTGTGGAGGCATGGTATTTCATGTGATGTTGTGCCAAGAAGCTGTTGAAAAAAGTTAATGAACTCTTGTTGTACTTCATCTGCTCTGTAAGTCGAGTCCCCTGTGAATTGCAGATGGATGAAATTTTGTTCCTGGATTGCCTAGCTTTCAAATGGGCATGAAAAAACTTTGTATTGGAGTCTCCAACAGCTATCCAGGTGGCTCCAGACTTTTGTCTCATTACTTGCTCATGAATTGCACCCCACTTCTGGATATCTGTAATGAGCTGTTTTTCTGAGGTGATCAAATCAACATCAAATAGGTTGTTTGCAAGGTCATCTTGAACTTGTTGTAACTTACCTCTCAAAGTCTCCATTCTGCAGTCTAAGGAGGAAAGTTCTCTATTCATGTGCTTAGCCTTTGTGCCTAGGATTTGAAGCTTCCTCCAGATGGAATACATGGTGTGACCAGGAATGTGTTGAGCCCATACTTGTTGAACTAGTTCTCTGAAGGAGGATTGGTGTAGCAGGGCAGTTAGTAATCTGAAGGGTCTATTAATCCGTGGAGTAGAAATGTTGGTATTGATAATGATTGGGGAATGATCTGAACATTCAGGGTTCCTATATAGAACTTCCAATTGTCCATGCCTCAAGAACCAAGATGGGTTCCCAATAATCCAATCAATTATACTATATACCCTTACAGTAGCTCCTCTCTTGTTACACCAAGAGTAATCACAACCTCGTTTGTTCACATGACCAAGCCCCAAATCTTTTAGACATTCTACAAAGTATTGAACTTATCTTTGATGAACTGGAGCTCCATTCAACCTGTCAGTTGCAGACACACAAGTATTGAAGTCTCCTAGAATGAGCCAGGGGTCTGTCATAGTTGGATGGATAAGCCTCAATTGCTCCCAGATCGTCTTCTTTTCAGTGTTAGTGTTGTATCCATACACAAAGGTCATATGGCAAGAAAAGTTGGAATCTTGTCTCTTACCTGACAGTGTACTAGTTGTGGATTGCTTGCAAGAATAATAACATCAACATTCTGCTGTTTCCAACGTATTCATATTCTACCATTGGGTTCCAGTGCATAATCGGAATAGAAGGACCAACCAGTGCCCAAGTTCCTTTTAATCTTACCAGCTATGACTTGTTTCACCTTGGTTTCTAAATATCCCAGCAGGTTTATTTTCCTTGTGAGGCTGGTTCAGCCCCCTAATGTTCCAGGAATAAAATATCATGTTGGGTGCTGTAAGGGCTGCTTAGGACCCTGCTTTTCAGTAGCTGCATTCACAAACCCCAATGTATTATAATCAGGAAGATCTGTAGTAGGATTTACCTCCTTCCTGCTTTGTCCTTCACTCAGATTCATGACTTGATTTGTATCAACTGTTATCTGGGAGGGAAGTATAGAGGCATTTTGATGTAGTGCTATGGTTTTGCTTGCCATATTGTAGGAATTTGGACCTTCCCTTTGCCTTTGGCCGGAATAATAGCCTGGGGTGGTGGAACTTCCTTCTTCAGGTGATAATGGGCAGTGTCATGCCCAATAATCATGCATTCATTGCAAAACTCCGGCCACCAGTCATATTCAATCTCCTGTTTTCTAGTACTCCCATCCGGCTCTTCAATGATCATTTCTTCAGGCAAGGGTTGTGTTACATCCAGCTCAATTAGAACTCGAGCGTAGGATATTCTATCTTCAGTAGCAGTTAATCTATCAGTACATACTGGTTTACCGATGTAGCTTGCAATTCTACTGAGATTCTCAGTGGACCAGTAGTGTATTGGGAGATTGGGTAATGTAACCCATAGGGGCATCTGCCGAAACGATTCCTCATCCATGTGGTAGTCCGGTCTCCAGTTGGTGAGCACTAGTGGTCGGTAATCGAAGGTGTAAGGTCCATTTTGAATAACCTTTTGTTTGTCCTGCTCCTTCTCGAACCTAAAGATGTAGTATCCCTCATCGTGGAGAAAAACCCTAGGCGTTTTGATGAAATTCCAGATAGCATAGAGAAATTTAAGCATTTGTTTGAATGGGGTTTTTTTTCCAACGACATACCCTATCAAGGCACAATCCCATTCCCTAGCCTGTTGTTCCAATGCTACAGGGTCAAGTTTGACAACCTTAACACCCTCTTTCAGGACTGGGGGAAAGTAGCTAAGTGAGTTACCTTTGTTTACAGCTTGATTCTCAACCACTGACGGATTGGTTCCTGTAGAGAACGTAAGTTTTCTTGCCGCCTGTGTTCCTCCAGTCTCTTCTGGGTCTGGTTCTGGAGTCGTTACCAGCGGAAGCTTCGATTTCAGAGGTAATGCCTTCGTTGATGCTTTGTTTGCCTTAGAACCACTACTCACCCCTTCTAGCCACTGAGATAGCTGGATGGGTGGTAGCGATGTAGGAACCCCAGTGTCCGGCGTTACTATTCGCTCATCATCTATCGGAGGTGCTGCCGATGGACCAGGGAGTGCAGTCTTCGCCGGAGTATTTGCTTTTCGCGACTGAGTTGTACGATTATGAGCCATAGGTGCACGTTAGTAAATCGTCACTTAACATGCGCCCCTTAACCATACCGTCACGAAATGTTACTCAATTATTTACTTGTTTTCAATATAAAATATAATCAATTAATTTTGTGTTATTGTTGTAATTAAAAAGTAAGAAATTGGAAATTTAGCACTATATTATTGCTGTTTTTTTTTGGTCATTGTTAGTTCAAGTAGTGAAACTAAGCTTTTGTTATTTGAAGATCATACATATGAGGTTCACTTTTATTTAGAAATTGCTAAAAATAAAATGAACTGTGTTTTAAGTTTTGCAAATTCATATTAGGCCATAATTAAGAAACACACATATGAGAATTCTAAAGTATTACTAGTAATTATTAGCAATTGTTATTCAAGAAAAACATTTAGAAGATATGGGATTGGAAGGTTGAAAAAAAAGTGTGGCCATGGAAAGGCCAAATTAAATATGAAAAATATGTGACTACGATTATGTACTATTTGTAGTTGAAAATATTATTGCACTGCACTATCATTCATATTGTATTGTCCCCCCTTGATATATATCTTGCAAAAACAATTAATGTATTATATACATTTGGTGGGAGGAGGTCCATATATCTTTTTCCTTTTTTATGCAAAAGATACGATATTATTGTTATTAAATAATAATTAATGTGTCACTGTAAAATAGGGAGAGATGATTACATAGAATATGAAATAACAGTAATTTATCGAGGTCAACCCTAGATAGAAGGATATGCATATTGAGTATTAGGATAGAGGGTTAGTAGGAAAAAAAAATGAGCGATAATATTTTAGTGATTGAAAATTCACAATTCAAACTTTTTTTTTCCAGATTTTTTTTTAGAAGAAAATATAATTGAAAGGGTAAAACAAGATATTCATGTCATTTTTTTCTTCACACAAATATTAATTAATTAATTAATTATCCAAAATTTCATGTAACCCTATCTTTCACTAAGGAATCACACAACACGTACATAATGATTTGTAAAATCTTACTGTGTGTCTAGTTTAGAGTTGAAATTATAGTCCGAAATAGTTTGTTTTGTCTTTAATTAGTTATAGTTTTGTTTTCATAATTAACAATAAAATATAGTCTGCGTTTTATTTGAACACTCACATGTTTTCTTTGTATTTTGAACACTCACACGTCTCACTTTCAACCTTAAGATTGTGAGTTCGAGTCACTAAGAAAAAAGGTGAAAGTTCCTAGAGAGGGGTTAAAAAAAAAAGTTATAGTAGAACGAAATGCTTATTTCCCTGCCCCTAGGTATATGGTAATCTCATAGTTTAAATTCGTTTGAGGTATTTGGAAACACAATCATAAGTTGTGAATTAGTTCTGACCAGTTAAAAATAGGGTGCAATAACCTCAATCATCAATTTGTCAAAAGAATAATAATTTAACAAACTATTTTGCAATAATGGTGATTTAATTTGCCATTGTTTTCAACGAGGAAATGAGGTAAAAAATCTCTTTACAATTTGAAATTAAGTAACTGTCTTTTTCAGATCTCTTATGTGTAGAAACAAAATCTCTTATGAGTAAGAAATGAAGATCTCTTGTAAAAAAGTCATAAAACTAAAAAACTTTTGTAATGAGCTAGAAAACCATTTTTTCTGTTTCCAACACCTATTTGATTTAAATTCACTTTTTATATTTAAATTTTCTTCAAAACATTATATTTCAATTGCTATAAATTCGAAAAAATACTATTGTAGAACAACTAAAGAAAAAGAGGTGGAAGAGGAGTCACTTTTGTATGAAATTATCTAATATTGGATATTGGTACAAAATAAAATACAAAGTGGGTACTAGTTAAATTGAGCTACGCAAATAGGGAGGCCCGTGGAATTTTTATTAAATCAATTTCATTGTTTTTAGTATGATTTATTCGCTACTATATTTGTTTTACCCGTTTGATTTTTGATTTATTTTATTTGAACCGTTGGTCTATCAGAAACAATCTCTCTCTTTTATCAAGCCTCACTTGTGAAATTACACTGAACGTATATTATTGTTATACGTTGATTTTCTTAGAACTTGATAATAATCTTGAGGCAATGTGAGTCTTTCAATAACTGAAATGATTGGTTGATTTCACTCAATGAAACTTGGTGAGTTATAAGCTCATCTAGTTGAATCTCCTGCAGAAAAAAAAAAAAAAAGCAAAAAGAATCAGTCTGCAGAAGAGAAAAAAATTGTAGTTACAAAATGTTGAAGAATTTTTCAAGAGGTGAGCAAAACTGAATTTTTCGTGTCACGTTTTCTTCTTTAGTCTGTCCCAAAAAGAAATGCAGAAAATCATACGTACCTTATTTGCGCATCTATGAAGTACGGCAGGAAGATCTGAGTGTAGTCTTATTCCGCCATAGATTGAACCTTTGATTGTTCGACCACATAATAAAGGAATCAAGTTGAACTCCCTACTTGTTCCATTTCCTGCACCAATTAGAACAATTGTCCCAATTCCCTAGTAGTAATCGCGAGATCGACAAGAAGAATATAATCTTAGTTATTGTCCTGTCTCTTCGGACTCCACTTGTGAGATTACACTGTGTATGTTGTTGTTTGTGTGTCGTGTCAACAAGAAAAACTTACCAATTTTGAGGCTTCAATGGCTTCATTAAGCATGGATGGAATCCCAGTACATTCGAAAACATAATCAACACCTAAGCCTCCGGTTACATCTTTTATCATCTCTGAAATTGATTTCTTGTTATCTTTAGGGTTGATGAAGTTCGTCATTCCAAAGGCTTCTCCTTTTCCTCGTCTCAACTCGTTTATATCAACACCAATTATTTTCCCTGCACCTTGACTTCGAGCTCCCTCTACCACCTGCATTTTTATCGAGAATTTCTCAACTTCTATCATGAATTTATTTAACCGTGTCTAAATGCACTACTCACTCCAAGTCCAACAGCACCAAGACCTAGTACAGCAACAGTTGAGCCATTTTCAACATGAACTTCTCTCCACGCTGCTCCATAACCTGTTGTAAATCCACAACAAAGCAAGCTAGCATGTGAAAGCGGAATCTGCTGAGGATCAACCTTGACTGCGTAATTGGCATTAATAACTGTATATTCCGACCAAGTAGAGCAGCTAAGACCATGGTATAATACTTGTCCACCGCGAATGGACATTCTTGATGTGCCATCCAACATTAGACCAGAGAGGTCCAATGGATATTTGTGACATAGATTGGACTTTCCCGACTTGCAGTTTGGGCATTCCTTGCATTCTCCTAGGTAAAGTGTCATCACTATATCTCCTTCTTTTAGGTTCGTCACATTTTCTCCCACACTTTCTATCATGCTGCAAATCGAAATAAACATTAGTATCATTTTTTACAAGTACGAGTAGCAAATACAGAGATATTCTATACATTAACCATCTCAAAATTTTGGATGTCAGTTTTACGCCATATATATAGTGTGGTTGATGATTATCTTGCAGTTCAATGATGTTATATCAAACTCTCAACTAGTACTGGAAAATAAAGACTTTCTAGTAGTTTAATTTGCTACATGATGAAGCAGCAATGCAACTCGATCTCATGCAGCAATTTAGTACAATGTATCTCCCAAGTCTAATACATTGAAAGAAACAGAGAAAGAAGATTTTCCTGATGATTACGTACCCAACGCCCTCATGTCCAAGAACTCGAGGAAATAAAGGCTGGAGGAGAAGAAATTAAAAACAAACAAAAAGATCTAAATTAGTTTGAATTGAAGCTGGTGTATACGAAAGAGCAGATGGATCATAACGAGAATGAAATGTGAATATTGTTTCGTGAAATAGAGTAACATACAACGGGAAAGCCATTGGAACAGAGAATGTCAGTGTGGCACAAACTAGCAAAGAGCATTTTAATCCGAACTTCACTTGATTTTGGTGGATCCACTTGTATCTCTTCCATTTTGAACGTCTCCCCTTCCTTCCATACTACTGCAGCTGCAATTATTCGACCTCTAATTGATACATAGTGTTAAAATTAAAGAAAAAACTCTCCATGATTACATATTGTAATACACTACCTTTGCATGTGATGACCTTCGGGTTGTTTGATTCCATGGTAAGTTTACTTGACTTAGAAACCGATGGAAGTAGCTTAAGTTTGACTGAAGACAGAAGAAAGAAAGCAAGAAAGAAAGAGAGACTTTCAGCAGATACCAAAAGTATGTCAGAATTTGGGATTTAAATGCGTCATGACATTTATATGGCTATAAAAGCAATATCCTATTAAGGGCCATAAGATGAGAAATTTGAACTTAAAAGCATTTTCTAAATATAGAAAGGTAATACATTTTTGAACAGATTGAAAAGGAAAGATCGTCATATAAATAGAACAGATGAAGCATTCCATCACATTGGTTTCGAAGTAAATGGAAGGAACCTTACTTCATGAAAAGGTCACCATGATATCTTATTTACTATGAAAAAGTTACCTTGTAATATAGGTCAAATTAACATTTTATATCCAATTTATCACTCACACCATCTGGAATATGGAACAATGATAGTATATGTTCTTCACTAAAAGAAGAATTAGCTTTCAAAAACAGTAATCCTTGTTAATGTATGCAAAAAGGTGTCCTTCAAATACTCTGGTAAACTAAAATCATTAGTTCAAAGCTAATTTTGCAGCAGTTCAATTGCTGTACACGAATAACTGTAGGAACAGACGCTAATTAAATTCCGAACTAGTACTTCCTCCATCCTAATTTTTTTGATGCAGTTTGGATTTCGAGAGTCAAACTTCTTTACCAAGGTAGAATCTTCAAGTTTTTTGGAATAAAGTTTATATATTTGAAAACGATTTAAAAGGCATAAGACAAAGTAGCTGTCAAACTAAAATTCTGAACTTGGGACAGTCGACAGATGAGAAAATGATCCCTTAAGATTACTTATGAATAGAAAAAAATGACTTTTTCATATCTCTTATGTGTAAAAATGAAATATCTCTTACGTGTAAAATGAAAATCTATTTTAAAAAGGATATAAAACTAAAAACAAGTTTGTAAAAGGCTACAAAATCAAATCTCTTGGGACTGACAACAGTTGAACAGACAACAAATCCTCCAAATTCTTGAATATGCATACATACATACTCAATAGCAAGAACAAAAAATTCATCAATTTTTCCCACAACCATCAATAATAACAATTAAAAAAACCAAGAAAATTGATGACAATTAGCCTAAAATGGAGAAGAAATTAACAAAACTCAAACAATTTAGACAAAGATATTACCTAAATTGAACTGACAAACTTTGCTTAATTATCTAGTACAGATGAGGGACTTTGGGAAAGTGGTATAAATCCAATTGCAGAAGTGGATGTCCACTTGCAATGGTGGATATCTCCCATATCTATAATTTGTGGTTGGCAGTAAGAATGCCATACTAGCTATACCCTATAAATAGGTGAACCTAACCAGTAACCAACACACTTAAATGGTGGTTGACATTAAAAAAGGAGGAACTTTCCTAAAATGACTACAGTTTGAGCTTAATTAGAGATCTATAGCTATAATTTGCTTAATTACGATTCATAACTACAAGTTAAAAGGAGGAGAGAGGCGAGATTTGGGAGAGAGAGGATGAATACATGTTGTATTCGTTGCATGTGTATCAAGAATACAATTATTTTGTAATCGCGAATACAATTATATTAATTGTATATATCCCTTGTGTATTCACTCTGTATCAAGTGTATTCAGTTCTAATATAATGCGCAAAATAATTAAGAAATTCATATGGACAATCACTGAAGAACCATAAGATTCTTCAATTTAAACTTAAAATTGAGATCAACTTCTGATACCAAGCATACATTATTACTCTTTCTATTTCAACTTGTGTGAGATTATTTCGTGTCCCAAAAAAATGACACGTTTCTGTATTAAATAATAATTTAACTTTAATTTTTTTATTATTAATGAAATAATATTTAGATCTGAAATAAAATAGCAGTCCGATACATTAAAGCTTTTGCTATGTATAAAATTTAGGGAAGAATTCAACCACAAAAATCTATTCTATGCAATCTTACTCGGCATCTGCAAGAGGCTGTTTTCACGGAAAAAGCCTAAAAAAGAACTGGACAAAGATGATTAGCCTATCAAGAACCATTAGAGCAAAACAATAAGGAATACAAAACATTGTTAATAATAATTCAGGGATTAAAAAAAAATTATTTCTAGTTTCTAGAACATATAACCAAGAAAGGCTAAAAGACAAAATTGCAGTCCCATATTTTTTTTATGAAGATTCTGTTTTCTTCTGTTTGGCAAAACCATTTGATATTTCAAGTTGGTGATATTATTTATGCCACTGTTTCACATAGAACTTGTAGAATTAGCTAAGCATCAATGGCTTCTTTATCAACTTTCACAAAACCCATCTCAGAAACTTCATTTTTCCTACCAAAATTATGTGATTTGGAGTTTTCAAGATCAAAGATCAGACCTTTGACCAGATCCAATGTTTTCGTGAATTCAAATCTTTCCTCTGGTAATTCTTGAAATGTTTTATTATTCAATTCCTTTATTTTGGTAAATGGGGTTGTAAAAATTAAGCTCTATTTGTTTCTTATACTTTGTGGAATGATTTAATGTTTATTTTGGTGGGGCAGAAGGACAATGTAGTCCATCCTTTGATGTTCCACTTCTTTCTTGCTCAGAGGTTTGTCTTCTTTTTTCAATCTTGTAATGTTTGTGTGTAGACTTAATTTTTCCTATCACCTGTTGAGCTAGTGCTTGAAAGTTGTTGTCATGTGACCGGGTTTACGGGTTTGAGCTGTGGAAACAGTCTCTTGTAGAAATGCAGGGTAAGGCTGCATACAATAGACTCTTGTGGTCTGGCCCTTCCCCAGACCCTGGAGCTTAGTGCATCGGGTTGCCCTTTTACATGGTCTACTTTGTTGTCTGTCTTGATAAGCTTCATTTCTCTTTCCAATCTTAATGTTTGTGTAAAGACTTAATTTTTCCTTGACCTGTTGATTCAGTGCTTGAAATCTCCCATGCTTAAATCAAGCTGCTTCAAAAGTTAAAAACTAGTAATTTTGGAATTTATGTAGATACATGGTTCATTGATAAAGTTGTTGTCATGTGATAAGGGGGTTACGGGTTCGAGCTGTGGAAAAGCCTCTTGTAGAAATGCACTGCTTACAATAGACCCTTATGGTCCCGTCCTTCTACGGACCTTGTGCATAGCGGGAGCTTAGTGCACCGGGTTGCCCTTTTACATGGTCTACTTTGTTGTCTGTCTTGATAAGCTTCATTTATCTTTCTTAGCGCTTTCTTCAGAACGGATTATCTGAAATTTACATGTCCTGTATCAAGACAAACCCTGGTTTTCACTTGAAATAAAGAAAGTACAAAAGAAAAACCTGGTTTCTGCATTGTGTATTGCTAAAAGATGATAACCACAAAGTGTCAATGAATAATTGATAAATTACTAGGGTATTGATAAAAGGGGGTTCTCAAACGTAAGTGGTTTTTGTTTTCCCTGTAAAGGTTATTGAGAGGATGAGAGCAAGTCGAGAAAGTCACAAGGCCAAGCAGCTTTATTTGGCAATGTACTCTAGCGTTTCTGGTGGAATCACAACTGATACAGCTGCCATGGTGATCCCCATGGATGATCACATGGTTCATAGAGGACATGGTGTCTTTGATACTGCTGCCATTATGGATGGGTTAGTGTTTCTAACTATAATTTTGGTTCTTTATCTTTTCTTTTTCTACCAAAGTTGATTTGTGAGGTCCAATTTCATTCCTGTATGTAACATAGATCAAGCCTAAAAGGGGCCTATCGTTCCTATAGATCTATTGGCACTTGATTACATTAAACACACATCCAAGTGGCCTAGCTCATGCATCTCCTAGATAAAATTTGTCTTCCTATGAATTCACTGTGAAGTTCACTGCTTAAGACTAGTCAATTTATTATCGTGCAGTGTTTCACAGAAATATGCTGTTTGGGGATTTCAGATTTGTCAACATGTAAATTGTGATATAAACTCCTTTACATTGGGTGGTGTTTCGTACTCATAAGTTTGAGATAATGAGGTCTGATTTTCTGGCAGATAGAACACACTGTAACTTGGTTGTTCTCTAACTTGGCCAAATTCTTGTCCTTTTTGTTCAGTTACCTCTTCTAGTTACTCTTGAACTCTTCTCTTACGTTCTATGTTGGGCAAACCTCCGTTAATAGGATTGTAAGCAACTCTAACATGTGGAACTAATTATATTTCTCTTACGTTCTATGTTAGGAAAACGTCGATTTATAGCAATAAATTAGATGAGCAACTCTTAATTGTGGGATTAGTTGTAATCTACATGACTGTGAACTGCTAAATCTGTAAATGTCCTTAATATCTTATTCTTATTTAGTCAGTGAACAAGAATGAGAAGCTAAAAGATGGTTGAGATTCTTGGATTTTGCTTTGTTCCCTTATTTCTTATCTACCATCAGATACCTTTATGAATTGAACCAACACCTTGATCGTTTCCTGGGATCTGCAACCATGGCCAGAATACAAATTCCTTTTGATAGGGAAAGCATTAAACGGATTCTCATCCGTACAGTAAGTGTTTCCAAGTGCAGAAAAGGTTCTCTAAGATACTGGCTTTCAGCAGGACCTGGTGATTTTCAACTATCTCCATCCGGCTGTCATCAAGCAGCTCTTTATGCCATCATAATTAAAGATCAATCACCTCCTGATCACAGGGGCATTAGAGTTGTAACTTCATCCATCCCAATAAAACCCCCACAGTTTGCTGTCATGAAAAGCGTTAATTATCTTCCAAATGCACTTTCCAAGATGGAAGGAGAAGAAAATGATGCATATGCAGCAATTTGGTTGGATGACGATGGCTTTGTTGCAGAAGGGCCGAACATGAATGTGGCTTTTGTTACAAAGGACAAGGAACTTCTGATGCCTTGTTTTGACAAAATTCTCGGAGGCTGTACAGCTAAAAGAGTTGTGGTTCTTGCAGAAAATCTAGTAAAGGAAGGTAAACTTCGGGGCATTAGAGTAGAAAATGTGTCTGTAGAGGACGGGAAAAGAGCAGATGAGATGATGCTAATTGGCAGTGGGGTTCTTGTACGCTCGGTGGTGCAGTGGGATGAAGAAGTCATCGGTAATGGTAAGCCTTTCTCTGCTTCCATCGAAACAATATTGAACTATGCACTGTTGCCCCTTTATTTCATTTGCTTTGGTTTCTTATGCTACTCAAAGTATGATATATCAAAATTCGAGCACGAATTAATCTTTTCTTGATTTCTGGATCCAACTTAAGTACTGCTTGACAAACTGAGACTAGACGGATATTATGTTCACTCAAGCCGCTCTTTCTAAACACACAATTTACTATCGTTCAAGAAGTTGCAGCTGAAATTTTGGCTGCTTTACTTGATTGTATTCTGATCTCCTTCCTGTTTCTTCGTCTTCATTAATTTAGGTGGAGAAGGTCCTGTAACACAAGCTCTGCTAAATCTTCTCTTGGAGGATATGAAGTCAGGGCCTCCCACGGTGCGAGTTCCCGTTCCCTATTGAAGTGGATCATGGACGTAGGCCGAACCCAGTAGCTTTTGCTCAAACAGTATATCCATAGACATATTTCCCTGCAATGGTTATTGGAAGTTCAAGATTGAACAATTTCACACATCAAGCCTTACAGGAATTAGTAAATAAGCTTTCTTATGCTCTTCATAAGAATGATAGTTGTGTATTATGACCAAAGGTCAAAAAGTGTGTGATTTTTCTCACATTCCACCTTTGTTCTCTGTATTTGTTAAAACATGATGTATATATCAATGAAATGTATAATTTTGTACAAGTCATAAATATGCACATTAAAGCTTACAACAAAAATTAGTTCAAATCTTAAAGATAAGAAGTTAGAGATCACCACTAGGGCAGGATGTGTGGCGGGATAGTTGAGACTCCTTCATTCTTAACTAAAACTTTCAAGTTTGAGCTTTAGGAATGAACTACAAACCTCGTGGTTTCTAAGCGATATTCGATACGAACTCGAATTTGTTCGACTAATTGAATTTTTGAATGCCATATTCCTTGAGAAGGAAAAAAAATTAGAAATTCAAGATCTATCTAGAAACAAAACATGTTTTTTGGTAAAAAGCTAATTAGCGTATAAATTATCTTACTAATCAAAATCAAAACATCGAATAAATGTAAATCTATTTGGGACATCGCCTTCATCATCCCTCGAACAGATTGATGAGCTTTTGAACAATTCAATATGAGCAAACTCTAGAAACATCCAACTGTCTGTAAATGCTTCTCGAACGTAACGTTGAAAAATTCTACTCAACAATAATTTCACCTCCTATTTCAGATGGAATAAACTTTAAGAAAATGTTTTATATCATGTCTACTAAATGTTTAATATGCTTGAAATACATGATAAGTTAATATAATAAAAAGCATAATAACACATAAACGTATCTTTTAACTTTACCACAGTTGACATCTATGCCCTTCAACTTTTGATGTGTATAAGTAGACACTTAAATTCGCATAAAATTGAACAAGTATACACACACGTCGTAGCTCACGCAAATTGTCAAATGGGTTCTGTTTTTAACTCTCAAACTTATGTGGTCTTTCCCTAACTTCTTCAAACCTTAGGGGCTTAACAGTTAAAAATACCAAACTTGAAAACTTGCCGTAGTCAGACATACACGTGTTCTCTTCCCATTGGTTCTTTTTCCATCTTTTTTATTTAACTTATTTTTCTGCATTGGAAAATAAACTAATCATCATATAACAGAACATAAGAAAAATGCAATCTATATGATTTGAGACGATTATTTGATTCGTTTTTTTCGGAATCTCGCCGGTGAATAGTTGACGCCGGAGAGTTCGCCGGCGATCACTTTTTTTCGTTTTTTGTTTTGATCGGAGAACGGTTTTTTGTTTTGTGGCGGTTAATAGGATGGTGAATTTTTTGGTGGAAAGAGCGACGAGCGATATGCTCATCGGTCCTGATTGGGCAATGAACATCGAGATCTGCGATATATGTAGTCGCGATCCAGGGTATGCTTCTCCATTTTCCGTTTTTTATTCTTTCCCCTTTTGCATGTTAAAATTTGATTTTTTTACTTGAATTATGACTGTTTTGTTTTTTTTGGAATATTTGTGAATGAAAGAGCTGTAAATTTCAGTAGTAGTAGTTTCTGGTTAGGTACTGGTATCATATGTCAATTTTAGTCTAGAAAAGTAATTTTTCCCTCTGTTTTTGCATGTAGAATTTTGCTTTTACATTTTTCAGATTATGAGCTGGTTTTCTGTGTATTTGTAAGTGAAAAAGTTGTAAGCTTCCTACAGTATATATATATTTTTATATAACTGTGGGCACGTCGACTAATTCCAGGAGGTACCTGTCTCCTCCGACCAACGACTGGTACTACTAGGTAACTCTGTTCATCAAGGCTAGAACAGATGAGAAGAAATCACCTAGTGTTTTGTCTCTGCTGGGATTTGAACCTGAGATCTCATGGTGTTCAACCCAATTCATTGACCACTAGGCCACACCCTTGGATGCGAGCTTTCTATAGTATTAGAAGAGACTTATATGCCAGTGTAGCAATAGGTGTGAGATTTATAGACCTTTTAGTTTTTTAAAAGATATATTTTTTTCTATATTTGGGTATCTAAAATTTTGCAATTTCCTTTTTCATTTAAAAGTATGATTCTGGTTTTTGGTTAAGTTTATTTGTAATTGAAAGTTTTGAACTTTTGATAGTAGTAGTTTTTAGTTAGATAGGGGTATGCTAGTGTAGAATTAAGTGCACCTTTAGTTTTAGAAAAAAGAAAATTCTTTTCTTTTCTCGTTCTCTATTTTTGCACGTCAATTTTACCTTTTATATTATTTCGGTTTTGTGAGTTGTTTGAACATTTGCAAATGTAATTTGTAATTTTTTAAGTTACAGTAGAGGCTTGTATGTCAATGTAGCTCTAAGTGTGAGATTTAGAGAACTTCTAGTTTTAGGGAACCCTTAATTAGTCTAACACGTGAGCTCAATGTCGAGAAGAGTCTGGAAGAACAAGAGATAAACATATTCACCTTATAAAAAAAAAGATGGTATGGAAGAACAAGAGATTTCTCGGTTATCCCAGAAAAAGGAAAAACTTAGCCTACTTTCAATGAAGATGAAACGAAAACCATGAGAGACAAAGATTTGATTCTTGGCAGTAGTAGGTGATTTCTTCTCATTGCCAAAGTCTAAGTGGACAGACTACAGATCCCTTTGGTACTTGTACTCACAGGAGGCTGCACATAGTTGGTGAAATAATCGAGATACATGTAAACTGGTTTGTACAAAACCATTAAAAAGGGGTGATAAAGGATGTCTTAGAAGACAAATTAGTTACCGCTATTGCAAAGTAATGAGGATTAATAGAGTGGAATGGATACGGTTCATGTAGTCGATTCCAGCTAGTTTGAATTGGGGTTGAATTATAGAAAACCTCT
Source organism: Jaltomata sinuosa (assembly GCA_003996215.1). NCBI lineage: Eukaryota > Viridiplantae > Streptophyta > Magnoliopsida > Solanales > Solanaceae > Jaltomata > Jaltomata sinuosa. Next base: position 94,210 of record QJPP01007239.1, read on the forward strand.
AGCTTGCGAGAATTTTTTGTTAGTATTGGAATGAAGTAACCTCGAAACCGGAATGGATATGTAGGATTGATATAATTGACCCTACTAATTATGGATTGATGCATAGTTGATTTATTGATGGTACTATTATCTTCTTCTGATTATGGGACTGTGCTGGACTATATAGTTTGAGTTCAAAAACTAGGTTTGCAATCTTCATATACCACTTCCTTCGTTTCATTTTGTGTGTTAGTTTAAGTGAGCATGATTTTAATAATGTAAAGGAGGTTTCCGAATCTTCTTTTTTTATGGGTGGTGTCCAAGACAGCTTGCACACACCTCGACTAATTCCATCGAGTACCTGCTACCTCCCACCAACACAGGTACCGTGCAACTTTGGCCACCAAAAGAGTGTCACTAAGGGTAAAATGAGAATGTTGGAATTAAAGACTGCTAAATATAGAAAGGTGATATTCTTTTTGAAATAGATGAACAAAGAAAATATGTTGCATAAATTGAAAGGGAGGGAGTACTACACTTGAGGTCTTTGTTGTGCCATGCCCCACTACACACTGTTTTGGTGGGAACTGGAATGTAGGATTTAGAAGGAATCAGAATTCATGAATAAGTTGCTAAAAGTAATTTTTCTTTAAATGAGAAGAAACTAAAAAAGAAATAGCTAAGCTGCTATTGCAGCACCTTATTAATACTAATTAACAGTGATGTTCTGCAAGTGTTGCTTGAAGAGTCCCAGCTTAATAAGAATTAAGCAAGTGAGTTTTCCTTATTTATTCTTGCTAATGTATAGCTTTAAAGTACTTTCAAGTGTGTTTCCAGTTTCAGGCTTGGTAGGACTAGGACGGACAATTCATTAGGTAATATAAGACTAATTTAAGGTGCTGCTTTTTTTTGTGCATCACCTCATGTGGGCAAAATGTGCTTGAACAGTAACTGTGTCATTAGAGAGCAGAATGACAAGTCTTAGTCCCTTTTTTTATGAAGTAATAGCTTACTGATTTGCCACAAGTGGTAGGCAAAAGAAAAGAATCTAAACAAACGTGTGATTCTATACAAAAGGCACCCAATGATCAATGCTACATTGAATCTCATAGGTGCAGAAAAAAGTACCAAGAACAAGAAAGACCTCCTAATTCGTGCAAAGGAGTTTCTCGTCCTTTCAGAAGTTCTTCTTTTTCATATTCTCCAAATTGTCCATATAGGCGATAGAGGACTACACTTAGTCCTTTTCTTTGTTTCTATGTTGTTTTTTAATCTTTTATTTATTGTTTTTTATTTTTACGTTTTTATCTTTCGTTCTTTGGCCGCCATTGGCATCTAATTTTGTTGTTATGGCAGCAACCTTTTATGTTTCCTAGTTAGAATGCCCTCATATTTCTAGTGCTGCTGGTTATTGTATGAAATCTGTCTACTTTTCATTACTCACTAGGCTATTGTGAGAGGCTAGTATATTCTCCCTCCATTTCATTTTATGTATCTTAGTTTGACTAGGTACATAGTTTTAGAAAGTAAGGAAGATTTTTTTATTCTTGTGGTCTTAAACTAAAGATGTGTATAATGCATCATAATGCCCTTTGAATTTTGCGGTCTTAAACATGCCATATAAGCTTCGGATATTTTGCTAGTGCTTCGTGTAGTTAGACTATAGTAGTACTTTGATGTTATTGTTTTGTGATTATATACTGCTTTGTTTATTTGGATATATATCTTGGATTTTGTGAGCCGAGGGTCTACCGGAAACAACCTCTTTACTTCACCTTTGGGGTAAAGGTATGGTCTGCGTACATTTTACCCTCCCCAGACCCCACTTTGTGGGAATTTACTGGGTATGTTGTTGTTGTTGTTGTAAACATGCCATGTAAGGTGTTGGAATTAAGCGTTACTAAATATAGAAAGTGGCATTCATAGACTAAAAAGGAAAGTAAGACGCATAAATTTAAATAGCTAAAAAGGAAAGAAAGACATAAATTGAAACAGAGGGAGTATAACACTGTCATGAAGAGAAGAGCCTTTCTTTTGGGATTAAAAAGCTGTTAAGGAAGAGAAGATGACTCCTTTTTTTTTTGGTGGTGAAAATATTCAAGTAAATACTGGATTTCTTGTATTTGTTTGATACCTAGATTCATCACTTATGGCGCTATAATCATCTTGAACATGCAAACTTCACATTTCCGGTGGAAGAAGCCAATCTCTGAGGCCATTTCATGTTGGTCTTTTTGTTGATATGTTTGACCAAAAGGAAACAATGGCGCTGGTCCAGGTCTCCAGGAAAACAGGGTATTCAATCTACTATTGGCAGATTTTTATTAGTGAAGTGGATCAATAATCATGTGCTAACCCATCGAGACCGAGTCTCTCCAACAAATCGATGCTTTTTGTGGATGATCTGAACTAATTAAATGAGTCTTTTATTTTAAGTAAAATTAAGCTCTCCCCCCCCCCCCCCGCCCCCCCCCCCCCCCCCCCCCCCCCCTTTTTTTTTTCTTTTTCTTTCTATTTTTGAAAATTTGGCATAATCATTGAGGTGTTTGCTTTTGTTTGGACTGAAGATTGGTTAAGGTTAGTTCTTATTATTTGTTTAATTTTGGTTCCCCAGGCAAGCGAAAGATGTCGTGAAAGGAATAAAAAAGCGTCTTGGCAGTAGGAGAACAAAAGTCCAGCTACTCGCCCTGACAGTAAGCTTTTGAATATATTAAATTCCATAATACCTTGCGCAATACCTTGACTATTTCTGTCGACACTTTTACTTTTGTCAAAAAATTAAATTCCACAATTCAGTACTTGCTTGAACTGAATGGATTATCAAGTCCTTACCTTCCATCTTTTTTGTTGGTTTTCCTTTATTTATTTTGAATGGGAGTCTTGAGCAAAGATTTTCGTCTACAGTCATTTTTTACAATGTGCTACCTCTTTTCCTTCTTCTTATGTTCACTATTTCTCCTTTACGGCAACAACAGAAATACAATTATAATGACAGCAATAACAGAAATACAATTATAATGGAGGACTATTAAAGTACTGATATAATGAAATACTTGAAGCAATATGCCATCAATGCTACTAATAAAGTTCTAACAACATAGACTATTGGCGTCTCTTCAACGTGTAGTACCGCGGTTGTGCCTATGTTCCTATTATTAACTGAAAATATCCTACTGCTAGATTTGTTAATTGTCTTGGTCTATCCAATGTACCATAATCCGAAAATTTAACTTGGCAATTGAACTTGCAACACATCTGGTACATCTCCTCCCAATCAGTGGACACCAAGAATAATGTTTGGGAATTAACAAGGATGCTGAATGAAGTAATGTTGAGTTGGATACTAAACAAGATATTATGTCTCTATTGTCTTATTTGGAAAGTAAGCAATAGAGAACATGTCAAATAATGAGAATGATGCAACAAAATCAAAAGATCCTCTTTATTTTATGTATGTTTTGGTGTAAAGAGTCTTCTGTTTTGTTTGTAGTTGGGGTTCGTTTGGGTGATCGTGGTCGAGCTACAATATCAGATCAAAATGTTTCTTGGTGCATCTATAATGAAAAATGTTTGACTAATCATAAATAAATAAATAAATTGGGTGCTTGGATATGTATTGATTTGTTTATATCACTTCAATTTTGTAAGGGTGTGCTGTTCCTTGAAAATCCTGTTATTCTCTTTGCTTGGCCCACCAATTAAAAGATTGACTTGCCACACGCTTAACCTGAGTGTTACCATTCTTCAGCTGTTGGAAGCAATTGTGAAGAATTGTGGAGACATTGTGCATATGCATGTCGCTGAGAAAGGTCTTCTTCATCAGATGGTGAAAATGGTAAAGAAGAAGGTGATTGAGACTCTGAACCTCCCTTATGTTATTTGGATCCTTCCCCTTCATAAAGTGCAGGCATCAATCTTGTACTGTTTTGCAAATGCAGCCTGACTTTCATGTCAAGGAAAAGATATTAGTTTCGATAGACACTTGGCAAGAGGCTTTTGGAGGACCAAGGGCGAGATATCCACAATATTATGGAGCCTACCAAGAGTTGTTGGTGAGAGTGAATGCCGTTTTTTACTCTTCTGTTATGCGTCTATTTGAAGTTATTTTTCATCACTATTAGGGGTTGGTATTATTTGGGTTTATGTGACAAATCTCCCGTACAAGTTCTGCATGGCTCCGGCCATAGAAGTTTAGTTTCCTAACTTATCACCTAAACAGAAACTATATAAGCAATTGGGTTTACTTGGAGAGTAAAGTTCTGGTTTCCTTAAGTTATTCTGGAGCCTTATATGAATCATTTTGTAAAGAGAACCGAGAACCTATCCAAACAATATTATACCAGTTGATGGTCATGTGTTGGTTGCTAAAATTCCAAAACTAAATGCTTGATTGTACTGACTGAACTTATACCAGTACTTGGAGTTTGTCCATGCCCAGTTGTTATGATAGTATTTTCCATATGCTTGTTTAACACCTCAATTTCATTTTTGAAAGAGGGCTTGTTTGACACCTCAATTTATAGAAAATGTTTTGCAAATGTATTGCTGGACTTTCAGCGCATTGGAGCAGTGAAAGTTCTTTGGAGGGTAAATGTTCTCTTTTCCTGAAGTAAGTTATTCTGGGCCTTTTATGAATCATTTCGTGAAGAGAACCAAGTACATGCCCAACCAACAGTAATGGTATATGCCTATTGATAATTGGTTGGTAAAATTCCAAAACCAAATGCTTGATTATACTTGCTGAACTTCCACCACTACTTGGATTTTGTCCACGCCCAGTTGCTATGATATGTACTTTCTATATGCTTGTTTGACACCTCACTTCATAGAAAATGTTTTGAAATGTATTGCTTGACTTTCAGCGCCTTGGAGCAGTATTCCCTCAGAGATCTGAGAGATCAGCTCTTGCGCTCACACCTCCCCAGAAACATCCATTGGCATCTGGTCCACATAATCTTCAGAAGCCTGAATCTGGACAGGATGCAGCAGAGTCTTCAGCAGATGCTGAGTATCCCACCTTGAGGTGACTGTTTTACTTTTAATATTATCAGGCTGTTTTTGTTTACTAAGCAATTTCCAACATTCTTTCTGTTTCTTTAATCCTGTTACCCAGCTGTCAGCATTCAACTAGTGTAGTTAGTTTAGTTGGTGGGAAAAATATGAGAACGGAGGATCAGTGTAGGAAAATGCTCCCGTTGTCCTTGCATTCGCTTTTTCTCATGGACAAGCACAATATCTGAATTTATTACTGACTAGCGTCTGGAAAGCTTGAACTTATGGGAGGTTTAGGACTACATCAATTTCTTCAATTAGTGCTAGTACTACCTTTTCCCTCAAAAGGTGATTAAAATCAAATAGCCTGTGAGTATGATTGCTAGTAAATCATCAGTGTTCCTAGCGTGCAATGTTCATTGAATTGTGAGCTGTATTACTAGATCTACGTGAATATCTTTAAGAAGCAAAACAGTAGAACTAGACTTAAACTGGTTTGAGATGTACGATAAGAACCTATCGATCCGATTACTATTTCCAATTTCATGAGTTTTTCTCTAAGGTTTTTGTTGGTATCCAGTTGTGTTACAAACTGTAAGAACAATTTACTTCATAAACAAATATGAATAACAATAACATATGACCCCACTATGTGGGATTTCACTGGGTATGTTGTTGTAATAACACATGCATGTTTATTGCTATGTTAATTAATTTTCTTTGATTCTTTTCTGCATGTTTCTATTGTTAGCTTGGCGGAGATCCAGAATGCACGTGGTATTATGGATGTCCTTGCTGAAATGCTGAATGCATTAGGTCCTGAAAACAAAGAGGTAAAAGTCCATATGCATAGTATGTCTAAAGGGATATTCTCCCTTGCTAGTGTATTGAAGTATTGAGACCAAATGTTTTGATTCAACAAGTTAGATGTTTAAATTTAGATGCTAATTGGACTATTGGAGCAGAAAAAACTGAAACCAGGGAATGTTCACCTTTAAGATATATTCATTCTTGTTCAGTTAACTTTTGTTGAATTATGTCTTTTCTTTATTTGATGCAATATATTAGCATGTGGGGTTTGCAGGGACTCAGACAAGATGTCATTGTTGATTTGGTGGAACAATGCCGTACCTACAAGCAGAGATTGGTACACCTTGTGAACTCGACTACGTAAGGCCTTGTTTTACTTGACCATTTCTCGTGACTTTTTCTAGATATCTTGATATGCTTCTTATTTCTAAAATTAACCTTAAACTCCTGTAATTGAAGAATGTTCCTGTTTCTAATGGAAGGGTCAGTCTAAATATTTATTTGAAGCTTCTTACATGTTTCACCTGTGCTTGTTCTTGCTAGGAATAAAAGTTGAACGCCAAACATTCTTTCTCCATCTATTGTTGTTATATGTACTGTTAAGTTCAAGTAATTTGAGTTAAACCTTTTCTCTCAGATGGGTTTTTCATTAACTTCTTGGAAATTGCAGAGACTGGCAATGTTTACTACTTATTAAATATTGAACTTAAAACAATTTTGAATTTAAGATGGACGTTTTATCTGTCATATCTCTTCTCCCATCTTTGTCACGCAACACATATGTGGTTCCTATGAACCTTACATTTACCTAATCCAGGGATGAGTCACTGCTATGCCAAGGACTAGCACTGAATGATGACTTACAGCGTTTATTGGCCAAACATGAATCTATTGCATCGGGAACTTCTGTTAAAGGGGAAACATCAAAATCTGAACCTGCCCGATCCCTTGTAGATGTTGATAGTCCTCTTATTGATACTGGAACCAGCAACCAGTCAGACCAAGGGTACTTCAATTCTTTCTTATTTCTTCTTACCAATCTAATGCATTTTTTTTTTGTCTTTTCTTAATACACTTGGCTTTTGAGTTGATATATTGGTTTCAAGAAGGATCTGAGAAATATGGTCACCAGATTCTCATACCTAAAATCAGTAGACATGAATTGCCTAGATTATTGAATATTTGTCGGACAGTTAATATTTCTTACGATAACAAATATAGGTGTATTGATTTTAGTTTCAGAGTGTTGGGCAGGTCAAAAGCAAATTTTTTTAAATCTTAAACGTGTATGTTGTGCTATCCAGATCTACATCAAGTGCTTCAGGGACGCAGTTGCTTCTTCCTGCTCCTCCATCAGCTAATGGTCTATCAACAACTCCAGAAAAAGTTGTCCCTATGATAGATCTTCTCAGTGGAAATGACTTTGGCTCACCAACAGCTGAGAATGCTCTTGCACTTGTTCCTGTTGGAGAACCTCAGCCAGCAAGTCCTTCACAACAGAATGCCCTTGCTATTCTCGACATGTTTTCACAGCCAAGCACCACGCCCTCTACATATTCAGTTGGTCAGGCACATCCTTCATCCCCTCAATTTCAGCAGCAACAGAATTTTCATTCTGAGGAACCGTCTTTGTACCCAAATGGAAGTGTCCCTGGTATGAGCTACACTCAAGGCTCCACTCCTGCCTGGAACGAGCAGATGTCACAGCAACAACAGCCTGCTTCTACAGTCTACGGTGATTCCTATTTATCCTGCATGCTTTCCACTTGAATTACAGTATTAAGGACCTGATTAAAAACAAAAATGAAGTATCTTGGAAATATGCCTGTTGTGTACCTTAGCAACCTGTGCTTGTGGGCTGGGTACTGCTTCCTGGTGGATTAGTCGAGGTGTAACCCAACACGACCGATTTAAAAAGGATATGTCTGTTGTGTTAAAGCCTAGTTTGAATTTTGTCCTTTTGAGCTTTGTCTGCCTGGTTCGTTGAGGGACATAGTAGATAGAAGTCGTATTAGGGAAGACACAAAGAATATATGCTTCTTCATTGCTTAATATTTAAAACCCTCTCCTTGTTCAACTTCTGTGGTGCTATGAATTGCCCATGTCTTAAGACCCTTGCTCATTCTACTCATTCAATCTCTGCATAGGAACTCAAAGCACTAATCCTTTTGCCCTTCCTCCATGGGAAACTGAGGCAGAAGACAGCCAGGATGCTCAGCCTGTGCCAAATAATCTGTTGATGCCAGGTAGTTCACAAGCTCTAGCAATGCATAATAATCAGGTGATGCCTGGCAGTTCGCATGCTATGTCAATTCAAAATAATCAGCTGGTCGCAGCCAACGCCCAGCAACTAGCCGGGGGTACATACCTCCACGGCATGTATGCTCAGCCAAACACTGCTGGACAGCCTGCAATGATGAACAATCAGGCCATGCAAAGCAATAATCAGATGGAAGGTTTGCATCCTCAACAATTCCAAGGTGGACAGCCAGCGGGTTTGTTTCCACAACAAATGCCACCTGCCCACATGGCTTTTATGTATTCCCAGCAAATGTATGGCAACCAAATGACCAGCTATGGTTATGGTAATGCTCAACAACAAAATACTCAGTTCCTAAATCAAGGAATGTCTGGGCTCTCTATGAGGGACAATGGTTCTTCTTATCCAGTTTCCACTCCTTCGTATGTGCCACCTGGAAGGCCCTCAAAGCCACAAGACAAATTGTTCGGGGACCTAGTTGACCTTTCAAAATTCAAATCAACCAATGGTGCTCCCGGAGGTGCTGGTAGCACGTGACAATGACCATTTTTGCACTTTTTTTTCTTTTTAATTTTTTTATTAGCGTTCTATTTGATTCATAAGCTTCTATTGTCTCTTCTTCATTTTCAAATTTAGACATCCATATGCATTTGATTGTTCTTCACGAGATGATGAGAGTTGTGTACATTTCTTGTAGAGAGAAGAACTAGATTCGAAAGAAAGAAACTCGAGAAACCTCTCGTTTTGCTACCTTTGAATATGTATAGGATATATTCATTTATTATTTTTTAGAAGCTATTTTTGATCTGTTAAATTCAGTGCATTTCTCATTTAGAACAGATGAAAGTACTACTTGAGGGAATTGTTCAGTTGGTTGAATCAAAGTTCAGAGGTTCTTTTCAGTAACTTTTTTCCATTTTTCACTAGACTGTTGTCAACTTGTCATATAATATTGTATTATAAGTTACTACCATTTAAGTGAAACACCAAGAGGTAATTGATTTAAGATATTGGCTTAGATAAAGTGAAAATGTGTAAGAAGATATACAATGATACAATTTTGGCAGCCTTCCTTCATATACACTGCTTTTGGACAATTACATTGTAAAATCACTAACAAGCCAATATGACACAAAACTAAAAGACCAAGGCTTAAAATTTCAATTAGAAACAAATCCTCGTGAAATTGAGACCATAATTTCAAAGCACTCGGCTTTACTTAATATAACTAAACTACTTAACAATGTTAATTACATCAACAGCAACAACAACATACCAGTGTATAGAGAGGATGTCGCTAATTTTTTTTTATCAAACTCATTTGTATTTTCTAAGAGAAGTAGAGATATTATAGTATACTACTAGGGATAACTTGTGCTCTTATTCTTCTGTCAATAGTAGGGAAGAACAAGTGTCTGGTCAGATCAATCAAGCGATAGGGGCATAGACTTTACTTTGCTAGGACGGAGTTGCCGGCCTCTTCGAATCGACCATAACTTTTATTATTGAGCTAAAGGAGTTCCCTAGCCCTTCAAGTTTACACATTGATCCCTCTACGATGACATTCTTCTTCCCTTCGAGTATTATTATTATTAGATATGTCAGAACACCTTCTCGCAAGTCGAGGCCTTCTATCCAGTCGATCGATCGGGATAGCCCGCGATGACCTATTTCAAGATCAGATGATCCACCTCTTTGTCCGCTTGGGAGGGCTAACTCGGATAGGTCAGATACCAGCTCAAGTGCTAGTTAACAATTTTAATTCAATAAAGTGGTCAAATTCATAAATATTTAAAACTTAGCAGACTAACTTTGACATTTGTAAAACCTGAGGAGGTATATCTTCCATCCAAAAAATTAGACTGCCAGGGTGAATCTTGATACTCATCGGAACTCGAGCCCGACGAACAACAATACTAGTAAATTGCCGCCTTAGCTCTTGAAGGTTTCTGTAATTTCTGCAAAAAGGTGAAATCTTTTTGAGCTAATTCTATATCTACTGTGGGAATTTTATAGTTTTTTTTACTGTGTTTTTTATATGTAGTGTTGTATTTTAGGTTCCTCTTAAGCTTTGAAGTGCTGATTGTTAGAGGAGTGAACAAGGATGCAGGTTCGTAACCCTTAAAAATGTTTTCTTTTATTACGAAATTTCTGATAAAGAATTGATTTTTGAATCTTGTTTCTGTTTTTTTCTTAGCTTGATCTATGAAAAAGTTTCTTCTTTGTTCTGCTCATGGTTGACGATCTTGATATTACCCCATAACCCCAATTTTCCATTTTTTGTTTGTTAAGTAGGTTTTGGGGTTGTGGGTTTAGGTTCTTATATGGTTGTTGGTGGGAGGTGGCAGGTATCCCGTGGAATTAGTCGAGGTGCAGGCAAGCTGGCTCGGAGACCATGGTTATCAAAAAGAAAGTTTCTTTGCTTGATCTATAAATCTATTCTTCTTGTTCTGTTCATGGTTGACGATCTTGGTATTACCCAATTACCCATTTGTGTTTATTAAGCAGGTTTTGGGTTTTCGAGTTTAGGTTCTTATGTTTCTTCATCAATGGTTTTATCATTTTTATTTTTTACTTTATCATTGGCAAATTGGCAGTTGATTATTGTGCAATAGGAGCTTTAGTCAGTGATTAGTTTAATGTATAATAGGATATAAGTGTTTGCAGAATTTGTGGTCATATTGTCACATGGTTTGTGATAGCTTGCATGGAATTTGGCAGTTCAAAGTGATCAGGAAATCTTTTTGAGTTGTGGTGAGAATCAATGATTAGTTAATTAAGGAATTGTCTTGATGATAGAGCCTCGTACTAGAAAGAGCTGATAGTCCAACGGATTCATAGGTCATATGCAGGGGAAGTTCATTGGTATTTGAGATTAAGGACTCTAGGATTGGGAGTTAGGCGAATTTCATAACCCGGTTGAACAGTATGGGCAAAACACACTGCTCACTGCATCCAACTTATGAGAAAGGCGAGAGCATAGGGACGGTGTTCACTGTTAAGTCTTGTTATTAGAGTTCACTATTGAGAGAGGAATTTACATTTCTGCTCCGCGCTATTTGGGTTCCTAGGGTGCCCAATAAGGTGTATTTCTTTATATGGTTGGCAGCAAGGGGTGTGATATTGATTGTAGAGAACTTAAGGAAGAAGAGGATCACCTATATTAGTTGGTGCTTCATGTGCAGATGTTTGGGCGAAAAAAGTAGATCATCTCCTGTTGCATGTTGCATCGTCAGGTGGCTACACTGTTGTGCTCAGTGGTCCTTAGTTGGTTTGAAACGCAGTGGGTGATGTAGGGCACAATAAAGGAGGTGTTGCACTGTTGAACCTTTAGGAGGGGGAAGAGATGTATTAGCCATTCTGTGGGTTATATGGAAAGAGAGAATTAGGAGAGCATTTGAAGGGGCAGAGCAAGATTTTGTAAAATTGCAAAGTAGTCTCTTCTTTTTACTGTCCTTTTGGTGAGTCCCATTTGTACAGAAGATTGGGGATCTCTTGTGGAGAACCATATTTTGGTGTAGGTTCTCTACTTTTTGGTATTAAGGGGCATCGTTAAAAATTATTTTCCTTATTAAGAAATGTAACTGTAAGTTTCATGTGATGAACAAATATCTTTATAGCTCAAACATTAGTTAATTTTGGTTTTATTGCTATTGGCAATCTCTTTTTTGATTCTTTTTTTATCCTGGAGGAAATAAGGGGTGGTATGTGTCATTCCTTGCTTTTAATTGCACGCACTCAATTACATACTCTTAACCAATTATGGCTGCATCTTGATAAATATTCTATTGTTGTATACCTTTTGGAAAATTTAACCCTGATTCTATGCTGATGCAGGCTTCAAGGGCAAGGCTTTTCAAGGAGTACAAAGAAGTACAGAGAGAGAAAACAGCTGATCCTGATATTCAATTAGTTTGTGATGATTCTAATATCTTTAAATGGACGGCTCTTATTAAAGTATTCTCTTCTATGATATGTTCCATTATGTTCAATTTCATGGTTTCTTCCCGACTCCCCCCTACCCCCCCACCCCAAAAAAAAAAGAACAAGAAAAAGCTTTGGTTAATGATCTAATTGACTGCTCAATCATGTTGTGTGCAGGGGCCATCTGAAACTCCTTATGATGGTGGAGTTTTCCAGCTCGCTTTCTCAGTTCCAGAGCAGTATCCTTTGCAACCTCCTCAAGTGCGGTTCCTGACCAAAATATTTCACCCAAACGTTCATTTTAAGGTATCTTCTAAATTATCCTTTTGTGTTGCTCTTTGGTTTCTTCAATGAGATTTAACTTTGCTTAGAGTCTGATAGCCTGAAGTGCCACAAGACACTAGTGGAAATTGCTATCTGTTTCCTGCTTTATGTTTTGCTGCTCTGTCCTTTAATAATGCAAAATTTTGTAAATGCTGCTGGTGTCTTTCTCTCTCTATATATAAACTCACGGAGCAAAGTTAATTACAACAAAATGCTGTTTTTACGCTCAATTGTTTGGAGTAATGTTAAACTCCTCTTCCACTTCTCTGTTCCTTACCCCCATGCTTCATCGAGACATATATTTTAGCTTCACGTGCAACATTAATTTGGCCATTGTATTGTGGAATTAGTTTCCCGACTACCAATCAGCCCACCAACTGATTAATTATGCTCTAATTATAAACTCTTTAGGTCAGCTACTAAGTCCTCAATGTCCATTTCGCTCTATCCTAGCTCAGTATTCAGTGGATATGTCAAACTACCGCAACCTTCCTGTTTTATAGGCTGGGATTAGTTTGTGCATAAGTTTGAGATTAGTTTTTTGTGTTATAACTGATTAAGTTCGAGATTAGTTGACTATTTGGTGTAAATTGCATTAGTTACAATATTATATTCAATTATAGTACTGAATGTAGGAAGCATTTTCTTTGGAAGGTGTGGAGGACGCGGATTAGGGTAGAAGAGTAGTAGGTAGAAGTGTGTGTAGGCTAGTAGGTAGGAGTGTTTTTCCTTATTGTCCCGACTAGTAATTGTAGGGCTACGCTTATAGTTTCTTGGATTCCTCGTGGTAGTATTTGGTGGCAATGCTCTGTTTCTGTCTGTTGTTTGTTACTACATATTACTTCCTATCGTCTCTTGTAGTTTTATCTTGTATTTTTACCCTGTATCATTGTTACGTCCTTTTTAGCCTATTTTTAGACTGTTTTGTCTTGAGCCGGGGGTCTATCGGAAACAGCCTCTCTACCTCACCTCTGAGGTAGTGGTATGGACTGCGTACACTCTACCCTCCCCAGACCCCACGCTGTGGGAATACACTGGGTATGTTGTTGTTGTTGTTGTTGTAGTAATTGTGTGGACTTCTAGTGGAATACCTTTTACATTTTTCCCCTGTTCTAGTTTTGTACTTGTATATGTAAAGGCATCTTTTGTTTGGAAATATTGTAATTATCTGGTTTCCGAAACTAGGACGGGAAAATTTTCAAATGAGACACGCCAAATCTGTGTCTTTCGCTCTCTTTAAAGGTGTTGGAACTCAAATTTCAAATGAGACACACCGAATCTCCCAAATAGTTGCGCAGTTAATTGTTACTTACTAATCAAAAATGAGTTGTTAGTTACTAATCTCTCTTTTCATTTTTCATTCGACTTTTTTCATTTTGGTACTCAGACTGGAGAGATTTGCCTTGATATTTTGAAGAATGCGTGGAGCCCAGCATGGACACTCCAGTCTGTTTGTCGAGCTATAATTGCTTTGATGGCTCATCCTGAACCTGATAGCCCACTAAACTGTGACTCAGGTATTATGTGATGTTTTCGGAGGCTGTGATGCCTTTGATTTGATGATTGCAGATGCATCCATTTTCATTCCAAGCTCTTAGTTCTACCCCTGACGATTCCTTGTTACTCCAAGAGAAATATGAGAACATTAGGACCATCTAGGTGTCTGGAAACTTGTATTAGAGATTTAAACTATATTTGCAAAGACTTTGATCCCACTAAACAGGGTGTGCAGCATACTGTAGATCCAAACCAAATATTGAGAGAGCAGAATGTCAGAAAGGGAGAGAGAAGCAAATATGAGTGAAAGAAAAAGTGCTTCTACAGTCGGGAGAAGAAAGTTAAAGAAGCAATTTTGATGTTGGCAAAATCAATTGCGGATGTTTCCTATGGTTTACGGGCGAGAGAAGAGAGCATCACATCAAGTCAATATCAGTAGAAAGATGTGTTTCTAATTAATTCTGTCTAAGCCTTTGAATGAACTACATTCTCTTCGATCCCTTTCCTGAACCAGTCCTAGACCTCTCTTTTGAATGCTTTCCGGGGCTAAAAAATATTGAATGATGATAGTAAAAAGGGTGTGGAGGGGGGACAAGCACTCAAGTATGACTTGGGAACCGGTTGGTATAGGTTTTTGATCTTCTCGAATTTTGTTTAATTCAAGGGATAATAGTGCTTTTTTCCTCACAACTTTTTTCGTCTTCTCTCCTCTTTTGAAATCCCCTAATTGCCTAATTATATCGATCTTTTGATTACACAGGCAATCTTCTTCGGTCTGGTGATATCAGAGGATACCAGTCAATGGCAAGGATGTACACTAGGCTTGCAGCAATGCCCAAGAAGGGGTAAAAACAATGATCTACAACCATGTTCACACAAGTTGTAATAATGGCATTAACACAATTCCAATTGTTGCACATCTGCTTGGTGTTCTGTAGCAGCTTTCCATGAAACTATATTGTGTATTCATGTACTTCCATACAACTCATCACTTTATTAGTTTCCTTGCACATCAGCCTTTTATTGTATAATTAATCATCTTGATTCTTATACCTTGCAAAGTTTCTTCAACTAATACTGCATGAATATCTGATTCAGGTTGTCATCAACACTATAGTCCCTCTAATTAACACTTCCTTCTGGATGATATTCTGTCTTGTGCTTGTAATGATAATATAATGGATCCTTGCAAAAACATATGGTGGGATTGAGTTACGTGATATCTGTGCTAGTGAGAGCTAGTAGGTACTTCGTGGAATTAATCGATGTGCACCGCAAGCTGGCGTGGTTACTGGAAAAAGAAATTGGATTGTTGTTCCTACTACTTGGATTCACCTTAATGGGGTTTGATACAAGAATTTAGTTTTAGATGTACAATACTTTAGGAATTTAAGAGAATTGAATGTCCTTGTCTCATATTTTGGACCAAAATAATTTTGACATAAAAAACTCTGGTGAACATGATCCCAGAAAACAAAAACAAAACTTAAAATGAAGGTTTCCACCCAATCTGATATTATGGTGCCGGAATAGACTGAAATTCCGTTATGGTCCAATTCTGATCGGTAATAAATACCGGGACTTGGCAATATTTGATTAGTCACAATTCTATATATTCCATTGACTATAGAAGTTCCCAGGGAATTCATTAGAGAAATATTATTTCCGATAAAAATTGTTTGTTCTACTATAACTTGCAAGTATGCATGATGAACATATAACTAGCTTTATGATAGTCAATCTCTACAAGAAAATAGACTTCCTGTAGGAAAACCTTTACTGGCGACTGTATGTAAAGGTTACAAAAATAATTACTTCCCCTCCGTCCATTTTTACTTGTTTATAGCGGCACATTTTTTAAAGAACAATAAATAAAATGTTTCAATGTTTTGAGAAATGACTGTAGTTAATAACGAAGATAAATTAGAAACTAAGTAATAAATTATATTTTGATTTTCTAAACTAAATAATAAAAGTTGACAATTCTTTTTAACATAAGTGGACGGAGGAAGTAGCAAAATAGATGCACTTTTGTAATGTCTATAATTGTCTACTACTTATTATAATTTATTTCTCATATTGATTAATTATATATTGATCGATGTGTTTTTCCTTTTAAATTTATTTTATTTGCATTTCCTATTTTCTTTCATGCCCTTTACAATTCTGACATTGACATTAATTTACCTAACTCGAATATCATTGTTGACGTCAAAGAGAAATATTAAAAATTAATAAAATTAACCAAAAACCCATCCATTACATTAATTATGACCTAGCTAGCTCTAAAATTCTCATACGTAAAGTGGTGCACGTTTTGTTAGTATTGGAAAGTTATGTTGAAATTTTTTATTAGGTAGAAATCAAGATGCATGGTACCTATTTTATTGTTCAAATTAAACTTGGAAAAAAGATAACATATAGTTACCTATTATTTTTAAAACTTCCCAAATGTAGTTTATGTTCATGTGCAATCTATTTTTAGTTTGGCATGTTCCATATTTTGATGATCTAGCTATTTCTATCGTGCACGATTTGACCTTCAATGTTTTTTAAAATTATAACTAGTTAAGAGGTGTAAAAGAAAATGGTAATCACAAAAGCAATTAACTATTGGGATCTCATTTAAGAACTTTATTTAGATTATAACTCTTTCTTTTTAGTTAATTCTGAAAAGTTATTGATATTGAAATTGTCAAATTATGTCTCGAGCCTAACTCACACTTCAACGGTAGCTCAAAGGGAGGAAGTTGCTCAAACCTTATAAGGAGTCTAGGGTTTCATTCATTCATCGATGTGGGCCGGACATTTCATTCAATCCCCCCGGATCCAAACATTCTTTACTGTCTGATTCGATGCGTGAACATTCGTGGATCGAGGGATATTTTCACTCCGCGCAACTATCCAGTTTCATCGTGCGGCCCATATCAGGCCCGACTCTAATCCATTAAAAAATTATAAAACACTATTGAGTGTATTAATACAACTCTTTATGTTTCTCTTCTTACTTCTCTACGTGAGAAATGACTTCATTATATAGCCATGATCACATCTCTACATTTCCAATTTTAGTAGTATAACTAATCCTAAATTATATCAAATATTTAATCACTAATTCTAAGCTAATTAGGCTCTATCAAAAATAACAATTGAATCAGATCCAGTAGTCATGATCCGTATTTGAATATGAAAAAGTTGACCTTTAAACTTTTTTTTTCTTTTAAAGTTTTTAATGTTCAACTCAATTTTTTCAACATATTAAAAGAATATTAATTTAATTTCCATTGCATGATTATTGGCTTTTCGTGGTAGTACGTACGTATAGAAAAGTATATTTATTGTCCAGACTAAAAGAAAAATACCATCATTAGCTATTGGGACCCTGTCCTTTTAAGTAATAATCAATTTGTAATTTGATGATTAATGTTTGTAATTATAACTAATGATATTTCATAAAGGGATGCCAAGAATATATAATGGTTGGTCGATATTTGCAAAAAACAATGAAATTAATATTTTCAAAATTTAATTCTTTTGCATTAAAAAAGAACTATGTATTGCAAGACAAAAATATCACTTCATATAATTAAAAACTAGGTCAAAAAGACTAAGAGCATATGTAGATAAGGCTATAAAATAGATATAATAATGAACTCATGAATATTACTTTAATTAGAATCTGATTCTTTTTCGTGAAAAAAAATGTTGCATTCACTTTACTAATTTAGAAACTTGGTTAATGTAAAGGGACATTAATTAATTTCATCATAGGAAATAATGAAAAAAGCTCGTTCGTGAAAATGGAAATTTGCTCCAAAACAGAAATATATATTGAGTTCCCGTGAATCTATAGATTGTGTTCTAGATTTGCCAATCCATCGTTCCTTGGCTATATGCGGAAAGTCAAAATAGGAGAGCATGAATTCGAACCAAGAACAAGAAATGGAAGAAAAAATTACATGCGTTCGATCGTTTTTGTTCAAAAAAATAGTATTCTATTTACCAAGAAAACACTAATTGCTCGTTCCACTTCATGTTTTTAGTTATTTAATACTGAAGGAAATATATCAAGTCAAAGTAACAACAAAAATACTATATCTGACCCGGTCTAATCCCACAAATGGGATATAAGGAGGGTGGGGTGTATACGCAACCTTAGTGAAAATAGAAACACTATTTTCGATAAACCCTCAAATCAAATAAAGCATATTATAAAAAGTAACAAAACAAAACATCATGTAAAGTTTTATTGTGATCTTGGTTACAACCCATATTATGATATTAATTTTCGATCTTTCAAAAATCTATTCGTTGATTTAGTTTTCACATACATATATTTAATAAAAACTACATATATATAGTCTAAGTTCGATGAATTTTGGTATTAGTCAGCCTAACTTAATATAAAATAAGAATTCTTTACGTACACTATCGATGATGCATGCACAAAATGTCAAAATATATACACACTCATTTTAAAAATCTTTATAGTATAGTTGTTAATTAACAAAAAGTTATATACTTCTTCGCATGGGCGGATTACGCGACATGCGATGGGGTAACGAGTTCATCCGAATTTCTTCGCATGGGCGGATTACGCGACATGCGATGAGGTAACGAGTTCATCCAAATTTCTTCGCATGGGCAGATTACGCAACATGCAATAGCGTAACGAGTTCATCCGAATTCAATATTTTCTATGTAAAACATAAATATTGTACATGTAAAAAGTGTACTAAAATTTCAACAGATATCTTATATTTGAAACCGTACATTTTATTCAAATTGCATTGTTGTTCAAGAAGAAGGAGATATAGCTATATTAATTCAATATACTCTAAAGATGCCCTCATGCAATATTAATGATTTGTTGGCAGTGGCAAATTTAAGTGTAAAAAACGAGTGACGTGAATTCGTAGGCCTTCGATTAAAGTCGATATATTAAAATATATCTGAAGGCATTCATGATAAAAAAAGGTTAAGTGGCGCACTGGTTGAGAGTGGGTCTTAATTCCTTCGGGTCGAGCGATCGAATCTCATTTACTGTTTATGCAGAACACCAGTCAAAATACGTAACTGGATGATATTTTTTGTGATAATGTAATTAATTATCATTTGCTCGCTAAGTTGTTGTTATTATAAAACTTTATATCTTTTCTTAAAAAAAAACAATAATACACCTGTTGTCTTGATCATCCTAGATTCGCCTTTGCATTATTTGATACGACGCCAAAAATTTTAACTGTCAAATGCATCATGTGGGCCCCAACTTACCTTTCCATTCATTCTTACGAGCCAGCTACGTCAGACCAAGGTGACTATTTCGAGGTACAATGCCGACTCGCAAAGAGCCATCAGCAAGATTCGTCTGCGTGCCATGCATAGGTTGAAAACAAAAAAAAAAGAATCTATTCGAGGAGGAGATGAGAGATATTTTGTTCAACCACAAAAAATTATTTGTTCTTGTCTTTCAAAAAAATTTCACGACATACCCGTCCCATAGGCCCATTACGAACAATATTAAGGTGGTCTCCAATTCGCTCGGCTCGAGACAATCACTTGAACATGGCGGGATAAATTTAAATATCAAAACCGGCTAAATCTATTTCTCCGATGTCTCGATCTCGTGTAAATTACATATACGATCATGTAACTATTACTTGTTTTCACAAAAGTCACTTAACTATCTCTTATAACACAAAAATCACTTAACTTGCATGCATGAGAGTAACTTTCACGACAAAAACATGCTAAACAAACACAAGATTCACTAAATATCCATGAGATAAAAATAATCAAATCTATTCCCAAAATAACTTTGAAAAATCAAAATTTTATTTTAGTTTTTCCTTATATGGGTCCCACATCTTTCATGTTCTATTTTGTGCCTTACGTTTACAAATAAGTTGTTCCCTTTCCTATTCATTCAATTAATTATTATCATCATCAAAAAATTTAAAAAAAAATAAAAAAAAAAGAATTAGGGTTATCCAGACAAAAAATATTAGGGTTTCTTTCCTCCTCGGTATCCTCGTCAACCACGCGCCGAACATAATCGCGTCAGCACGCACCACTCAAATCACTCATAAGTGCGTGCCACCTGTATTCCGACAAGGACTTCGACTCCCAATCCCACTCTCTCCTCGAGCGCGTGTATCACACTCGCTTGACTAGGGTTTGATCACATTTTTCTCTCACTGTACACATGCAAAAATAAAGAAAATAAAAAAAAAGATATATATATATATAAATAACTGGTTTCAGAGAACAAAGATAAAAAAGTGAAAAACATAAAACCTCACTCTCTCACTCTTCTCTCTCTCTCTACAATTTTTTCATCTCAAAGCAAACCAAACCTAAGGGTTTTCCCTTTCATTTTCACAGTCCAAATTCATCACTTTATACTCAAAATCACTTCATGATTTTAGCAAATCTGGACACCCTTCAGTTTCTTCTTTACAAAGATACCCTTTTTTCAATCATCCGTGGAAATTGAAATTCTGGGTTTTTCTCATCGAATTTGGGCAAAAAGGTAAATTTCTTCTTCAAATCTATCGGTTTTGATTGTTGGGTTTTTTATTTAAGTTGATTTGCTATATGGGTTTTGAATTTTAATCGATTTTTTAGCTGATTCTTTAGTCATCACTTTTTTTGTTCAGATGTATAAAGATTTAGTTTTTCTTTTTCCTTTTTGTTAATTTTATTTTTGTATGCTTGTTGGGTTTTTATGTTTCCTTAATTATCGATTTTACTGTGATTAAGGTTGTGGGGTTCGATTTGTTCGAGGTTTATGCTACTTAGGTATCGTTGAAACCCTAATTTTACATATGAATGATTAATTGTTAGATTTTATGTTTAATTTTATGAGATTTGTGGGTTTTATGATAAATATTTTGTCTTTGTAGCTTTTGGATTAAGTCAATTGAATTGGGAGTGAGTTGTGCATTTTAACAAACCCTAATTTGTGTATAATTTTATGTGAATTTTGGAACTATTGATAAAGCTTTTGTCTTTATATAGCTTTTTGATTAAGTTCATATATTTGGGACTGAGATGAGCATTTTCACAAACTATAGAGTGGTTATAAATGATTTAACTTTATTATGTGGTTAATGTTTGTATTTATTCAGTTTAAAGTAGATGTGTGCTATTGTTAATGGGGAAATTAAAGGTTAAATTTTGTCGTCATTGAGAGCTTTTGTTCCATTAGAATTAGATAGAGTGTTATACTGTTATTTCATATGGTGAAGATTTAACTTATATACACTGATAATGATAATGTAAAGAATTCTTACACTGAATTTTAACCTGTCGTATACGTAGTAGGTAACTTGAATTATATTTTCAGGTTAGTAATGTGTCCCACTTGATGTGAACGGTTACCTGTAGTTATCGTTAAGATGACATGGTGGTATAACATTTGTCGGTAGTGTATATACGTTAAACTCATTTGGTAATCATGTTCTGGTGCCTGGACTTGAGCCTTGGCATGTATGTCTCTTAAGTACCTAATTAAGCATGTTTTGATGACAAAGTTCCAATTATTCTAGTGTACATAATCACATAAGGACATATTTTGTCTACCTGATAAGTATCTTGTTCTGAATAATGTAGCTGTTTGCAATGCTCCTTTTCTTTGAGTTTCTGAACTGAATTTTGCTGATGTATGTAGACTTTTAGTTATTCTCCTTTTTACATGGAGAAAAGTAACATAGCAGTGGAAGAAAATACTCACACAAGTGATACTGATACTCCTGTGTCTAAAGCCTTGGGATCGATCATACAAATTGAATCAATATCTATAGACCTTAATATTCCTATGCAGAAGAAAGAGGAAGGGAACTGTCAACATTTTTCTCTACGGTGAGTCTCCAATCTCGATAATTTGTTCTTGATGTTGCTTACCTAAGTTTCTGTTGCTATTATATGTTTACCTTTCGCTTATCTTATCTTCCGTTCACTTGGTTTAGAAGCTGATTCTTTTGTCTTGACACTTGATTGTTGGTTATTGAGGGTCACCTTATAATTGATACTCGCGTACAGTATTGGATGGACAAATATATCATGCATCTGATGGCAGATATTGGTTCAATAAACAAGAACATGAATGCTATACTCAGGATTCATACAAGTGATCTCTTTTACCTTTTGCATAGAAAAGTGACTTAAAAGCTCAATAAATGCCACACCAATAACAATCCGTGGTTGATAATTGCATACTCATATGTTGTATCAAAGGAGAGTGTGAAAAGTTTAGCGATGATATATGGCTTTACTATGTTCAGAATTTTAGTTGGATGAATCGTGGCACTTCACTTTAATTGTCACGTATGTAAAAATGTTGCTTTATGGTTATCTCCTTCAGAAGGCTTTCTTCAGATAAATTTATGTTCCCATCAAAAATCTTACCATTAGTTACACTCTTAAGCCTTGTGAGGACCGAGTAAACCAAGCAATAAATTGGGATGTTTTTGGGTGTATATATGTTGCCAAGTCCTTATAACCAAATCCTATGTTCTCCATGGCTTATCGTAACTTTTCTGATCTCTTTCGGTTTGATATCTGCTTGACACATTTCTTGTGCTGGACATAGTGGATATGTTGCTGAGATGCGGAAAAAGGACCCGAAAATCTGTTCACCTTTTGCATCAACAAGTGACCGCAGTATTTCTGAGGCGCAACTTCCTCCTCTGGATGCACCCAAATTTAGGTGGTGGCGATGCAAAAATTGCATTCACGAGATTGGCACAGCAAGTGCAGGAGAAGAGATTGAGATCCTTCCAAGCTGCAGAAGTAGATTGATCTCTACAAACATGGCTACTAGCAGTGCTACGACAAATGCATTGTCAGAGATGAAGCATGAGTTAACTGCACGAAAAGGTGATGGAAACAAAGCTATTATCGATGATTCTGCCAATACCAGTGGCTTTGACTTCTTATGTAAGCATGACAAAGGAAGGTGCACTGTGGTTGAAGACAAAGCTGTCACAGCTGGTATTTTCTTTTATAATTCCTATACTATGTTCAATATTTTGGGTATTTCTACTCATTTAGAATGATAATAATTTCTGCCTACGTGTTTATAATCGACATTATTTTTCAGGCAACAGAACTGGTTCAGGAAATGTTAGAAACGAGGAGATCAGATATCCAACTGCTGAGATAGCAATATCTAAACATTGCTCAAGCCAAGAAATAGATAGAGAGAGCCCTGGTAATTCAATTGCAATTTTTTTGGCTGTATCAATATTCTATAATCTTCAATTTACACGCTGTGTTTTGTTTTAAATTAACCAGAACTCTTTTGGTTTCCAAAACAGCTGCTAATCTGCCAAACAACAGCATACGAGTTGCAATCTCTGATTCAACTCTGTCAGGGGGTAAAGTTGTTCCTCATGGAAATCTCTACATAAGTGCTGATATTGGTGCAGAGGCAACAATGGGTTCTCCCAATGATGGTCAGAGGACAGCCTCAACAGCTTTTAAGCAATCTGATGTACCGGATATCAATGATAAGGCTCTTGAAACCAATAAAACAAAACTGAGTAGGTTACCTTCCATTGAATTGAGAGACTACAATGGAACATCTTCAGGAAGTGACACAATTTTGGCTAAAAATAGACAGTGTGATTCACACAATGATGTTCCAAATGATCTACCTCGTCGGAAAACTCGGAAGGTGCGTCTGTTGACTGATATATTGGGTGGACAAGTCAATTTGGACACTAGTCATGCCAAAGCAGATCGTAATTCATCGAGTACCATGACAGTGGTGCCTCGTGAGCTAGAACCAGTTGGTACTCCTAAGGATAAGAGAGACTTTCAGAAGAAGAGGAAGATGTCTCAAGAAGTTGAGAGCAATCTGTCGGGGATGGGCATACAATGTAACATTGCTAAAAGGGTCAGGTCATCTAATGGAGGAGTTGAGAGGAGTTCCATGGCAATTGAAACTGCTGATTCACGTTCAGATGAGAAGGAATCTGATGAAGAAGGTATACCGAGCGGTAACAAAAGTCTGCGAATCAAGCAAAGAAATGGAATAAATAAAAAGAAACATAAGCAGCTTCAACCTGTTGATGGATATTCCCCTGAAATGCCCTGGAAGGATACAACCATGGAAAATGGTAGCTCAAAGGGATATGGTGCTGTTAATAACCTCGTTCATTCAGGGGAATATTCTTCCATGGGTGGGAAATTTGGACCTCATTTAAGCAGTTATCAGTCATTGGTAGGAACAGATCGAGACTCTGATTTGTGTTGGAAAAGTAGTAAGTTTCCTGAAGTTGGACGTGTTCCCTCAACTCTTATGCATCCAGGCAATAATTTCCCGGGGGAAAGTTCGACCAGGAGGAATAATCTTGTTCCAGTGACCACTGATATCGGAATGGTGTCCTTTCAGCCAGCGCATGAATTATCTGCTAAAGTAAGGCTAGATCTGTCTTTGAACAGCTTTAGAGATTCTGACAAACATGCTGAGAATGATATTACGCAAAGCAAAAATATGACAAATTGGCCATTCAATCTGCAGAAGGGAAATAAGAGTAGTGATCCTCGAAGGAAAGATAATACTCTTGTCAAACAGTCAAATGTGCCTGAATCAGGCCAATCATCAAGGAAAGGATATGACCTCAACCAGGGAGTTCCGCAGACAGCATCAATGTGGCAAGAGATCCAAAACTCTCCAATTCTACTTCAGAAGGGGAACCTTCAAGTTCCTGGGATAATGGTATTGCTTTATTTCTTTGTTTTACTTTGAGCCTCCCTTTTGTTTGCGATGATTTAGTTTCTTACCCTCCCCCTCCAGTATTTCCTCTGAGGAGAAGGATCTATGTAAAATGGTTAAAAAGGCATATTAAGTGGAGTTGATTTAGAAACATTTCTTTTCCTCGGTTGCGCAGGCTATAAAGTAAAGCTGAAACCTTTTGTACTTCGCGATTGTAGTTTTTCTCTGCATGTGAGGACCAGCAGAGATATTTGAAATTGCCTTCAAAATCACATTGTAGAAATTTTTACCTTTCACATACCTATACTACTCTTGTTCAGATATATATGATGGAAAAGCTAAAATATTGTTAATAAACTAGCACTGATGTATTGAATAGACTTGAAATCCATATTGTAGAAAGACAATGTCCTTTATTAGCAAAAAAAAAGAAAAAACAAGACTGTCCTTTGTCTCTTAATTTTCAGAAAGAGCTATGCCTTACAGTTCAGGTTGATTGTGTTGATCTGACAAATGGGATTCAGGGAGTTTGAAAGACTTGGAAAAAGGCAGCAAGATAACTTAGATCTGTTTTTTCTGTTTCCGAAACTTCTTTGATATATCTTAGAAGACTGCCAATTCGATGATAGAACATCTTCATGTGAGAGGTTGAGTTTTATAGATGGCTACAGTGTCAAAAGGTAAGAAATGATATTCACTTTAGACAGCCACATCCCATTTTGCCTTTCATTTCTTTTATGTTCTTAAAACAAAAGAAGCTACTGAAGCGACTATCTGAATATCCAGTCTGGATGTTAAGAGACAACATCATTACATTTACTTGTGTGGTTATGCTTATTATTTCGAGTCTGAGTTTACTTGGTTATTGTGTTATATGCTTAATACTTCTCTATAGGTGTTTTGGGTGAAATGAATTTCAATCAGTGGTTGTGTCACTTTTTCTTTTGAGATGTTTCATGAATGTTGTAGAGTTAGTCAATGCAACTTACTCAGTAACTGCTTGTTCAGTGAACTCATGGAGATTTCCCTTTTGCAGGAAATGCCTCACCAGCATAACAAAGAAAATCGTAATGAATTTCTAGAGCACTCAGATGTGATTAAGCATCACAGATATCAACACTCTGAGAAGGCTTTAGAACGAGGGTTATCAGATGATATACCAATGGAAATTGTGGAGCTAATGGCTAAGAACCAGTACGAGAGAGGTCTTACTGAGACGAGAACCAAAGGCATGATTGAAAGGACTGATGGTTTTGCGAGGCCATATGCTGAAATACATGAGAGTGAAGCAGTGACGTGGTCACGTCCTGGTGTAACTAGTTTCCGTCCAGCTAATGCGAATATGAAGACTGATGTTGGAGCAAGCAGAGGAAGGTCTCTCCAAATCTCTCATGTTAAGAGGAACCACCCCGGGATGGCCCAGGTGGAAAGACCACCGACCAAACTCTTTGGTACTTTTCCACAAACTCAACAGAAATTTTCCAGTGGAGGGCAAAGTTCTGCTTCCGTGCACATCAGACCTGGTTTGCAGCGTGGTGAAGAAGCAAAACCTGTATGGTTTCCAACCGTGCAGAACATGCCATTGGGACTTGGAATTTCACAGAAATCCATCGGTCAGCCAAATGATAAAATGATTCATGGACAGTCACCTGCCTCCCTTCAGAAAGGGAGGACCATCAGTGACATAAAGTGTGGTGATGTGAGAATGCAGAATGAGAATCATCTTCTTTTTCCTAAATCAAGCAATGCTGATTTGAACGTGAAAGGTATGGGTTCTTTAGATCCTTACTGTAACGAGACAATCCCAGCTATGCAGTTGCTCAGCCTTATGGACCGAAGGATGCCATCAACTCCTCCTTTCAATCTTGATGCAAACAAGCTCCTGGAGAAACCTTTTTCACCTTGCAGCTATCACCCGAGGTTTCATATGGATGGAAAGCAGAGTATTCTCAATGGGTCATATTTATCACATCACTTGAAGGAGTCCCCTGGGGTACACCCTGGTGGTTATTATGCAGGTTAGAGCTCAAGATAATCTTTTTGTTCCTTTTTCAGTATGCGTCAACTTTCTAGAATATTTTCATTCACTTCCTGTACTTAAATCGGTACATCTGTTATTCCGTGTGTGAATCAAACAAACTTTAATAAGCTGAGTTTACAGATCAAATATCTTTCAAGCCTCGAGGACAAGAGAAGTCAAGAAAATCTTATGGGCCTTCGCGATGTAGCGGAAGCAAATTGGAGAGATTTGTGCCTTCAAGTGGCCTGATGAGCTTGACTCAAGATTCTTTTCCTGAGAAGGACGGGAAAAAAAGAAACCAAGGCACATCAAGTTCTCGGGTGCTCCCACAGCAGGACCGTAATACTTCAAAATTCTCCGACTTGGAGGGCCACAACACTGCTAGAGCTGTACCTGTCAAAAGCAATTGTGAAAGTTATATTTGCAGTGTTAATCGGAACCCTGCTGAATTTAGCATACCAGAAGAGGGGAACCCCTTCACTAGGACCATAAATGATCCAAGAATCGGGAAGAAGAGCTCATCAAGAGAGGGATCTCACAATGTTGACTTGAATAATAAGCGAAAGCAGCGGAGAATTATAAAGGAAAGAGCTGGGAGACTACCACCATTAGGCCGTGCATTGTGAAGGCCATGAATAGTCTATCATTGTTGTTGTTGTTGTGGAGACTCAGTTCTGCTGAAAGCATACCTCCTAACTTATACTTGGTTATATCAGCTTTTTGTATGGTTCCGGAGATACATGGGACGCGGTTAATGCTGGTTGGTTTCCCAGCATATAGTTTCATTTACTATACCAGTTAGAGTTTTTGAAGGGCAAATTACTCTTGTGATAATAAGAAATGTATCAAAATGTTGAGAAAATTTTAATAGAGTTGTTATACTCTGGACACAAACTTGAAACTGATTCCATAACTTGTGTGTAGTTGTTGTGCTTCTGTTTGTAAAAAAAGAATAAGCTTGAAATGTGCATCTTTTGTATGTTTCAAGCATGTTGAATAGAAGACAATATGAAATAAAATCAGCTTTTCTCCTCAATTATAAAATGTCCACTTTTAGAAGTGGAGCCTTAGCGCAACTGGTAAAAGTTGTTGCTATGTGATCAGGAGGTCACGGTTTTGAGCTGTGGAAACAGCTTCTTGCAGAAAATGCAAGGTAAGATTGCTTACAATAGACCCTTGTAGTTCGGTCCTTCCTCGGACCTTGTGCATAACGGAAGTTTAGTGCACCAGGTTTTCCTCCTTTTTAAATTATTATTTTTTTAATAAAATGTCATCTTTCTATTTTCTGGTATGCATCTATATTGTTGATAATAATGCAAATTTGTATTTTGAAACAATTTAACTTTAAACTTTTACTTTATCCTTATTGACATACTTTTATAGCCACATAAATCTGATAATATGCTTATGATCATAAGTTTCTCTTTTTATTTTCTTAAATTTCGTGCTCATCGAACTCCGTCATATAAATTGAAATGAAGGGAGTAGCTTTTATAACATGCTTGAATGCTCTTGAAGATTTTTCCTTAACATTCTTAAGTGGAAAATATGCTCTTGAAGATGTTTCTTGGTAATTAAACCAAGAAATTTTTTCTCAACTCTCTTTAAGATAATCTTTAATTATTTTTTTCAAGAAAGAAAAACTTCCCAGGATATTTAATTACTATGGTAGAATTTTACATATGTTAATTAGAAGTAAAACATTCCCAAAAATACATTTTTTAGGGATGCACGAATCTAGCGTAAGATTAAAAAGATCCATTGAGATTTGTAATTCAAAGTATTTAAATTCATTAAACTATTTGATTAGTATAAACTTTGATACCATATTTCATCTCTTTAACTGACTTCTCAATCATAATTTAATACTTTTCTTCAATTCTAACGAATATAATAATAAAATTAATATCTAATATCTCATTATATAATGTTATACAAAAATGGAACAACCATCCAGAGTTATGGTGAAATAGATAATGAGTTCCTTCCATTTTTGATTAAAAATAAGATCGAATCGAACTAATAGATTCATCGGTTCTACTTTGTCGGTATTCGACTTGGTTCTAGATTGTAACGTCCCGGTTCTTCGATCAAACCTATAAGAACCAAAATTTCGGACGAGTACTCAAAATGTCGTGGTCACTCTCCATTGACTAAAGATCTCGGGTTCATAGAGGTGAATTCAAAATCTAAACTTCATGTGTTTGAATTCAAAATTCTACCACAATCCATTTATATCAAACTAATAGATTCTTTGTTCTATTTTTCGATATTCGGTTTGGTTCTCGACTATAACGTCCCTGTTCTTCGATCAAACCTAAGAATCAAAATTTTGGATGAGTACTCAAGACTTCATAGTCACTCTCCGTTGACTAAAGGTTTCGGGTTCGTAAAAGTGAATCCAAAATCTAAACTTCATGTGTTTGAATTCGAAATTCTACCACAATCCCCTCTATATCTATAAATACAGGGTTTGAGCCAAATTTATTACCCACACGAATCAATAGCTAATGCACTAGGTCCGTCCCTATGGATTTGCATATCCTAAAATTAAAAAAAAAATCCTTAGTAAAAAGAGCTTTCCCTTTTAATGAATATTATATGACGCAAATCTGAATTAATCAAACCGATTCACTATGGGATATGAGGATAAAATATTGCCTGAAGGGTAAATTTGGAATTAGTGAAATTTGAGAGTATAGTGTTGGACAACTAAAGTAACGTATGGGTGGGATTTTCATTCTGGGCGCGTGCAAGATTGAAAGTGCGTACTCCTACGCGCTATGATGTGCGAGTGGGTTAATGAATTTGATTTTCTTTTTTTTTTCTTTTCTTTTGTTGATTAAAAGACAACCTCAGGTTAGGGCAAACGTACACGAGGGGTTAGTAAGTGTGTCACAAATAAAGCAACTCAACGTACTTGCTAAATTCCTTTCACTTAGTTTTCTTTTCTTTAAAATCATTCGATATTCGGAATTTGTATCGTGTAAGCCATTACAACGTAAGTTAATTTTGGAATTATAAGCTTTAGAATAATTTATTTTACCTGAGAGTTGGATGGAATAAAATAATCCTAAGTTGAATGAGTTGAGATGAAGTATTCTAGAATTAAATTTTATATTGCGTCTGGTAAATGTAAGAAATAAATTTATCCTGAAACATGTTCCCAATAACTGATTCTCGATGATCATGTCCTATAGGGATCATCGAATCAATAGCAACAAGCTCGGTTTAAAGAGGCAGAAAAAAGACTTTCTCTATATCGACATCTATGCAATCAGTTTTTTCACTTTGTTTTCAAATTCATCCATCTTACTAACTCAAGAGCTTTGAATATTCTACTAGAAATTTTGCTTTTAGCTTTGGGCACCTGTCAATCCCTAGTGCATCTAGGGCCTCGACGCCAAGCTTAACTAGAGAGGCCTAGCATGATTTGAAAAGTGCTAATTTAATTCGGATAGACGTCATTCAAGAATGTCATCACCTCCCTAAGATTCACAAAGGTGGGAAGCATTTCCCATCAATTTTTTCTTATAATGATCAGCATTCTTGATATTATACCTAGCGCGCTTGAAGAGGACTCAATCTCAATGCTCAAAAACAGAGTCAGTGTTTAAAGTTTATAGGTTTGAGACTCTAATTTTTTAAGTTATTGGGTTCTAGACTAAATACTTTATACATATTTAATGAATTTCTTAATTAAGAAAAATACAAGGTTTGAATTAAAGTTATCAGGTTTGATCGAACCCACTAGCTCTGCCCCTGCCCCTGCCCCTGCCTTTGCTCCACTCTTTAGCACGAGATATTGAATTCGCATGTCTATCATTTTATAACCAAGACATCTTGAAAGTGAATCATATTTCATTTATATATATATGATATCTATCTAGAGTGATGTATATATGCAACTGTTTGTTCTATCACAATATATAATCAAAGTGTTATAATATCACATATCCCAAACCTATTTAGGCAATATTGATGGATGGGGCATTTTATTCTTTAAAGAGTAATGAGTAGCAAACTATTTATAGCTTATAGTAAAATGAAATATTGAAAAGAAAGAGAGATTATACCCTTAAAAATATATTGTCCAGACCTAAGTGTTCTTCATGGTTTTGTTATTGAATCGATATTCTTGAGGTTTGTGACAAGAATTTAAGAGATATACACTGACATATACGACATAAGAAAAATAGTATATATATGGAACCGTTCATGAAAAAGTGATATTGCTAATATGAAAATTAAGATATATATATATATACTTTACTAGTTAATACAAAAACAAAAAAGTTAGTACATGGAAATTAAACTAAGACTACGTACGTACCTCATGATCCCTCTCCCACCAACCCACCAGTCGTAATCAAGAGACCTATGTTTAAAAAAGATGCACTTGTAAACTTAAGTTAAAGATCTTGAACATTATAATCTTACAGAGAGACGTTACAAAAAATGTATTTGAAGCGGAAGACATTATTATAAAGCGGGAGTGTTACTTGAAATTATTTTCTACTTCTTTTCTCTAACTTTGATATGTTACCACAGTCTTTAGTGATGGAACTATATAGAGAATATGTGGTAATTCTAATGAGTGAAGAAAGGATCAATTTAAAGAGACTTAGACTTAATTCGATATGTTCATCAAATAACCGATCTAATAGACGAGATTTTGTTCTTCAATAAATATTGG
Organism: Jaltomata sinuosa; assembly: GCA_003996215.1. Taxonomy (NCBI): domain Eukaryota; kingdom Viridiplantae; phylum Streptophyta; class Magnoliopsida; order Solanales; family Solanaceae; genus Jaltomata; species Jaltomata sinuosa. Next base: position 125,435 of record QJPP01007239.1, read on the forward strand.
TTAGGACTTTACATTAATGGGATCACGCATAAAAAAAAAGTCTTAACAACAAACACTGTTCTAAGCACAAGTTAGTTTGTTAAGTACTTTGTTAATTATGAACTATATTATTGATTATATTTGTTTTAGATATATGGGTCTAATTTATCTATGTACTTTGCGAAATGGTCCAAATTTATCTATGTACTTTGCAAAATGATTCAAATTTAATTTGTTATTCGTTAATAATTTGGGTTAGATTTTCGATTATGACTAGCTATGAACACTTTTTAAAAGCAAAAAAAAATAATAGTTTAACCGTAAAAGTAAAACCCCTTAGGTAAGCTTCAGGAAAGGGTCTTAGAGATGATATGTTATGTTAATTTTTACGGATAAAGACAGATTCAAGATTTGAAAGTTGTAGACTGAGTTCGAGAATTTACTATAACTTATAAAATTGGTTAGGTTTTAAAATTTAAAATTTATATTTAATTAATGAATCTTTTAACATATATAATTGTGATAAACCAGTAACTTATATTATGCACTATATACATATAGCTAAGCCTGAGATTAGTTTGATAATTACGTATATATATGGTTCACTAAAAAATTTGCAACATGCATGAAATAAGCGTCAATTAAGATAAAATTGCTTCCTGTGAAATTTCGGAAAATTCTATTTCACTTTTTTCAGGAATTTTTTGAAATTTCAAAAAAAATAAAAAATAAAAATGTAAGCAGATTTAATTTAGAGTGGTCTTCTTGGATATTAACTGAGCTAGCTCATTATTTTCGATTCAAACTAGCTATTTTCAAATATATACGTATCACAAAAATTACGCACTTACCTAGAATCTACTAATTTTAGATCTTGAATTTGACTGTCTTTGTAATAATTTTTGGAAAAAAAATGAAAGAGTATATAAAAACTCGTGATGGATAACTACAAAACACACAAAATAATATGTTCAGTGGTATACTAATGAATTTCACTGACTATATACACAGTGTCAACCCCACCCCCCACGTGAAACTGTCACAAAATCCAACATCTTTTTCAGCAAATCTATTCTAAATTTCAGTTTATTTAATATATCATATTCCTTTAAAATTTATATTATATTCTTAAAGAAAGTTAAAGAACGAAGAATAATTACGATTTCAATAAAAGAAAATGATCATATAAAATCTTTTATATCTTATTTATCGATTCCATCTACTATGTTTTGTTGATTTTCTATGAAAAGAATGGTACAACAAAAAGAATATTTGTAATGAATCGTAAAATCGATCTATAATTTAAATATACAAAATAAAAGAATATAACGAGAAAAAAAAAGGTATTAAAATAGAGAAAATAAACAATGTGAGAGCAAAATTGTTCATTTAGCCTAATTTTTATTTCCATAATGTTTATTTTGTTATGTATATAAGTCAAGGTTTTTGTTAAATATACTTTGAGGTCAAAACGTATTATACGAGAAAGTACATTTCCTAGAAACAAATATTTCAAATTCTTGCGTTTATTTACATAAAACTCTAAAACTAATTACAGCAACTGAAATAAAATTGCCAAAATAAAGCATATTACTTAATGATTAAAAATTTAAAAATAAAACAAGATTCACGGATCAAATGACTCGGGGCTCCATTTCTACCTCCTCATCCCGGGTCGGGTCGGGTCGCCCGTGGTTTTGTAGGATCTTGAGAAGTTGTGCCCCTTTTCTCCTCCCTCTAGCACTACAATCACCTTGCAAAGCCAACATCACCGCACGCGCCACCTCCTCTGGCGGTGCCGCCACAGCTGCACCATCACGCGCGCCACCATATATCACCGCGAGTACGCTTATCGCGTACTCCTTCACTCGACTCCCGTCCATCCTCCCCATAACCTCCACCATCATCGGCACCGCCAGCGCGTGGGCCCTCACCTCCGCCGCCCCTTCCGCCACCGTGCACAACAATTCCAACGCCGCTAACGACCGCTCCGCCGCCGCCACTTCCAAATCCGACAAGATGTCCACCACTACACCGACAGCTCCCACCTCGACCGCCACGTGTCGGTTATTTTCCGACAAAGAAAGTGCTAATAAAACTTTACTAGCTGATTTTGCTACTCTTCTGTCTTTCAGACACCCCACTACCCCTCTCATTACTGTGCCGGGGCAAGCCACTAAATTATCACCACTGTCAACCGCCGCCACCGGATTCGGAACAAGTGAATGCTCCAACAAGTACATTGCCTTAACCTTGTTGATGAAAATTTAAATACAAAATCAACAATAGGAATATAAGTTACGGATTCAACTGAACACAACATTTTCGGCATGACGCATGCATCGATATTTTAGCGTAAATCACTAAATTTTTTGTCATATATTAGATTTTGAACTCATGAACCTACAAATTGATGGTCTATTTTGCCAAACTTTCAAAATTCGGTAATTTTTTTGTCGAAAGTGCTTTTTGAAAAATTAGTTTAAATATATAGTAACCATTTATATTTGGATAAATCAATTTTAAAATTATTTTTATGCTAAGTCAATATTTTAAAAGTAATTTTGAAAAAAACAAATTCAACTTATGAACAACGACTTGATTTTTTTTTTAAAAAAAATCTTCTTTTTGTAAGAATTTAACTAAACACCTCAATTTTTTAAAATAAATATTTTTTTAATAAAAATTATAGCTTCTAATTTTTCAAATAAGCTTTTATCCGACTTCAGCTGATATTTATACAATTTAACTTTAAACGTGCGCAAATAAACACTAAAACTTTGTATAAATTGAATAAATAAACACATATTCTACGTGACAATTCACATAAAATACATTCAAACTGATTTATACTATGCCATATAAGACGCTTAGTTAAACAAACCGCAAACCTATTAAATTTAAATCTTAAATCCGACCCCATATATTCAAACAAACAAAAGTATTACTTGTATATATTGAACAAACCTTGTCCAAATCAGTCGAAGTAGTGAGCTGTAATTCCGCCACGTGGAATAGTTCCTCCAAATTAGTGTACAAAACCGGAGTGGCAATTTTAGTAATTTGCATGGTTTCTCGTGGGTAAATATTAGTGTGTGATGAACTTGGTAGTGGAAATCTCCATTGAGTAAAACTCTGTGAATTAGTGTTAGACGAAGATGAAGATTCCGACGAGCTCGCCGGAGCTGTCGCCGGCGGCGGCGGAGTTGGGTGGTCGGAAAGTGGAATGGGGAGGGTGGGTGGTGTGGTGGTAGTAGGGCTGAGAACCGACTGAGTACAGCGGCGGAAGAAGCCGCAGGAAAATGAAGTTTTGAGTTTTGGGTGGTGGTGATGGGTTTTCATGGTTGGATGATAGAGAGAGAAACAAAAAAATTGAAGAGAGAGAGTGAGAAGTGAAATAAAAAAAGTTGGTCCAATAATTGTATGAATGGGATAGTTTCATTCAATATAAAAACTTATTTGGAGAGAAAAATACAGCAACAACAATAATAACGTATTAAGTTTAATTTTACGTGAAATTTGAAGGATGTGGTACGATAAAAACATATTTGGTGAGAAAAATACACCAACAATAACAATAGCGTATTTAGTTTAATTTTACAAGTGAAGTTTGAAAGATATGGTACGATAAAAACTTATTTGGTGAGAAAAATACACCACCACCAACAAGAACGTATTCAATTTAATTTTATGAATGAAGTTTGAAGGGTGTGGTACGATAAAAACTTACTTGGTGAGAAAAATACAACGCTAACAACAAAGCATGTTAAGCAAACAATAAAGCATGTCAAAAATTAAGTATGGAAAACAGGCACAATAGTAAAGAAGTCATGTTGAAAATAATGAAGAAGAAAACAATAACAACAACAAATACGAATTGGCGGATTGTAAGGCTATTATCTGAAAGTAACGCTTTCATTTATGTCTCTGAGGATTCGAACTTGAGATCTCTAAGTAAAAGTTAGCAACAATAAATACGAATTGGTGGATCGTAAGGCTTATCTGAAAGTAACGCCTTCATTTCTGTTTCTGAGGATTCAAACTTGAGATCTCTGAGTAAGAGTTAACAATAATAAATACGAATTGGCAGATCATAAAGCCTATTTGAAAATAACGCTTTCATTTTTGTTTATGAGGATTCGAACCTGAGATCTCTGAATAAGAGTGAAGGAATCTTACGCGTTTAAATTCAAAACTCAGAAGTAGGCGTAGTGTTTTTGACAGATCAAAAGAGAAAAGATATAAAGGCAGAATAGAGAACGTGAACAATTGCAGAGGGAATTGATGAGTCATTAGGTCACTCAATATTATATTTAATTTGATATTTGTACTAGGTTGAATACTTTTTTGATAAACTTCTATTAGAGGAATTATCATTAATTTATAGTGGAAAAGCTATTTAATTTTAATTTGTAATGAGTTTAAATTATAGATACATCTTTGCTAATTTCTATTATCCATGCACCTTATTAATTAAGATGTGAAAATGCATGCTTTATCATTTCTAATTATTCTAAAAATAGATTTACTAAAAATAAACAAAGCAATTAACATGCATGCACAAGTAGTTTTCATAATTGCATATAGTGCTATAGACAAATATAAACCCCAATAATTATATTTATATTCATCACTTTTAGTCCAAAAATCAAAGAGAACTCACCCCTTTTTGTGAACCATATTGTATTAATCAACCTAATCAAGCATTAGATACATCACTAATATAAACTAAAACATTGAACCTATTATATATTATTATGTACATGTTACCAATCACCAATAATTAGCTCAGAATACAAAAAAGAAAAAACTAAAAGAAAATAGAAAAAAGAAGATGGAAAACAAAGAAAAATGAATATCATAGACCATCTTTTCAACAAATAATCTATCTTATTTTTAACGTTACAAATTTTATGTATACAAAAGACTGTAAATTTATTTAGATGATTTGATAATATATTAAAAAAATCACTCAAATATACATAACTTAGGGATCGTTTGGTTCGAAAAGAAATAATGATTCTTTGATTAGTTATGTTAATAATATTATTTCTTATCAACTATTTAGTTTGTTATAATAAAAATAATATGCATTCTATAATTTTTAAATAATACTTAAATAAAGCATATACAACTAATATTGATATTAATTGTACTAGACTTAAATTTGCAACCAGACATTATACCAAATTATTACCAACATTATTCTATCTAATACATTATGCCAAACTTCCCTTAAACTCATTAAATCAAATACCACTGTACTTTGACTTTGTGGGGAACACATTAAATCAAATACCATTGTACTTTGACTTTGTGGGAGCATTTTTTGCTTATGTTATCCTTTGTGTTCTTTATTGATAGAATAAATAATTTTAGAAGTTCAATAAAACTCTTTTAAGTATTCTTTTGTTTCATTTCAAAATAAGTGTTATTTTAAAAAATATTACATTTATTTTAAATATTTTTAAAAAATTGAACATTGTTAAATATAAGGGTATAATTAATAAAATATATTATTAATTTTTGTTTTAAATTTTTAATGTGACACTTATTTTAGAATAAAAGAATCTTGTTAAGGTGACACTTATTTTGAAAAGGGGGTATTAATAAATCTTGGAATATTTGTCATGTGATGAGCTCTCATGTGATTCAGTCTTCCCTCTGCTCAGCATTTGATTTTTTTTAAAAGTAAAATTGTTAAAAAAGAGATCTTTACAGAACCACGTGAAGTGACAATTGCATCTTCTTGTTCTTTGTCCTCCATTCTATACATTTGCTTCAAGATTTCAAAACCCCATTTCATGTTGAACAGAAATCAGATGACCCTTTTCATTTGAGCTCAAGATTTGCTCATCTGAAGTTGAAATCTGGTGCTTCTTGTACTTTTGGTTAATGGGTATTTGTTTTCTTGACTTCTACTTAAGATTTAGTTGGTGGTATCTTGCTCTTTCTCTCATAAAGTTTTGATTTTTCATTAACATAGTGTGTCATTAGTTGAGTGTAGATTGATATTTGCTTACAAGAATGTTTGGAGTTATCAGAAATTGAGATTCTGCTGTGATTGGTTGCAAAATCCTCCAAAATAACTGATTTTTCTGTGGTTTTGAGGTAGCTTGAACTTGTATAGAGTATCATTACTGAGCATATTTTTTATGAGAATCAGATGGTTTAGCATATGAACTAGTTTAGAGTATTTATCTCATGTTGTGATAATTTCAGATTATCTGATATGAGTTTTAGCTATCTATACTTTTAGAAGTTTGTGTTGATATGGTCTAAATATGCATCATTTGTTAGACGACGTGGTATATGTGCACCACTTTTTTAACGATTGGTATAGCCGCTTTAAATCGTGAAATTGAGAGGTATTTAGATTGGAAAGGACCTCTAGATTAGTTGTGCTTGCCAGTTGAATTGAAGGTATTATTGGATAATTCTGGCAAGAGGGTGTGTAATAAGAAACCAAAGGTCCTCTTGATTTGTTGTAATGGCTTCTATTAGAAGAGCATTGTCCCCAGTGCCTCGTCCGGGAGATAGAACTAATGGGGAAGCATGTTTTGTTTCCTCCCCATTGTCCAAGTCATCGTCGTGTAACCAAAGTTATACACCCCCTGCAGGGTTGATGTCGTCTTATTTTGGTTCATTGGATTATGCATTTTACAAAGTTCGGACATTTGTACTTGGTCTTTTGTCGCGAAGATCATCTAGGACCTTGGAGAGGTCAAAGTTAAAGAGCCAAAGTTGGAGGAGAGCACTTCTCCAATTCTTTATATGCTTTGTTGTTGGAGTTTTTATCGGCCTCACTCCATTTGTTTCTCTGAATTTGTCACCAAATATAATGTCTAAACATCAAGTTCTCTCCTTTGAGGTCTTCCACCCTTACGAAAATGACAGCTTGTTTGATGATGTGTCTAATACTATGACATCAACTTTAAACAGTTTGGCTTTCTTTGATAATTCGACGTCAGAGCCTAATTTAGTATACAGTGAAGTGAAAGATGAAATTGCTGTCAATGCCTCCGTTAACCAATCACTTGATCAAGAATTTATAGTGTCCAAAAAACTTTTGATCATTGTGACACCAACAGAAGCACGTTCATTTCAAGCTTACTATCTTAACCGTTTGGCCCTCACATTAAAATTAGTCCAGCCTCCTTTATTGTGGATAGTTGTGGAGATGAACTCTCAATCAGTCGAGACAGCTGATATATTGAGGAGAACTGGAGTTATGTACAGGCATCTCGTATGCAAGAAGAACTCAACTGAAGTAAAGGATAGCAGTGTGCATCTAAGGAATATGGCACTAACCCACATTGAAACACATCGTCTTGATGGGATTGTTTACTTTGCAGATGATTCCAACATATACTCCCTAGATGTCTTTGAACAAATGAGACAGATCAGGTAATCTACTTATTCATTTTGCGTATAACTGTATGCCAGTAATCTTTCTTTGTTTCTTTTTTCAGTGATTAGCCTGCACAGTAGCAATCTTTTAATTTTTAAATTGTGATACATTTAAGTAATTCTTACAGCAGATTATGTCAGAAGGGAACATTGAGCTTTCGTAGTAGGTTTATTGCCATAGCGACATGTTAGATATGAATTCTATCCTCAGTCTTGAAAGAACTGAAACTGAAAATAAAAATAAAAATGTATTGTATTTCCATATGGAAAACACTAATGGCAGCCTTCAAAAATTGGTCCTGCCAAAAGGAAAAAGAAAACACTTATAATGGCCTTCATAAAAACAAAGCTGTAAAAGTTTCTTGTTGTCAAAATCATTGTAGCTGCACAACATTCTCTTTGCTTTAAAAGGATAGATGGTTGAGAACTTGTTATTGCTCATAATGCAAGGATCTTTTTTAACCTGTCAATCTATTCCCAGTTGACATAGAACCTTCAGTATTATGGATAATAAAGTGTTAGTCAAGTTATCGTCACCCTTTTCACTGCAGATCTGTACCAAAAGGAGATCCTTGAACAAGGAGGAAAAATAAACATTCTGTATAAGTGGGAAGTAAATATAATAGAGCAAAACCAAGTTTGACTGGAATTCTCTAATTGGTAACAGCGCTTGTTCCCTTTTTAATATGTTTTGCTTCAAGCTAGACTCATAAGAGTATACTAGTGACATGAAGGGTCAAGAAAGCAAACAGCAGCTTGATATTATACTTGTCCTAAGCTCTGTACATTAGAGTGGAATAGATATAAAGGATCATATCTCCGACCCCAGCTAATTTGATTATTGAGCCGTGGTTGATTGATTGATGATTGTACATAGAGGACGAAACAAGCAGAGTTCAAGGTAGTAGTGGATAGGAATCTGCAGTGGAGAAGAATGGATATATATATGATTCATATTGTTGACCTCCAGTAGTTTAGGATTGACTGATTTTGTCATAGTTGTATATTATGACTAATAGCATGGGTAGTATGTCACAAAACAGATCTAGTTGGAAATGTGTCATTCCCTTGATGAGTCCAATCTTCAAATGAATATTCATTCTTTTTTTCGGTTTTTTAGCTTCCAATCACTTGAAAATCTTCCTATATGAGGGAGCGATCAGATATGTTTTGTCATGTCTATGGTCTTATACTATTGTTAAAGGCGAAAAACAACAAGAATTGCTTGGAATTCAACCGAAAAGTACAACCGAAGTTCACACTTTGATGAGTGGAAAATAATATATTATTTATACAACTGTAGAAAACTATAACACAAATAACAATCATATAAGTTGAGGAATTGAAGAAATACAACTATGTGAAATATATTAAGTAAAAGAACATTTGATTGCCCCAGTTTTGCACTTTTTTATACTCAGAGGTTTCTAGAACAAAAGAATGAAACTTGGCCTACCCCTAACTTGTGTTTCTTAATTCCTTATCTTCATTTTAAGTTACATCTTTAAAAAAAAACTTTTATTCCTTTCTTGGTCTTTGATCTGTCTCGGGTTGCTATTGCTTTCAAGCATTTACTGGCTCTCGTTGACAAAGATGATGAATTTTGCTCATTTACTTAATTTTCTGACTTACCATTCTGTCTATCAGCTTTCTTGATAGAAAATTGTTGTATGCAGCGTGTTCGGGACATGGGTTGTGGCAAGACTAGCTGAAAATAATAGGAAAGTTATCTTGCAGGGTCCAATCTGTAATGGATCTCAGGTTATAGGTTGGCATACAGATGGAATGGCAAAAAGATTCCAGAGATTCTATACTGAAATATCAGGATTTGCATTCAATAGTACATTACTTTGGGATCCAAAGAGGTGGAACCGACCAACACTAGAGCCCATTAGGCAGCTTGATATAGTTAAAGGTGGCTTCCAAGTGAGTTTCACAGCTATTATTGTAACTCTGATAGCTGTGTAAACAATTATTTTATTTGTCGGCTCACCTGTATTCAGCACGAATTACATGACTATTAGTCTATAAAATGATTCTCGATGATCCTATATTGCAGGTGAGCACATTTATTGAACAAGTTGTGGAAGATGAAAGCCAAATGGAAGGCTTTCCAGTGCACTGCTCAAGAATTATGGTTTGGCAATTCAATACAGAGCTGTTGTATCCATACCCTCGTGAGTGGTGGGCAAAGAATTATTCAGGCACTATTGCTGCTAGCGTGTGAAAATGTTGACGTAGAGAGTGCTTCTACAGCGTAAACAAGGTGAGCAAATTGTCCATAATTTGTCAGTAGGAGCTTATTAGCATTCTTTTCTTTTGAAGCAATGTCATAAATTTTATCTAAGGAGCTTCTTAACATTCTTTCTTTTGCAATTTTTAGTTTTTTATGATAGAAACAGATCACAGAATACACAATCATAGCAAGGGAATGATACATTAGGTTGCGAAAAAGAAGAGAAATCGAGAGAAACCACTACTTGATTAGTCCCTCAAGCGACTGAGTTTAAATAGTGCATGTACTAGTGTTAATAAAGGAAAGAATCAATCTAACTAGTTATGACTAAAGCCTAATTGATACACAATATCATTTACAATATTCTTTAACAAGGTGCATACCCCTGAAAATACCAGTTTGAAGCCAGGAGATATATGACAACCTATGTTGCTCGGACTCTCCAAACATGTCGCCGTACCCTGTCGGATCCTCCAAAAATGCACTACTTTTGGAGGATCTGACACACCTGTTGATATTTTTGAAGAGTCCGCGCAACATAGATTGACAACTCATGCCAATTAACTTTTGGACTTGGACACGAGTGCCAAGATAGTAGAACCTCACTGCCAATAGAAAACTTAGCAGAACAAGCACTATCGAAATCCTTTGTAACATCAGTGGCACAAGGTAATAGGAGAATTACCTCATCTTAAATACTTCAAAGATCATGTATGGGGGATCAGCACAACAATTGCATCTAAGTTCACTAATACATTGATTAGTTCTCATTCACTTCTCAATAAGTTTTGGTTTTTGGTTTTTCCGCAATATATATACCATGCTCTTTTCTATTCATTGCAGGGAGAACTAGTTATGACTATGAGCATCTGCTGCAAAATTTTATCCGAACCATCAACCCGTGTAGAAATCCTCAAGAAATTGGTACCCTGCTTTTCTTGTTATGCAGAAACATTTCTGTACAGTTGCTGAGTTCATCCCACTTTACACTTCTGGCTACTAAGTGGAAAGCCACAATTAGCCAGGTCGTTTGAAAACTGATTGGTGAGAATTCATGGTCATCTACACAAATGTAGAGTTACAAGTATCCGTCCAATTCTTTCGACTAAAGCTTTTCACTATACAGCCAACTTAATGGTCCAATGGAGGATTCAACCTCATTGAACTTGCAGCAGATTAGTTGCTAGAGTTGTGCATATATCAAGATGTCTTACTTACTCTTACAAGATTAGTTGTAATATTTAATGCTCTCTTGAAATTAAATTGTGTACTAAAGGTATCATCTTTATGGCTGATATCTTAAAGAGCAAAAAAGGAGAGGTTTTCTTGATTGTAAGACAGAATACTATGAACCAATTCAATTGCTGATGCAAGTAAAATTTCATTCTTGTCAACTTCCAAAATCTGTTATTTTTTGTGCTATATGTCATTTGGGTGTGAAAGTTCTGGTTTATAGCTCTTGTTCTGTTGAAAAAGAGTTAAAATTGTCACTATTTGACTAGTGAATTCTGAAACTTGTTAAAGATAACTCATTCAATACATTTACTCTAAAATTAAACTACTGAAATACAGTTACATAGGAGTGAAATGGGAATAACCTAATCCGTGAAAATGGGGTTGTGGGAGTGAAATACAAGCGTTGAGATGCATGGACATTTTTTCAAGAACTATCCAATTTAGTGACAAATGTAATGCTTCAAGTAGCTAGTGTCATTTGACATAGCCTCAAAACTTCATTTTGGAACAAACGTGAAGTCTTATTAAAACTCTACAACCTTATACCTAATGTGCACTAGTTGAGTTGTGGCAATCATGGGTAGCATTCGTGACGACCTATTAAATGAGGTACATTACTTCTGAAAGGGGTACATACATTTTTTTTACTCACTATAAATGGTGCGCGTTGGTTCGGAGGGGCAAACGTAGGTTTTTTAGAGTCGAAACAAGGTCCGAAAAAGGAAACGAAGTTTTTTTTGTTTTTTCGTATGTGTTAGTCCATGAATAATGTGTGATATGTGCGTCTGACGGTTTTTTGGTCGTAATTTTTTGGGGACGTCCGTGACGACCAGTTAAATAGTGCGCGTTGGTTCGGAGTGGCCCGACCAGTTATAGTCCATGAATTTTGTGTGATATGTGAACCCGACGAATTTTTGGTCAAAATTTTTTGAGAGCGTCCGTGACGACCTACTAAATGGTGACCATTGATTCGAAAGGGCAAACGTAGATTTTTCGAGTACAAACGAGGCCCGAAAGAGGAAATGGGGATTTTTTCATGTGCTATAGTCCATGAATTTTGTGTGATATGTCCGCCCGATGGTTTTTTTGCCCAAATTTTTTGTGGGTGTCCTTGACGACCTATTTAATGGTGCCCTTTGGTTCGGAGGGGCAAACATAGATTTTTTTAGTACAAACGAGGCCCGGAAAAGGAAATGAGAATTTTTTCATTTTTTTGTGTGCTATAGTCCATGAATTTTGAGTCACATGTGCGCTCGGTGTTTTTTTGCCAAATTTTTTTGTGGCCGTCCGTGACGACCTATGTAATGGCACGGGTTGGTTCGGAGGGGCAAACATAGGTTTTTTCATGTACAAACGAGGCACGAAAGAGGAAATGAGGATTTTTTTGTTTTTCGTGTGCTATATAGTCCATGGATTTTGTGTGATATGTGCGCCTGGTGGTTTTTCTGCCAAAATTTTTTGTGGACGTCCTTGACGAGCTATTTAATGGCGCGGGTTGGTTCGGAGGGGAAAACGTAAGTTTTTTCGAGTACAAACGAGGCCCCGAAGAGGAAAAGGGGATTTTTCAATTTTTTTCGTACTCTATAGTCCATGGATTTTGTGTGATATGTGCGCCCGGTGGTATTTTTACCGAATTTTTTTGTGGGCATCCGTGACGACCTATGTAATGGCACGGGTTGGTTCAGAGGGGCACACGTAGGTTTTTTATGTACAAATGAGGCACGGAAGAGGAAATGGGGAATTTTTCATTTTTCGTGTGCTAGTCCATGAGTTTTGTGTGATATGTGCGTCCGGTGGTTTTTTTGCCAAAATTTTTTGTGAGCATCCGTGACGACTTATTTAATGGCGCGGGTTGGTTCATAGGGGCAAACGTAGGTTTTTTCGCGTACAAACGAGGTCCGAAAGAGGAAGTGGGGATTTTTTTATTTTTTCGTATGCTATAGTCCATGAATTTTGTGTGATATGTGCGCCCGGTATTTTTTTATCGAATTTTTTTGTGGGCATCCATGACGACCTATTTAACAGCATGAGTTGGTTCAGAGGGGTAAACGTAGGTTTTTTCGAGTACAAATGAGGCCGGAAGAGGAAATGGGGATTTTTTCTTGTGCTATAGTCCATAGATTTTGTCTGATATGTGCGCCCAGTGATTTTTTTTGCCAAAATTTTTTATGGGCTTCAATGACGACCTATTTAATGGCGCGGGTTGGTTCGGAGGGGAAAACATAGTTTTTTTTAGTACAAATGAGACCCGGAAGAGAAAATTGAGATTTTTGTATTTTTTCGTGTACTAGTCCATGAATTTTGTGTGATATGTGCGCCCGATGTTTTTTTTGTTGAATTTTGTGTGATATGTGCATCCGATGGTTTTTTTGCTGAATTTTTTTGTGCGCGTCTGTGACGACCTATTTAATGGTGTGCGTTGATTCGGAGGGGTAAACGTAGATTTTTCGAGTACAAACGGATCCCAAAAGAGGATATGGAGTTTCTATTTTTTCGTGTGCTATAGTCCATGGATTTTTTGTGATATGTGCATCCGGTGGTTTTTTAGCCAAAATTTTTGTGGGCGTCCGTGATGACCTATTTAATAGCGAGGGTTGTTTCAGAGGGGCAAACGTAGGTTTTTTCGAGTACAAAAGGGGCCCAAAAAAGAAAAAATGATTTTTTTCATTTTTTCGTGTGCTATAGTCTATGGATTTTGTGTGATATGTGTCCCCGGTAGTTTTTTTGCCGAAATATTTTGTGGGCATCCGTGACGACCTATTTAATGGTGCGGGTTAGTTCGAAGGGGCAAACATAGGTCTTTTCGAGTACAAACGAGGCCCGAAAGAGCAAATGGAGATTTTTCCATTTTTTCGTGTGCTATACTCCAAAGATTTTGTGTGATATGTGCGCCTGGTGGTCTTTTTGCCAAAAAAATTTATGGGCGTCCATGACAACCTATTTAATGGCAAGAGTTGGTTCGGAGGGGCAAACATAGGTTTTTTCGAGTATAAATGAGGTCCGAAAGAGAAAATGGAGATATTTTTATTTTTTCGTGTGCTATAGTCCATGAATTTTGTGTTATAAGTGCGCCCAGTGGATTTTTTGCTGATTTTTTTTGTGGGCATCAGTGATGACCTATTTAATGACACGGGTTAGTTCGTAGGGGCAAACGTAGGTTTTTTTGCGTACAAACGAGGCCCGAAAGAGGAAGTGGGGATTTTTCTGTTTTTCGTGTGCTATAGTCCATGAAATTTGTGCGAGATGTGCGCCCGGTGATTTTTTTGCCAAAATATTTTGGGGGTGATTGTAATAACCCATTTAATGGTGCGGGTTGGTTCGGAGGTGCAAACATAGGGGTTTTTTAGTACAAACGTGGCCTGAAAGAGAAAATGGGGATTTTTTTATTTCTTCGTGTGCTATAGTCCATGAATTTTTTGTGATATGTGCGTTCAGTGATTTTTTGCCAATTTTTTTTGTGGACATTCATGACGACCTATTTAATGGCGCAGGTTTATTCGTAGGGGTAAACGTAGGTATTTTCTCATACAAACAAGGCCCGGAAGAGGAAGTGGGATTTTTTTATTTTTTCGTGTGCTATAGTCCATGAATTTTGTGTGAGATGTGCGCCCGGTAGTTTTTTTGCCAAACTTTTTTGTGGACGTCTGTGACGATCTTGTGGGGTCCGTGACAACCTATTTAATGGCACGGGTTGGTTTGGAGAGGCAAACATAAGTTTTTTCAAGTACAAACGAGGCTCGAAAGAGAAAATGAGAATTTTCCCATTTTTTGTGTGCTATGTCCATGAATTTTGTGTTATATGTTCGCCCGGTGATTGTTTTGCCAAAATTTTTTGTAGACGTCTATCACAGCCTATTTAATGGCGCGGGTTGATTCGTAGGGGCGAACATAGATTTTTTCGAGTACAAACGAGGCCCGTAAGTGGAAATGGAGGTTTTTCCATTTTTTTCGTCTACTATAATCCATGGATTTTGTGTGATATGTGCGCCCGGTGGTTTTTTGGTTGAAATTTTTTTTGGGCATTCGTGACGACCTATTTAATGGCGCGGTTTTGTTAAGGGCAAACGTAGATATTTTTGAGTACAAACGAGGCCCAAAAGAGGAAATGGGAATTTTTCTATTTTTTCGTGTGCTATAGTCCATGGATTTTGTGTGATATGTGCGCCCGGTGGTTTTTTGTTGAATTTTTTTGTGGGCTTCAGTGACGACCTATTTAATTGTGTGATTTGGGTCGGAGGGGAAAATGTAGGTTTTTTCAAGTACAAACAAGGCCCGAAAGTGAAAATGGGGATTTTTTCATTTTTCATGTGCTATAGTTCGTGGATTTTGTGTGATATGTGCGCCCGGTATTTTTTTTGCCAAAGTTTTTTGTCTTTCACGACTTATTTAATGGCGCGAGTTGGTTCAGAAGGGCAAACGTAGGTTTTTTCGAGTACAAACGAGGCCCGAAAGAGGAAATAGGGGGTTTTTCATTTTTTCGTGTGCTATAGTCCATGAATTTTGTGTGATATGTTCGCCTGGTGGTTTTTTAGCCAAAATTTTTTGTGGGCGTCCGTGAAGACTTATTTAATGGTGAGGATTGGTTAGGAGGGGCAAATGTAGATTTTTTCGAGTACAAACGAGGCCCGAAAGAGAAAATGAAATTTTTTCATTTTTAATAGTCCATGAAATTTGTGTGATATGCGCGCCTGGTGGTTTTCTTGTTAAACTTTTTTGTGGACATCAGTGATGACTTATTTAATGGCACGGGTTGGTTCGAAGGGGCAAACGTAGGTTTTTTCGAGTACGAACTAGGCTCAGAAGAGGAAATGAGGATTTTTTCAATTTTCGTGTGCTATAGTTCGTGAATTTTTTGTGATAAGTGCGCCCGTGATGTTTTTACCAAAAGTTTTTATGGACGTCCGTGACGGCTTATGTAATCGTGCGGGTTGGTTCTGATATGCAAATGTAGGTTTTTCAAAGTACAAACAATGCCCGGAAGAGGAACGGAGATTTTTTCAATTTTTCGTGTGCTATAGTCCATGGATTTTGTGTGATATGTGCGACCGGTGATTTTTTTGCCAAAATTTTTTGTGGGTGTCCGTGACGACCTATTTAATGGCACGGGTTGATTTGGAGGGGCAAACATAGGTGTTTTCGAATACAAATGAGGCACGGGAGAGAGAATGGAGATTTGAAATTTTTTCATGTGCTATAGTCCATGAATTTTGTGTGATATGTGCACCCGATGATTTTTTTGCCAATTTTTTTTTTTGATGTTCGTGACAATTTATTTATTGGAACGAGTTAGTTGAGGGGCAAACGCAGATTTTTTCGAGTACAAAGGAGGCTCGGAAGAGGAAATGGGAATTTTTCCATTTCTTTCGTATGCTATAGTTCATAGATTTTGTGTGATATATTCGCGCCGATGATTTTTTTGTGGACGTCTATCACGACTTATTTAATAGCGTGGGTTGGTTCGTAGGGGTAAACATAGATTTTTTCGAGTACAAACGAGGCCCGTAAGAGAAATAGGGATTTTTCCATTTTCGTCTGCTATAGTCCATGGATTTTGTGTGATATGTGCGCCCGGTGGTTTTTTAGTCAAAAAATTTTGTGGGCATCCGTGACGACCTATTTAATGGCGCGGGTTTGTTCTGAAGGGCAAACGTAGATTTTTTCGAGTACAAAGGAGGCTCGGAAGAGGAAACAGGGATTTTTCCATTTTTTCGTGTGCTATATAGTCCATGAATTTTGTGTGATACGTGCGCCCAGTGGTTTTTTTGTTGAAATTTTTGTTGGGCGTCAGTGACGACCTATTTAATTATGCGGGTTGGTTCGGAGGGGAAAATGTAGGTTTTTTCAAGTACAAACAAGGCTCGAACGTGGAAATGGGGATTTTTTCATTTTTCGTGTGCTATAGTCCATGAATTTTGTGTGATATGTGCGCCCGGTGATATTTTTGCCAAAATTTTTTGTGGGCATCCATGATGATCTATTTAAAGGCGCGGGTTAGTTCAGAGGGGTAAACGTAAGTTTTTTCGAGTACAAACAAGGCCCGTACGAGGAAATGGGGATTTTTTCATTTTTTTCGTGTGCTATAGTCCATAGATTTTGTGTCATATGTGCGCCCGGTGATTTTTTTGCTGAAGTTTTTTGAGGACGTCCGTGACGACCTATTAAATGGTGCGTGTTTGTTTGTAGGGGCAAACGTAGGTTTTTTTGAGTCAAAATGAGTCTCGCAACAGGAAATGGAGATTTTTTCATTTTTAGTGTTTGTTAGTCCATGAATTTTGTGTGATATGTGCGCCCGATGATTTTTTGGCAAACATTTTTAGGGTGCGTCCGTGACGACCTATTAAATGATGCGCGTTGGTTCGGAGGGGCAAACATAGATTTTCTTGAGTCGAAACGAGGATCCGAAAGCAGGAAATGGTGATTTTTTTAATTTTTGGTGTGTGT
The DNA here is from genome assembly GCA_003996215.1 of Jaltomata sinuosa. Taxonomy (NCBI): domain Eukaryota; kingdom Viridiplantae; phylum Streptophyta; class Magnoliopsida; order Solanales; family Solanaceae; genus Jaltomata; species Jaltomata sinuosa. The sequence goes on from QJPP01007239.1 coordinate 142,737, forward strand.
TAATTCATGAATTTTGAGTGATATGTGCGTCCGATGATTTTTTTGCTAAAATCATAAGGGAGCGTCCGTGACGACCTATTAAATGGTGTGCATTGCTTTTGAAAGGCGTATGTATATTTTTTTACTCGTTATGAGGCCGAAAGCAGGAAATGGTGATTTTTTTAATTTTTGGTGTGTTAGTTCATGAATTTTGAGTGATATGTGTGTCCTGCATTTTTTTTTTTTGCTAAATTTATGGGAGAGCGTTTGTGATGACCCATTAAATTATGCGAATTACTTTTGGAAGCGATACCACTTGCATAAAATCATGTGTTGCACCATTGATCTAATCCCCTATTGGTACAAATATGGTATGTGCTTTCTCTTTCCTACATTAGTATCACCACAATTTATGGAGCACTTTGTACATCACTTACCATATTTCCCAAAATTGTAAAGCTTATTTTGATTATGTAATTAAATTACTTTCAAAAGTAGGAATAAGTAGTCGATATGTCCGAGTGGTTAAGGAGACAGACTCGAAATCTGTTGGGCTTTGCCTGCGCAGGTTCGAATCCTGCTGTCGACGCCCCTTTTTTATTTTTTCCCCTCGCACTAACGGTGGAAGCCATGACTTGAAGTTTCATGGGTTAAGTTCTCACAACGACCTCGAGTTAATATTACAATAATAGCTAAGTCACGATAAAACCAATTCACTAAAACTTTTGATATATATACATATCTAGATAAAAGTTTTGGAGTTCTCGTGAACCTACATGACATACTGTGAATCCGCTCTTGTTTAATATATTATACTACACTATCTATAAGTTCAATGGCATGAAAGCTCCATGAAATCCATATGGCACTCTACTTGGTAATATGATTATAGCAACAGCCTCACCTTCAAATTTTTTTGCATCAACTATATAAACCTGCAACATGAAATTATAGGAATATCATAATAAACTTAACTATGTCTATATTTGTCCCTCCTTACAGAATTCACTGGGTTGACTAATTCAGATTCGCGTCTCAAAAAGGTCAATATGGAGCTATTTGTTTCTTAAAAGCCAGCTCATATAATTACAACAAATACATATAAAAGATAGCATGATCCATAAAAAAGAATGACACGCACAAATCGAGAATCAACTTACTTGAGATTGATTTGTATATTCATTGTGTGTGAATGCAACTATCCAACCATCATCTTCATCAACACCTTCAAGTTTTGGAACAAATGTAGCTCCACTACAAAAAGTGTTCTTTGGGAAAATGTGATACTCAACCTTAATCAGATCATCCTAATTGATCAACATTAATAAGAATATCAATTAGATAAATGAATATTACACTTTTAGAAAATGTCAACATAATATTATTGTCACAAATTTATAAGTACCAATTACCTTAGAAATTTCAACTTGTCTTTCTTCAAAATGAAGTTTGGCTAGCCCTCCAAATTTAGCAAATCCTCCTGATAAATACTTTGCTATATTCAACATATATGTCATCATGAGCTCTAGTTAGTAACATGAAAAAGTTTGTTCACTATTCCACTAAGAGGGGGGGGGGGGGGGATATTTAGTAACGGATAACTTTTGTCGCAAAATAACAAAAATTCGTCGTTAAATTTTATTTAACAACGAATTTTGTGTTTTTGGCGGTACTAAAAATATCTCATTTCAAGTTGAAAATAGAGTGCTAACCAGAGCTAGAGAAAGCTTCTGAATTAACAAGTTGTACATAGCCAAATTTGTTTTTAAGACCAATGAAGTCTTCATTGATCATTGGGAATTCCATAATAAACTGATGATCAGTAGAAGTTAAATTTTTCATCTTCACATCACCCGTTCTCATGTTTAACCTCCATTCACAAACATCAAAAAAAGAAAAAATATCATTTGACGATTCAACATTATCTTTATTGGAACTTGTCTCGTTCAACGCGTCCAAATTCAACCCTGCCTCATCTACTGTGAGGTTTGGTCTTGGTATAATCCATCTTCGAGCTCTACATGCCCTCACCACCACCTTTTACACACAAAAAAAAACAATGACATTAAATCAAATTAATTAAGCAATTTTACTAGTTTCATGATAAAATAAATTTGAAATTAAATCAAGTTAAAGAAAATGTAAAAGTACCTCATCATTATCTTCAAAACAATTAATTAGGTGAAATACATAACATGGTTCAACTTCAAACCATTTAATGGAATTAGCATCACCATAACGTGGCATTATTCCAATTCTTGCATATCCATCTTCATCATATTTTATTAATCTGCAAAATCATATATATTAATTAAAGGATTTAATAAAATGTATTTAAGTAAATTGTAGAATGATTAGAAGTTTTTTATATATATAAGATGTTGGAAATACTTACTGTCCTCCACTAATAAGTCTGTTTAGGTCAATAGTTAGTGGAAAATCCAAAATCACATTGTACCTACACATAAAATTGAAATGTACCATATTAGAATAACATAATACGTAAACGTGCATTTTAACTTGACTAACAGTTGGTATTTATGCCCTCAACTTGTGTGCACAAGTAGATACTTAAACTTGTACAAAGTTGAACAAGTAAACACGCGCGTCCTACATGATGTCTTATGGGACGTCTCACGTGAATTACCATGGGGACCTATTATTACGAATACACAAAACTTAAACTCATGAGTAACAATTACCTTTTTGTAACTCCTATTTCATGGCAAAGAATACACTTATTGAATTTGAGATCCACCTTGTGAACCATTTGCTTTCCATCAGCTGGAAATTTATAAATAAATTAGAAAATTAACAAAAAAAATTCAATTGAAGTCTACTAATTTAGTTTCAAAATAGAAAATAACCTACCTGAAATGACTCCTAGCTCAAAGTAAGGCTTTATTGGATATGTCCCCATTATAACAAGTTCACCCGTACCTGGAACTTTCTGTTGAGATATAATATAATTAACATAAATTTTAACATGCGTTCAACTCATAAAAAAGAATCAACTCCAGACGTGAGGGACATGTGAGTCATTTTTTTGAACAATTACCTTTGGGTGGGCTGTGAATGATTGACTCCAAGCTCCATTGACAGTCCAATTTCCCAAAGTTTCAAGTGTTTGTATGTTTATCTCTTGAGGCATGTGATTTTCAGCAATTGAATAGTACTTCTTTGAGTGCTCAAAAACATTTGTATTGCTTAGGTATTTGTGGAATACACCATATCTCATCTGCAAGACAATAAGGATATTACACATAGTATTCAAAACATTATTAGTGTGAGTGCGTGCGTTGCGCGTGTATTTCGTCTGAGTACAAAATTTTAAAAATTAGTGTGTATATGTAACTTAAATTTTAGTGTTATCTAGAATGATGTCAAATATTTTGGAACATCCTAACATTGAGATAATGCTAGATATCCTTCACCCGTAACCAGAGTTCTTTGGTTAAGCGTGTGCTTCAACATCTAAGTTCCACACAAGGAATCTCCTGCTCTTAAGGATAAATTACGATATTTGATAAACTGACAGATCAAACACGTAATTTATCTCAATGAACTTGGCGTATGCTCCTTTAGTTTATTAGGGCTATAGTGTTTACTTGCTTATGATCACTAATTAACAACAAAATCATGAGTTTCATAACTCGACCAGGGGGTTCGTATCTTTATATGACCCCCAGAAAAATAACGATAGACAGAGTAAGAGCTCGTGCCCTGGGTATATATGGAAATATTTTTGATAGGAACTTCTTTTTTCAATTGAGTCTTACACGATGCGAATCTAGATTAATTAAGACCCTAATACGGATACGAGACACCGAGTGAGAAACCAAAAAAATGTTTGATAGTTCATGACATACCAGATTCAAAATGCAAGCCATCAAAACAGCAAGAGTATCCCCTTCCATATTAGGAAGAAAACTTGGTTTCTTTCTATCCTTTTCCATGTTGAATGTGTCTGTTTCTACATATTTGTTCTTGTACAATATATTCCATTTCTTGCCTTTTCCTTTTTCTTTTGTGAAGTATAAAGCATGAAGCATTCCTTCACCTTCAATCCATAAATGACTTGATTTTCCAAATATTGACTTGGTTGATTTTAATCCTCCAAAAAGAGGATTTGCTCCTGCATTCAGAGACAAATTCGAAATTTAAATTTGATAAGTTCAATCTTTAGATTATTATCACTGAAGTTGAACCTATTGTAAAATAATTTTACCTAGCTAATTTCACTTATTAATTATGAGCGCAAAGTTTCTTTCTTGTAGTTATCTTCTAGATGACCTGATAGTGTATTAAAAAAATTCAACATTTTTTCCTACCGTTTCTTAGGTAAACACCCTCTGGAAAATCATTTGGAATTTTCCCTTCAATTTCAGTCACTTTGACAGCTTCTCCAATCTCTTCAACAGGTGCAAAATTACTCTGTGAATTATATGTATTTAATTTGTACGTGAAAAAGGAGTCCAAAAAAAATATTACTAAAAAATACAGAGTGATCTGAAATATGTATATATTAAAAAGTGTGATAATGAAAATATATGTATATATATCTACCTGAGATGGGAGCAAAGGTTGATCCACAAATTCAAAGTTCAAATCTACGAAAGTGTCCAATAATTTGAAAGAAATTTCCTTCATAACTTTTGGAACATCCATTATCAAGGCAAAATGTTCAAAATTTGTCAAAAATGGCTGTTCCACAATAAAAATGAAGCAAGTTTTAATTAGCTTGAAATTCAAAATTAATATTGGACCAAGAAATATATGTAATTCGCCATCATTTGAAATAGTAATTTAGCTTGCGTTTGGACATGCAATATAAAGTCATGATTTCAAATCAGCATTTCAACATGCGCTTCGGGGTCATGATTTTAAATCCTAAATCTCCAAAAGCATGATTTGGAATTTCAAATCGTGATTTCAACTTTTTTAAATGTAATACTTGACCCATAAGTTTATAATCTGTAAAAAGAAAGACCCGTCATTTTAAATTTTACAAAAAAAGACTCATGCTCGACGTGAAGAGATTGTTCGTACCATGTGAAAAGATTATATTAAAGAATAGATAGTTACTACTATTGTTGACTAGTGAATCTTTATAATATTATGTGTATTCGAAAGTTTGTAATCGCAAATATTTATTTATAAAAGGAACATAAATATTTATGAGATTTATCAATGTGGCATCATAGGATGTTTCGATATCTTGTTTATGCAGTGTGATTTGTTTATTTGGTAAGATTATGTAAGGATTGAGAAAATTTTGATAGTATTTATAACTTGTGGGGTTATTATGTTTATGAAAAAAAATACAACTTACGAAATTCAAATTGCATGTCCATCATCTAATTGTTGGCTCAGAATAACCAGCCCAATAATAAACTCTACTAAATCGAATTATTCTTCTTATCTTGGAACTATTATACAATCGAAATTAAGTGTGAATCATAAATAAATAAATACATAATAATTCTTGAGGTTTTAAAATGTTTTACCTTCAAAGTAGATGAGACAGAAGCTCTCAAGTCTTTAAATTTGGGTGTAAGAGGCTTTTTTAAACAACAATAATTAACTTGACATGCATAAATACAAGCAGCCATTGATTTTCTTTACACTATTTTTCTAATATATTGTGAAGAAGTGGATAAGAAAATTTTATTTGGGATGAATTTATAGTCAAATTGTGTGACCACAAAGCATTATTATATTTAATATTTATAGTTAGATTTGTGTGCCCACAAAATAATATATTATATTTTTCCTAACAAGTAGGAAATTTATTGCTCGTCTTTTTTTGGGGTTCCTTTTCGTAGTGCTTAATTGACATCTGTTTTTGAACTCGATTAATTCGAATATTCACGTATACACTTACGATTGAGCAGTATATGTTGTTGCCAAAATTGTACTGAATATTGCACTGATCACAATTATGTAAAAAAAAGAATTACTAATGTGTTATAGAAGATTAATTGTCTTATTTTTAAGATTACTTAACTTACTTAATAAGTCAATTGTCGTGTGACACCAGAATTGTCAAGTCTAATTAATTGATGTTTTATTTGACTTTTTATTTTTTGAGGGTTAAATGTCGATCATATATAGCTTTTGGTGAAGGTTAGGCCAACTTGGTGTATAGACCAAACTTTTGTTATTACTCAGATTTAATAAACGGCAAAACTTTATATCTTCAAATTGAACAATAAATTGAAGTAGAAAATCATAAAAACTTCGACGAACTCTCTATACTTAATATAATTTAAGATAAATGGAATTAACTATAGAAACATGAACATTCCATTTTATCTTTTATATTTTACATGTATTCAGTGGCGGAGTCAGAATTTTCACTAAGATGTGTCAAAATATAAAGAAGTAAATTCATGAAGAAGCCAAGAGGTGTCAATACAAAACATATATACATAAAAAAAAAAAAATTCACCTAGCTTCATAGTATAATTTTTCAACGACCGACACCCCTCAATTGCAGGTGGCTCCGCCACTGCATGTAGTACTCATTATATATTATTTATTGAAATATATATATATATTCATATTTTAGTATAGAAATGAACAATCCGTCAAATAAATTAATCTATGCATTTATCCAGTTATCCAACAAATAAATTAATGATTAATGAACATATTAATGGTAATAAAAAGTTTTCAGAGATTAAGTCAATGTCAACATCTTAAATCATATGTGTAATAAGGTAATCAGTATAAGTTCTAATATTTCAAATACTGAGTGTCAAATCTAAATAATATTTCAGAATATTAAAAAATACAAAGGCCGATAAAATTTTTGGGACCGAATTAGTAGAATAAAAAGATTAATTAGTTATCACCTAAATAATTTTATAATGTATTGATTGTTTATACATAATAAAATCAAAGCTAATCTCACTATACATTATATTTACCTAACTAAATTTAATTGTCCAATTTTATAAATTTGAATAACACCTAATCACTATGCACACCTAATCATTATGCATTCAACAATCAAATCGATCGAATATCCTCATCGTTCATTAGTTTGAACTAAAATCATAACAAACTATTTTAATATGTGAAAAAGATCAATAAAAATAAGTTGAGGCCTATCAAAGAACAATTCATTTTGCTTAAAGCAATTTAAAACAATACACTACGTACACTTTGCTATGAAAAAAATATTATTATTTTAAGGTTTTTTTTTTCATGAAAAATTTGGGGTGGTAGCATTTGAAATTTTAAATGAATCAATTAATTTATATATAATGTCTTTAATTAATATGTTGGGCAAAAAACAATAACTTGCAGTCATATTACAATTCAAGTCAACTGAAAGTTTGGTTTCATAATGTATTTGTAGGTGAAGAAGGACCAAAAAAGTTATTAAAAATATATAAAGTGAACTGAAATATGCATAAATTATAAAGTGTGAAGTAAGGTTGGTCCACAAATTCAAAGGTTAAATCTAGAAAAAAAGTCCAATAATATGAAAGAAGCTATCTTCATAACTTTTGGAACATCCATTGTCAAGGGAAAATTTTCCAAAAAGCATTATTATTTGTAGTGCTTAATTGACATTCGTTTTTAAACTCGACTGATTCGAATACACATTACAAAATATAATTGAACAATATATGTGTTATTATCAAAATTGTGGGTGCACTGACAATAATGTAAAAAGTTCTACTAATGTAAGTGATGTGTTATAGAAGACTAATGTAATTAATTGTCTTATTTTTCAGATTACTAAATTTACTTGTTATGGAAGAGAAACCAATAATTAAGCCATTCATTGTGTGACAACAAAACAGCCATGGCTCAATTAATTAATGTTTTCTTTGACTTTTTATTTTTAAGGTTAAAAGTCGATCATAACTTGGTGAAGGTTAGGCATACACTATATAAACCAAACTTTTGTTATTAATTAGATTCAATAAACAGCGAAGCTTTATATCTTCATACAAAATATTTGTCTTTCAAAATAGGAATAGAAAATCACAAAGGTTTATCTCCTAAAAACAAAAAGTAAAATAAATACAAAAAATATTAACATAAAACAAAATATTAATTCCAAATTAAACTCACAGAATTTACTATTCTCCCCTTAAAGAATTTAACCTCTTCGTTGTTTTGAATTAATTCCTCTTAGGATAAAACATATATTTTTGGTAAACTGGATAAAACGTAATACTAATTTGTAATAGCGACTATTCATATTATGAAACTTTGACGAATTCAACAAATGGAGCAAATCACATAATGCATGCTCTATTTGATAAAAGAAATATGCAAAAACTTCATGGCTGTGGAAAAATTTGAAAGAATATCTCTATATTTATAGACAATGATAAAGTAATATGAAGAAGTGCAATCCAAAATGTGTCTTTTTGGTTAGATATAAAAAATCATTTTTTTCTTATTTCCCGTTCACACTTGAAATCCAACAACTTTCATGAAATTACTAGATGAAGGGCAATATCATACCCCAATCTAGATATATGTATTGACCGATATGTACTCTATACCTTAATTTTTTCATCGAGCGAATCACTAATCATATCTAAAATATATTTTGGAGAAAAGCAAAGGCCCTATGCACTTGGTTTGGCAACCTTTTATCATTGGTAGTCAATTAAGTAAAACCTGAACGATTCACATTATAATCGAAAATCAAATCTAAAATAGCTTTCATAACAAAATAAATCGTTTGAGATCGCGTAAGTAGAAAATACTTAGTAATCATGTGCTCCGTGTGTACGACACAAGGATTTGAATCTAAGCTTCTTTATTAATATTGTAATATTTATAAGGAATATAATCGAGTCTGAAATGTTACTATTGATATTTGTTACTCTCTTATGAAACTAGTAAAATGTTTCGATTGTGTTCGTAACAATGCATAGAACAAGGTTCGGTTCAAGAATCAAGATTGAATATCTCACATTAGAGAAGACAAATAAACAGACGGATTGCTCCAATTTAATATAATACAAATATCACTTAAATTAAAATACGAGTCATGATTTTGTCCGTCCAAAATTTAGTTGGTTAGCACGAGTTGGTTATAGATCTAGTTCAAATGGCATGAGCCAAAAAATTCAAAGAAAGAGAGACATGCCATTAATTTTTTATGGTAGGCACAATAACTAGCTAAGAAATTGGATACACTACACTATCTATAAGTTGAATAATGGCATAAAAGCTCCATGAAATCCATATGGCACTCTACTAGGTAATGTGATTATGGCAATTGGCTCACTTTCAAAATCTTTTGCATCAACTATATAAACCTGCAAAATAAGAAGCTAGCTTAGCATCCGACTTTCAAAAATCACTCGCTTGACTAATTCAGATTTCTGTCTCAAAAAATAAGTTTATAATGGAATTATTTGTCCCTTGAAAAATATATCATATAATTGTAACAGATACATATAGAAGATTAACATGACACACAAAAATCGAGAAAAAATAATAGTTATACTATGATCATCAACTTACTTGAGATTGATTTGTATATTTATTGTGTGTGAATGCAACTATCCAACCATCATCTTCATCAACACCTTCAAGTTTTGGAACAAATGTAGCTCCACTACAAAAAGTGTTCTTTGGGAAAATGTGATACTCAACCTTAATCAAATCTTCTTCTTCTTTATCATCCTAATAATTCAACATTTTAAAAAAAAAAAATATCAGCTACATAAATGAATTTTCACACTTTTAGAAAATGTCAACATATATAATATTATTGTCACAAATTCATAAGTAGAAATTACCTTAGAAATTTCAACTTGTCTTTCTTCAAAATGAAGTTTGGCTAGTCCTCCAAATTTAGCAAATCCTCCTGATAAATTCTTTGCTATATTCAACATATATGTCATCATGAGCTCTAGTTAGTAACATGAAAATATTTATTTTATTGTTAATTAATAATAAATATCCATCGCTAATTTTATTTAACGACAGGTTAATAATTCATATTTTTAGTAGTGATTATATCTAATTGGAGTACTAACCAAAGTAATTAGAGAAAGCTTCTGAATCAATAAGTTGTAGATAACCAAATTTGTTTTTAAGACCAATGAAGTGTTCATTGATCATTGGGAATTTCATAATAAATTGATGATCAGTTGTAGTTGGATTTTTCATCTTTACTTCTCCTGTTTTCATGTTTAATCTCCATTCGTAAACACGAAAAAATGAAAAAAAATTCTTCATCGATTGGACGTCATCTTTACTGAAACTCGTCTCGTTTAATCCATCCATACACAACCCAAACTCATCTACTATGCCATCTGGTCTTGGTATAATCGATCTACAAGCTCTACATGCCCTAACCACCACCTTTTACACACAAAAAAATGGAATCAAATTAAACAATTTTACTATTAATTTCATGATATATATATCATAAATTTGAAATTAAAACAAGTTAAAGAAAATGTAAAAATGCCTCATCATTATCTTCAAAACAATTTATTATGTGAAATACACAGCATGGCTCAATTTCAAACCATTTAATGGAATTAGCATCACCATAATGGGGCACTCCTATTTCATGGCAAAGAATACACCTATTGAATTTGAGATCCACCTTGTGAACCATTTGCATTCCATCAGCTAAAAATAGGAAGTAAACTTATAAAATTAGAAAATTACAACAAAAATAAATAAATCAATTGAAGTCTCCAAATTTAGATTCAAAATTGAAAATAACATACCTGAAATGACTCCCAACTCAAGGTAAGGCTTTAGTGGATTAAGTCCCATTATAACAAGTTCACCCGTATACGGAATTTTCTGTTGAGACATGATATAATTAAGTAAATTATATTTTCACCATTATAATTTTTACGTATTTAACTCATAAAAAAGAATCAGTTCCACACGCGAGGGACATGTGAGTCCTTTTTTGAACAATTACCTTTGGATGGGCTGTGAATGATTGACTCCAAGCTCCATTGACAGTCCAATTTCCCAAAGTTTCAAGTGTTTGTATGTTTATCTCTTGAGGCATATGATTTTCAGCAATTGAATAGTACTTCTTTGAGTGCTCAAAAACATTTGTGTTGCTTATATATTTGTGTAATACACCAAATCTCAGCTGCAAGACAATAAGGATACGTATAGTATTCAAACTCTTGCTATCTATTAGACGTACATATGTTGCTCGGATTCTCCAAAAAATATTATCGTATTCGTGTTGAATTCTCTAAAAATGCACTAGGAGCATTGTACATGCACCCGATAATATTAATTTTGAATAGTCTGAGCAACATAGGCTTAAACCATGTTAATGATAGTACTTCCATTTCTTTACATTACAAGTCTTTATTTGAGAACATCCTAACACAAAAATAATGTTAGATACCTTCCACCCTTAATCAGATGTCTCGATTGGGAGCTTTGGATATGAAATATTACATACACTACCCTTAACCTAATGTGTTAATTAGCTACAGGTTCACGAGAATCCAGTAGCTTTGCTCATAATCATATTTTATCTTGTATATGAATTAAACTATATCAATTAAATATTTATAAATATTTAATTGTGAACTCAATTGTTATTGTAGTATACTAACTTGAGATCACTACAGTAACTCATAAACTTCAAATATTGAATCTGTATCTGATCAGAGGTCTCGAGTTGGAGCTCCGCATATGCAAAAATATCTAGATAGGAAATGTTTCCCCTTAATAAGCCTTACACACTGGACTAGGCAGGACCCTATACGAATATCAAATACCGGCCGAAGATCCCAAAAAAACATATTAGATGAATAAAAATTGGATGAAAGAGGTATAGTTCATGACATACCACATTTAAAATGGAAGCCATTAAAACAGCAAGAGCATCCCCTTCAATATTAGGAATAAAACTTGGTTTCTTTCTATCTTTTTCCATATTGAATGTGTCTGTTTCTACATATTTGTTCTTGTACAATATGTTCCATTTGTTTCCCTTTCCTTTTTCTTTTGTGAAGTACAAAGCATGAAACATTCCTTCTCCTTCAATCCATAAATGACTTGATTTTCCAAATATTGACTTGGTTGATTTTAATCCTCCAAAGAGAGGGTTTGATCCTGCACATCAGAAGCTGATTCAGAATTTAAATTTTGATCGATTCAATTATTAGGTTCTTAACACTGAAGTCATATATTACACTTTTGAGATTATGAATTAAAAAATTAGGATATATATATATATATATATATCAAAAACATTGAATTCAGTTGAACCTATTAATTATATGCTACATATACATTTGCCTGCAAATGACGCTAACTAATTAAGATGTGTTTGGTATGGAGAAAAATATTTTCTTTAGAAAAAAAAAACTCCTTAAAATTCAAGAAAATAACTTTCTTGATAAGAGTAGATATCAAATGCCAAACTTCGATGATGGAGGTGGGCGTTTGATATTTGATTTTGTATCTAAAAAATTGATTTTAGTGATTCGTTAATCGATTGTTAAAAGTAGATAGTACTAAATACTAAACTTTCCATGTTCAGTCCAATATCGATAAGTCAAACTTTCATGCGGTAAATTTCGATATAATAATTCGATACGAAAAGATTAGAATATACACAAAGTGAAAGGTGTATAAAGATTCAATAAATGGGGCATTGGGACTGTCAACAGCTTAAAAATGAATTAAATTCAAATAGCTAAGACAGGTTGCACACAGAAATTAATAGTGTAGACAGAATGCAAGAAATTCAGGGCACAAACACTAAAATAATTCAGTATACGATAGTATCGAATATAGAACGATATTAATATCTCGTATAGATAACTCTTTTACGCCATCAATATAATTCAATCTGTTTTAGTTGGTTGCATGCTTATTTTTTCAGATAACTATTTTCACGAGCAGTTACTTGTAGTTATCTTCTAGATGATCGATCTGACAGTGGAATTTATTTTTGAATACTCTCGTACCGTTTCTTACGTAAACACCCTCAGGAAAATCATCTGGAATTTTCCCTTGAATTGCAGTGACTCTCACAGCTTCTCCAATCTCTTCAACAGGTGCAAAATTACTCTGAATTATATGTAATATTGATGACTTGTTGGTGAATATACACAAATATGTACAAATATATATACAGTATATACCTGAGATGGGGACAAAGGTCGGTCCACAAATTCAAAGGTTAAATCTACAAAAATGTCCAATAATTTGAAAATAGTTTCCTTCATAACTTTAGGAACATCCACTATCAAGGGAAAATGCTCCAAATTTGTCAAAACTGGCTGTTTATCATCAAAATGAAGCAAGTTGTAATTTTAGCCAAAGATTCAAATGTAATTTGCTCAAAGTTCAAGAAAAAAAGAAAGATATTTTAAATTGATGGTATGAAATCAGTCGATTTCTGATGAAACGTCTGTCAAAAATTCACCTTCAAGTTAGACGAGACTGAGGCTCTCAAGTCTTTAAATTTGGGCATCATAGGCCTTTGCAAACAGCAATAACGAACTTGACATGTATAAATACAAGCAGCGATATTAATATAAAGATTCTTCTTTTGATTCTCTTCACTGTTTTGTAGTATTATTGAAAAAATTGAATGAGAAGATATTGTTTGGGTGGTATGAGAATGGGATGAATTTATAGTTAGATTGTGTGACCTCAAAAACATTATTATATATTTCCTACCATAATTGTTTCTATATTCATGTCCTTTTGTTCTCTATGGGAATTGGTTAAATAGTATTGTGTAATGATTGTGTTTGTTAGGAAGTTTTGAAGGTTGTTATGAGTTGATTCAAGAATCATGATTGAATATCACAAGTTAGAAGTAACAAATAGACGAAATCACTGATTAAATCTAAATTGAATTAATAAACGAGTCGTGACTCGACCCATCTAAAATTTAGTTGGTTAGCACGAGTTGGTCAAATGGTATGGCCCAAAGAAAGAGAGACATGCCATTTTTTTTTTAAGGCAGGCACATATTGGGAGAGACGTGCCATTTTTGGAGGCGCAATATTGAGCGCGCCTAGGATAGATAAAATTCTATAGGTAGCGTCATCTCTATAAACGAATCCTATAAAGAATTTGAATTAGTCTAACTTCAATGCCTATCTCGGACATGGGTGTGAAACCAAAAAAATAAAAATGGAATTTTGGTTATTGTTCATGTACTCTTTATTCCATCAGTCACATGCCTAAAAAGTAGTTAAAAATCCCCGCATGAAATATATGTAGCAACAGTTTCTCATTTCACTTTCTTTATCTCACTGTTAAATCTATTTTTAGCAATTTTACACACAACTTTTTTACAGAGACAAAAGGGTAGTAGTTGATATCAATGAACCATTGAAAAAAGAAAAAAAAAACACAGCAAGATAAGGATTTTTATCAGATCAAGAAAATTGTGTACTAGATATGGCTACAGAGACCAAATCTAGTGTAGTGAAGGTGAAGCCCAGCAGTAATAATCAAGTTGGTTCATCTTCAAAACCCAAAATTGATTCATCTGTCATCAAGAAAAAGGTTGTTCAGATCTCATCTAAGCCATCTGGAGATTCAAAGGGTAAATCTGCAATTAATGTCTCTAAAACTGAGGTACCCCATTGGCAATTGATTCTTGATTTTTGGTTAATTTTGCTCTAATTGAGATCCATTTAGTTTTAACATTGGTAAAAGATTTGAGGTTACATCTGCTAAAAGATCAGATTTTTATGCTTCATATTTTGGTATTCTTGAAAAAAATGAGGTGAAAGATGATCTTTTTATGCTCAAATTTTGATATTCTTGAAAATTTGAGGTGCCCATCGGCAAAAGATCATTGCTTTGTTCTATATAAATTCTGTTCTATTTGAGATCCATTTAGTTCTAGTATTGGTGAATAATTTGTCTGTTTGGTAAAAAGATTGAGGTTATATATGCAAAAAGGTCATATTTTTATGCTTCATATTTTGGTATTCTTGAAAATAATGAGGTGAAAGATGATCTTTTTATGCTCAAAATTGATATTCTTGAAAAAAATGAGGTGCCCATATGCAAAAGGTCATTGCTTTTTTTCTATATAAATTGTGTTCTATTTGAGATGCATTTAGTTCTAATGTTGGTAAATAATTTGTCTATTGGTAAAAGATTGAGGTAACATCTACAAAGAGATCATGTTTTTATGCTTCATATTTGATATTCTTGAAAAGTTGAGGTAAAAGATCATCTTTTTGTGCTCAGATTTGATATTCTTGAAACGTTGAGGTGCCCATCTGCAAAAGATTATTGGGTTTCTGTCTCAATCTTAAACTAGTGTTGATCTGTAATATGAATGTTCTGTATAAATTCTGTTCTATTCGAGATCCATTTCGTTATAATATTGGTATAATTTGTCTATTGGTAAAAGATTGAGGTAACATCTGCAAAAGCTCATCTTTTTATGGTTCAAACTTTGATATTCTTGTAAATTTGAGGTAGCATCTGCAAAAGATCATTGCTTTTTCTCACGCTTAATATCAACACGAAAAACAAATCAACAAGAAATCCCACACTACCAAGAAACCATATATACAAACAAAGACAGGAAATGAAGAATCTTTTAACTAGTCTAGAACATCAAAAGTTTGAAGAACAAGAAAAGTAATGATCTTCTCTTTTTTTTATAACCGTGGTGTCCAGGCCGCTTGCGCGCACCTCAACTAATTCCACGGGATACCTGCCACCTCCCACCAACAACAGGTACCAGGAAACTCTGTTCACCAAGGCTAGAACAAGTGAGAAGAGTAATGATCTTTCTTTTAAATGAGTATCTCATTATTAGAGACAACAAAGAGAGAAAAAGGAAAATCTTTTAACTACTCCTAAGGAAAAGGGAATTCTAGTTATTGTATCTTGTGTGAATAGGATTAAATTACGATGCATGTGTGACTTAGTAACGGTATTATGTTAATGGGCCATGATTTATAGTGTTTCCTTAACACCAGTTAGATTTAAACTGATATTTAGAACATAACAGTGAAAATCTATATCTCAATCTGTTTTTTTGAGTTTAAGTTCTCTCATCCAACCCCACCTACTCTCAAAATTATTTAGTTGTATAAAAATTGATGACCGAAGCTTATTCTGCTTTGACGATGATGACCTTGATTAGTTCTTTGAATCCTTATTTTTCCATGTAAAGGTGAAAGGAAAAACAACCTCAACTTCATCGAAGACCGTCACAAAAACGCAAACCAAAACTAGAGTGAAGAAAGTGTATTCCTTGGCTGGCCAGAAGTTTGATGTTCCTGAAGAGGTTATATACTGCTTATTTTCTTCATGATCTGCTTAATGATTAGTTTAGATGGAAATCCGGACTAGTCCACTCTTTTAATATTTTGTATTCTCTTCAACAGCGAGAACCGTTGAGGTTATTCTATGAATCATTGTCAAAACAGATACCTTCAAGTGAAATGGCAGAGTTTTGGTGAGTTTCCTTGACATCTGTCTCTGGATCTTTTACTTGTAAGAGGAACAAAAACCTGTCTTAGCAACCTTATATCTGTAAGTTATATGTAGATATACACTTGTATAGGATTTTGAATCAATTAAGCAAACTACTTTTGTTGATATTCCTAGTTTAGCTAACTATTTCGGAAGGGAGTTAATAAATTAGAAATTTCTATTACTTTAGGCGGGATTGCGCAGCAAGGAAATCAAAATTGATATAGTGTATCGAGTTTTCATATATATGATATACTCTGGTGTCCTTGGTAAGAGATTTCCTGAATTTTTGTCCAATTGTTTTGAAGATCTTCGCAATCCTGAATGTGAAGAAGTGGTAGTGTGGTTGCTTGTGTCTTTGTTTCTCAATATCGTTAACTGCTCTTAAATCTGCCTCAGACACTTTTCCCTGTACGAGAATCCACGACAGGAGTGGGTCCTGCCTTGTGGCTTTAAGTTCTCACACTACAGAGCAAAATCTTTCTTTTTCTTTTTGATAAGCATGGTGTCCGTGCCAACTTACGTGCATGTCACACTAATTCTACGAGGTACCTGCTACCTCCACCAGCACAGATACCCGGTAACTTTGTCCACCAAGGCTTGGCAAGATAAATCTTCGTCTTGCTGCGAAACTATTAGCCAATTACCTCTCTCATATCAGAATGCTTGCCATTACCTATTTTGTAGGCTTCGATATACTTGTAGTCTTGGTAACAAATGCTAGAAAACACTTTCTTATACACTAGTCTAGGGAAGACTCTAGATAAACTAGCGGTACATACAAATTTAAGATATTAATTCTAGAATTCTAGATTTAATTTTCCGTAAGAGAATCGGAATATTACATTCTAGAATTCGTTCAATCTATCCAATATACATGTCTAAGCTACAACAGTCAACCTTGATGTGTTCGTGTGGTTGACATTACGGAAGAACAAAATATTAATCTTCAACACCTATTTTGTTTATGATCTTCAATAGACACTTGAATTTCCCCCACTTCTCCAAAATGACTTCCTTTTCTTGAGTATATCCACCTGATGCTCATTAGTGTTGTTAAATCCGCTGAAAGTTTTTACTTGCTGACCAATTCTATGTTGAAACGATCAGCATAGTAGACTGGATTCTTAGTTTTTTTCCATTTTCAGACATGTACTCGCAATAGATTTGAAATGTAAGTCCTCCTGCTCGAATTGCAAGTTTGCAAGAATTCTTCTTATCCATATTACTTCACGTGTTGATTCCATAGCTGAATAGTACTCTCGTTTGGTTCAACTGTGGAAATGTAACAGTCTTTTGTTTCCTCGAACACCTAAAGAAAATATTTGTTCCGAGGTACAAAATATAGCTAGATGTGCCAGCCCAATTACTATCACTAAATCCAACTAGCTTGCCTTTTTTGTCCCTTTTATGTTTAAGATGCTTTATTTCCCTTGAAGATACCATAGAATGCATTTTGCAGCAATAAAATGAACTTTGTTTGTGTCCTTCATGAATTTAGAAAGAATATTTACACAGTGAGTAATGTCGGTCCTTGTGTGTGCGATATTGGGGATTGAGTTTTAGGAAGCTGGAAACTCTGGAGGGCTGTCCGCCTAAGGTCTGCCCAATTGCCCGAGCCTACGTCATAATTTGTGGCAGTGGGGGCTTGTGTTTGTGCGATTGTTTGTGTAGGACTTTTTATTTCTTCTTCTGTTGTTCCAAACTTGTCGGAAGACAGATATCAAGACTATACCCGATGGTTTATAGTTGTTTGTATTTAGTTTCATTACTCCTGCATATATCTAGTTTCAATCTAGAGCTGGCAAATGGGCGGGTCTGGTTGAATTTGGACGAGTTGAAAATGGATTGAATAAAAACTAGTACTGTTTTTACTTTTTAGTGTCCTTTTGTTCTTTCGAGTTTTCAAATAGAGTTAGAAATAATACTTTTGAGGCATGTAAATGTAGGTTGATGGAGCATGGTCTGTTATCACCGGAGAGATCAAAGAAGGCATTCGAGAAAAAGCAGAGAAAGCAAAAGCAAATTCGCATGGGGACTCCTATTAAATCTCCTCCTCCGCGACCATCCATAAGCAAAGCCGAGAGCTCAAAAAAGCAACAGCAAGCATCAAAGAACGGCGATATAAAGGCGAAGAAACGACTAAAAAGTGATAGTAGTGATGACGACGACGATGATTTCATTCTGAGCCCAAAGAGAAGAAAAGGGTAGAAAAAAATTTGCTCTGCATTTGCAAGAATGATAAGACTAATGGGAGCTATTCTTGATTTTCTGTTATAATTGAAAATGAAAATTCAAATAAATTTTTTATAGTTGACCAACTTGACCAATGGAACTATAGTTGTTATAGAAACACAAAATTTCTGTGTAATGTAATAGTACTATTTGTTTAGTTTCCTTTTTCAAGGATTAGGAGATAAATAGGAAGAAGGGTAAAGCGCTTCCTACAAAGAGGTTCATTTTTGGCGTTCAAACTCACATGCATTTTAATACTTATAAGGCAAAGATAGCTACTAGCAGTGGTGGAGCTAGGGGACGCAAGAGGTTTCATTCACATCTCCCTCGTCAAAAAATTATACTGCATATATAAGGTCAAAATTATTTTTTATGTATAAACTTATTATGTTGTGTTTGTTCATCGAAAAGGAAGTGAATATTTTTCAGATTTCCTTGACAAAGAAATTTAAAACTAAATTATTGTGATAGTATGTATGGCTGGCTATTCACTACTTTAAAAGGGTTCATTTTAGTCTTACATCTTAAAATGATTACTTTTTTCATATATTAAGGACTAACTGATCATTTTTTTCCTCATACATTAAGAATTATTTCGAATACATGATGATATATATGTATATATGAAGGACTAAAATACACAGAAAATGTGGCTATACAGTTTCAACCCCAATAAAACTCAAAAATGACATGAACAAGTCAATTGGAAAAACAAAATAATAGAGTCTGTTAGCTTCATTTTCTCTACTGAGATCTCACTCACTCAATGATTCTGGTGAGTTTCCTTTACTGCAGTCTCTCTTTTATTCTCTTGTTGAAATTACCTAGCTAGCTAGGCCTTTTATCTTTTGGGGTTTCAATTTGGCTCTTATTATTGTTTCCTATTTGTATGATTAGATTGCTGATCTAAGTTGTGCGGATTCTTCACTTTCATGTCGCACGTGTGTTGGATTCTTCAAAAATACAATACTTTTGGAGAATCAGACATGCACATGTTGAAATTTTTGAAGAGTCTGAGCAACATAGCTGATGATTACCATGTCCTAGAAGAAAAGCTTGTTTTGCAATTGCAATGTAATGTGCTTCTATTTGTTCTTTTAAGGCACCCATTATTAGATATACATGTTCAAAGTATGAAACTTGCAAAACAAAATGACAGTTTACGGGGGTTTTATGTATTTTCTCATCATTTTGTTGCTTTTTTTACTTTCATACATCTTTTATACATACCATATCTTCAATTATAAAGAAGAATTATCTATTTTGATCAAAATTAATCGCATCGGATGGGGTGGCTATTACATCCTTTATGCTGGTGTGTCTAATCGCTTGCCACGATGAAACACTACAACAGCGTAATCCCACATGGAGAGGGGAAGAAAGGTTGTGTCTGATAGACCCTCGGCTCAAAAGAACGATGAAACACTAGTAACAGGAAAACATCTTCTTCAAAATTCACTGTATGAATATTGATTTCAAATATTTTGTTAAAATATCCCCACATGCTAAGTGGCATTCATTTTCAGGATTAGTAGGGGGACTTTAGAAAGAAAGAATGCAGATCTCAATTAGGACAACCGATGGAAAGAAAAAGCAACATGTCATTTCTATACCCAAAGAAGTTGTTGTTGAGATATTACAAAGAGTACATTGCCAAGATTTGTCTGAAACTTTAAAGAAGGTATGCATGCAGTGGTGTTCCATTATCTATAGTGGAAGTTTTGCCTACTCACACATTCAGCGCGGAATATCAAAATCCTCATCATCTTTCTCGCAATTTGAAGCAGTTGTTATTAACAGGACTGATGATCGACGTTCTGTCACAGTTTCTGCCTTGGAATGGCACAGTTCTTTTCCAAACTATCCACTCCAAGCACATGAAGAAGCTTGGAAGACTAGATACGTGTATACAGTAAATGATGTATTGGGCAGCACAGTATGTATGATATACATGATGAGGGTGAATGCTGTGAATGGTTTCGTCTGTTTTTGGAATTCTGATGCTCGTCTCCATGTCGGCAACCCTATCACTAAAGAGTGTTTCACGACTCCACCATATACTTATCTAGGTTATAATGATTTACCACAACTCCGGCTTGTTGCAGTTGGCTTAGGATTTTGCCAGCTTTCATATGAATACAAGGTGGTTGTTCTTCAGGAAGATGCAAAATATTCTGAAAATGTTGAGATTAAACCATTAGTTTTAACTGTTGGAACTGACCGTTCATCTTGGAGGTCTCTGAAAGCAATTCCTGATACAAAATTTATTTCGAGAATTGAGACCGCTGCACATGTAAAGGGGGTATTATATTGGTACTTGGAGAGCTGTACTCTTAAAGATTGGCCACGAGTGGACATGGAGAGTCGTACTCATACAGTTTGGCCACGTCGTAGTAAGACAACTAAAAGCCTCGTATGTTTTGATGTAACTAAAGAAGAAGTTGAAATGATTATGGTTCCAGCTGAAATTGATAGCGTGGAAGGAGGAGGCCAGTATGTAACTAGTATTGCAGAAAAGGGAGGAAAGCTTTGTTTGATAAACACAAGTTATGGTCCTATCTGTTCCCTCTTGATCCAGGTATACGTTGCACATAGTACTACTGATTTGAGTAGCTTAAATTCATGGAACAAAGAGTTCACTGTGACCGTTCCTAATATGGCATACGATATAAGTGTGACGCGGTTGTTCGTCTTGATTGTTACTGATGAGCTGTTGGTGATTCGACTTACTGATAGATATGAAATCTATGGATTTATCGATATAGCAACTGGAATGCTGTTGAGTGTATTTTCTCTGAATTGCTCTGATATTGTTATCCCTTATGTGCCAAGTTTGGTTACTCTTTTCCATCGCCCACCACGTTTGAACTCTTCTTTTAGGTGCTAGACTAGACTACACTAGATTGCAATTCATGTCTTTTCTCTTGTTATCAGGTTTCGGCTTATCATAATAAATTTCATTTTTTCAGATACAAGAAAGGTATAAGTTTTTTTTTATATAGTTGTTGTATGACAAACTTCAAAATTGGTGTTGCTATACAAGTATTCAACTACAACGGTGTACCATGTATTAATGCTTTGAGATAATCATCTTCACATACATTATTTATGTTGTTCAGACTTTTAAATTTGTCGTTGGGTGCATGTCTAATTCTTTTAAGTAGTGTATTTTTAAAAGATTTTTGAGACATAGCTTAATATATATAGTATTCGTCAATTCTTGTGAATTTCCAGTGTGCAAAGAAAAAAGAGTGTTTGAAAAAATTGCTCTATATTCTCCTTGTACCAAATGAGTGTTATGTACCAAAATAAGAAGCAAGACTTTATCAGCTCCTGTCTTTGTGTTCATTCTCTGCGTTGTACATTCTAGCAAACAAACGGCATAGACGCTAGCTCTGTGGTATGCCTCAGTTTTCAGTATGCACATCCTAGTGGCTTACAGTCAAATTTTAATAAGAGGCCTTAAATATATGCACATACGCACAAAAATAATAAGTAATAATTTAGAGTTGTAATTTAGAGTGGCTTAAAGTCAAATTTTGTTCTTACATGCTATTTCTGTCTAGTGTAGTATTCTTAAAAGACATTAAGCCTTTAACTTCACATAGTAAAATTATTATTTATGAAAGTAAGGATTAATTCTAGTTAGTAAGATGCTAGTCATATGTTTGCAATGCATTATCTTGGATATTGTTGTAAAAACTTTATTTATTAATATGAATATTTGAGTTGTTTAATTCAAAGCGCTAAAATAAAGATAGTTCTTCTTTCTGTCTTTTTTAATTTAAATTTTGTATCTTTTATTTTTTATAATCTTTAATATTATTTTAAGTGAAATTAAAATTTTTTGGGGCCTCAAAATTTACTAGTCTAATCAATTGAAATTGCGCTCGTCTTTAACAATTTTAGTACTCAATAGCAAGGATAGCTACTACCTCCCAAGAGCGTGGCCTATTGGTCAGTGAAATGGGAAGAAAGTCATCATGAAGTCTCTCAAGTTCAAATCTCAACCTGATCGAAGATAATAATCTGCTTATAGTTTGTGTTTACTTAATCAATTTGAACAACATATACTTTTGCTAATACTGGTGAAGATGAAAGTACAAAGTGAAAAAATTGAAGTGTGTGTAAGCTGATCGGACACTACCGCTACAATAAACAAAAAGATAGCTACTGCCACTTGTCATTAATAAACTCAATAATGACAAAGATATAGTAGTTGATAACATGTAACACCATAATATGATAAAGTGTACATTGAGTATCTCAGTGTTAGCACTGGCCATACTAGCAGATGTATCAGAGCTTTGATTATATAATGCAATATAGCATAAGGTTCATGAACCTGAATTTTTCACATGTGAATGGAGCAGAAGAAATGGAGGATTTAATCACATCATATTTTAGATTCCCCAAAACCTGATTTTTTCGTTTTTTCGTGAACGTTAGTCTATGAATTTTGTGCGATATGTGTGTCCGGCTTTTTTCATTCAAATTTTGTGGGTGCGTCCATGACGACCTATTAAATGATGCATATTGTTTTCGAAAGGTGGACGTAGCTTTTTTTTTTTTACTTGATATGAGCCACGAAACAGGAAATGAAGATTTTTTTTTTATTTTTCGTGTATGTTAGTCCATGAATTTTGTGCAATATGTACGTCCGGCCGTGTTTTCGCTCAAATTTTGTGAATGCGTCCGTGATGACCTATTAAATGATGCGCATTATTTTCGAAAGACCGACGTAGATTTTTTTACTAGATATGAGCCACGAAACATGAAATGAGGATTTTTTTTATTTTTCTTGTGTGTTAGTCCATGAATTTTGTGGGATATGTGTGTCTGGTCGTGTTTTCGCTCCGATGTCCACATTGGAGCCCCGACTAATCCGAATCGCGCACTGCAAGACCCACCCTGGGGTTGACACTCCCAACATGATTTTCTCCATACCTAGTACTCAAACCCGTGAACTCTAATTAAGGGTGGAGCAGTCCCACCATTACACCATAATCCATGTTACTCCCTTTGTCCAACAATACTTGTCCATGTTACTAAAAATAGATGTCCAGCAATACTTGTCCAATTTAGAAAATCAATGAATAATTACCGATTTTACCCTTGCTATTAAATACTATTCATTACTCAATGTATTTCCCAAAATATCAAATTTATTTATTCAAAGGGTGATATAGTAAAATTATTTCTTTTATTTATTATTTTTTAATCTACGTGTCAAGTCAATAGTGAACAAGTACTGTTTGGAGGAAGGGAGTAATTGATATATAGTACCAAGTTGATCAAAAGTAGAAATTAATGAGGTCTACTAGAATCACCAAATTTAATTCTTCCATGCATGGGGTCCCCTAATATCTACCCCACCCTCCATCCCCACCCCCACCCCCACCCCCACCCCCAACCCCCACAATTGTTATATATATAGAGAACTTGTTTCTTGAATGAATTGAAAAAAAAATGGAAGGAAAGAAGAAAAAAAGAAATGGAGAGAAAGTATTATACAAAGGTGTACGTATGAGGAATTGGGGAAAATGGGTATCAGAAATACGTGAGCCTCGTAAAAAATCTCGTATTTGGCTTGGTACTTTTTCTACACCTGAAATGGCAGCTCGAGCTCATGATGTTGCGGCTTTATCCATCAAAGGTACATAACACGTTTCATGTTCCAATTTATGTGACGTTATTTTCTTAGTATAGTCCCGTTTCATCGTACAAATGGTACCGAATTCAAAACATATTAGTAATATGTATGACTATCTCATCTGAAAACAGGTGATGCTGCAATCCTCAACTTTCCAGAACTTGCACGTTATCTTCCAAGACCCGCGTCACTAAGCCCCCGCGACATTCAAGCCGCAGCAGCTTCTATGAAAAACTTCGATTCTTTATCATCAGCAGCAATAACATCGTACGATTTGGGGACGACGTCAGAAGAATTGTCCCAAATCATCGAGCTGCCACGACTCGAAACTTGTATTGATGACTCGTTTGATCAGCTAAGAGATGAGTTATTGTATGTTGACGACTTGGTGGATGAGTGGTTATATCCTAACAATGAAGAAATAATTTCAAGTTGTTTTGAGCTGTCTAATTTTTTGTGGAATTATTAAATGTAATAAGCATATGCAATATCATTAATGTTAATAATTGGGGGTTGAGGTACTCGCTTTGCCATCCTGACTAATTCGAATTCGAGCAGCATTTTCGATCAAAAATTTCCAATCAAAATTTTTCAAGCCATATATACACGGTCGGATGCACATATCTCAGAAAATTTATGGATGGTAAAAATCAAAAAAAAAATCTCATTTCTTGTTTCGGGCCTCATATAAAGTAAAAAAAAGTTATGTCCGCCTTTTCAAAACAATGCGCATCATTTAATAGGTCGTCCCGAATGCTCCCAAAAAATTTGAGCGAAAACACGGCCGGATGCACATAATCCAAAAAATTAACACACGAAAAAAAAAAAAAAAAAAAACCATTTCCTGTTTCAAACCTCATATCGAGTAAAAAAGAACTACGTCCACCTTTCCAATCAAACTTTATGAATATGGGCTTGTCAGGCCCATATTAGTCCAACCAAACTAGAGCCCAATATCTATTCAAACCAGATCCTTCTCTTACCCAAATATTTGAATTTATTTTGCAGTTATATATACATTTAATAATCACATCCTAATTCCTACCCAACAACAACAAAAAATATACAAATAAATAAATAAATTATCACATAACCAATAAACACTAAATAAATAATAATTAAATTGTAAAAAATAATAATCTACATTGCTCGAGCTATTCAAAATTGTTGCCTTACGATAGTTAGGATTCAACCCACACATGACAACATTTTTGAAAAGTCTGCACAATATAGAAAAAACAAATAATTTTACAACCATTCTTGATTATTTCTGAGCCCTGATTAGTTATCCCTACAACGATTCTGATGATTTTCACCCGTTTCATTATCAGCGTTTATACAAATAATATATGGAGATAAATTCAAATACTTATCTCCCTCTAATTCATTCCTTACATCTCTCCATCTTGCACGACAAAGCACACAACTAATTGATCTTCTTCTACTATTACTTCTCTTCCATGCCATTAAACATTCTTCATGTATAGGGTTTCTACATTTAACACAAGCTGCTATTTTTTCTTCTTCATTCATCTCTTCCAAACACACCGGACACGTCGTCCCGTTTTCGACCTGTTCAGAAAAAGGTTCGAGACGTGAAATCAACTGTCATGAAAGAGATATATATCGTCCGTATAGTCATGATTATGAAAATACAGACAAAACCCTTCAGAATACTGCGGAGTAAATGTTTTTATTGCCACTTATTCGTTGGATATACAAAAATAGAACACGTCGTCCCCTTTTTGACTTGTCACAAAAAGGTTCGAGACGTGAAATCAACTTTCCTTAAAGAGATATATCACTCGTATACAGACAAATCCTTTCAAGATACTGTGGGAGCAATTTTTTTATAGCCACTTATTTGTACATCAAATATAAAATAAACTATGTTATCAGGTCATCCAAAGGATATTTGTACGTAAGCTTTCTTAAAATGTGAGATTTGTAATCTTGTAAAGGTGCAAATTCTTTACACCATTGTACTTAATTTAAGTCGGAAGTCTTCCGTAATATAGTACTATTTACGAGTTTAAGTTATATAATCGTCATTGTAAAGAAATTTATAAATACCGACAGTATATATAACTTAATCCCAAAAATAAGTCAAGTTACTCCCTACAATCGATAATGATAACCTGATAGTGTAAAAATTCTTTAATAGGAGTAATACAATACATATTTATATTTACCTTTATTGTTACAGATGAACTCCTCTGAGGTTGTTGAGAAAACAACTGATGAAACATTTCACGTACTTTTGTTGTTGCTAATGCTTCTGTTGAAATTGGTAAATTAAGAAGACGTTGAAGCTGACATGGCCGTAAACTACGTCGATAGAGACACGTGTCATCGATCGATAGGCCCAGAACCCTAATTAGCACAAATAATATGTGTTTGCATGGGGTGCTACGATCAGGGCAGCTGCATGAAGGGGTGGTGGAGAGCTTCACCTTTTAAAAAAAAATATTTACACGATCAGATCACTTAGCTTATAATTACAATAAATATTAAATGTATTAATTTTGATATATAGAAATGATAATTTACCTACTATTATAGGTTAAAATTAATCCAAACAATAGAGTGGACATGCCCATAGGCAGAAATATTATTCAGGGAGACTACACCATGTTAAAAGGAATAGACCAAACTTTTAAGTATATAATCGACATTACCGCGTAGACATTACACGTGGCGCCCAAGACTAAAAAAGTAGCATCACGACGATGGAGGAGGCGGAGGTGGTGGCTGAGTGCTCGGAATATTCTGTCGGCTAGGGGTTGAGTTGGCGTTAGACGACGGCGACGAAGACGGTGGTGGTGATCGGAAGAACTAGAGGCAATGGATTCCATAATATTTTGGAAATTAATTAGGATAAGGTAGTTATGATATATAGTTGGTTTTGGCATATATACTATAGTGTAGATAAAAAGAGGGAAAAGAATGGATGAGATTCTTTGTAGAGTATGAAGGGATACGTGAGGGATAATTAAAGGTTTAACTAACATCAAATTAAAGGATACCTTTTGACTTGGTCTTGGTCTTTCTATAATTAGGTGAATTAACCTTGAATGCATGTGGACAGAATTACCTGATACCTATTGCTAATGGAAATTGGCAAGTATCCCATAGAATTAGTCGAGGTGCGCGAAAGCTAACCCGGACACCACGGTCATCAAAATATATATATGGAAGTCCAAAATTTGACACCAAAACAAAAACTTGTACCTTTCTTGTTATCAATCAATCGTATGGGGATGGACACAAAAAAAAAAAAAATATATATATATATATATATATAGTCTTGAAACTAAACTTGTTACCATTTTCAAAAAGTCCCCCTATTAACGGTAATGTTTAAACCATAATTTAAAGTTAAGGAGAATAAACGTAGATATGTTGTCTCGACGAATTTAAACATGTGTAGTTCACTCATTTCACGTTAGAGTTCTGTTAATACAGAACACACGACATACGTATTAACAAGAGACAAGTTAATACATAGCACACGACATACGTATTAACAACAAGAGACAATAACACATTCTTACACCATTAAGTGTTTACATCATAATACATCTTTATGCACACTGTTATCACTAAACCATAGTTGATCAACACATTCACACGTCAATTTATCACTTTAACTATAATACATTAATATAATTTGGTGTAGAATTTTATTAATATTGAGTGGAATTTCAAAATTTTAAGGTATTGATCTGCAAAAGGATATCTAACAACGTACGTAGTGGCGAGACAGTGAGCTTTATGCTGAATATGGTATGCGCAATGCCATCCTCTGACATAGCCAAGGCCTTTGTTGATCTGGATCAATGAAACCATGCATGAGAAATTGTTCTGCTTCTTCATCCATCAATTCTCTGGCCCAGGTGACACGTTTTGATGGGCAACTACCCGGTCCATGACACCTGCAATAGTTTCACCAACAAGCTAAACTACCTTAGAGATGATAGCTTAATGTTGGCTTCTTTTATAAAACGGCTTGCACACTTCTCATCGTGATTTGTCCCTAGAGAGGATTTAGACCAGATCGAATTCCTACCAGTACTATGCAGTATGTGATAAAATGTTCTGAGATATAGAAGTAAATATGGTCATTTGAATCTTGTTGTAAATTGAGGTTTTCAGAAGACTTACCGGTATTCATAGAAGCAAGCAGTTCTCTCATTTTCCGTCTTGCCCCAGTTATTCCAACCGACATGCTTAATACAGTGATCCATATAACAATATGCAAAAACCACCCTCCCAAAAGGCCCCCATGGACGTCCAAGATGTGTATATGAGGTCGCTCCGTTACCGGTGATCACACATCTGCAAAGTCCCAGGAAAAATGTCTCAAAAGAACAACAAAAATTAAAATGAAAATGGAAATTGCAGAGCAAAAATCTCTAAATATTAATCTGACATTGAATTCTTTAGTATACCGACACTGGTATGAGGTGAGTCTTAATGCCCTGCAGCTGAGGTAAGCTCAATATCAAGTCTATCAACCAAGATGAAACTCTCTATAAAACGTTTTTAATGATCTTTCTCGATAAAGCTGATTCAAAGATGGGTTTACTTTAGATTTATCAAAAGACTACCACAAGTTGGAATTCCCATTTAAATCTGGTCACGCACTAAGTGAAACTTTAACAAGATTGAGGATGTGGAGTCATCATAACCAGAATTGAGCTTTTAACTGGAGAATTTCCAAGAATAATTTACATTGAAAGAACAAGGGGCAGAGATCTTAAAGTTAATGATGCTTTGACATAAACACAAGTGATAAAATGAAGTTCAACACTTTCTATAAGACCCCATACCTATAGCTTCGATCATCTAACTGAGGCATGGTGGAAAAGGTTAAAACTCTCTTAAACAACAAGTCACCACAGTGAATAAAAGATATTCTGACTGAGAACACATAACAGAAGAGCACTCCAGGTCAAAAATCATCAAGACACAAAGCTCTTCCCCCCTACTTAAACTAGAATTCTCCTCGACAGATAGAACAAAAAAATATGTGTCAACCCTTCAAGTTCCAGAAAACATCACAGAAAATTCCCTTTAATAATATCAACCTATGATTTTTTAGAAGTTATGCTTGCAGCATTTTTTATCCGGAAAAAAGAAGTTATGCTTGCAACACCTAAACTTTTATTCCAGACTGCCCGAAACTATGTCATGTGAGTATTACTTTTGTGTCGAAAAATCATTAAAGACATCAGGTTATCACCAACTAGACATCTCAAATAGTACAACCTAGTACCTCCAAACGATCCAATCCCCTTTTCTCTCTTTTTTTTTTTTTGGATGAAGTAAGATGTTATATTGCTGGCATCAAGGAGATGCAATAAATACAAAAGTGAAATGTTAGCTCCAATACTCCAATCCCCTTTTTTCTCTTCCTATGATCAAAGACTCATGTTACCATCAACTTCAATATTTCATCATTATTCAAGACACCTTCAAATTTTTTGTAGGCTCAATTATATCTGAAGCCTTTAGCATAGCGAAGCTCTAAATCAGATCCCAATTGCTTCCAAGGTTGTAGAACACAAAGTTATGGACTAACTAACTATTAAATCTAAAGAGTCTGTGCTAATTAGAAAGCAGAAGGTCTGAAAAAAAAACTCAAACAATACAGGTCTCTGAGAGAACATCAGACATCAACACATAGTTTATACCAAGTTTCTTGTTTCCAGTCCATCAGAGAAATAAGTGACCCAAGAGGTATGGCTTCAAAAAAGTTTTTTGTGACATAATAACAGTTTGATACTTATACATGTCAAACCTATGATCAAAGCTACTCCCTCCATTTCATTTATGTGGCATAGCTTGACTAGGCACGAAGTTTAAGAAAGAAAGACTTTTGAAACTTGTGGTCTTAAAATGCCATAACATTTGTGTGGCTATAAAAGCTTTGCCATTAAGGGTAAAATGAGAAGCTGACGTTAAATTGTTTTCAAATTTTAAAACTTGTCATTCTTTTTGGAACAAATTAAAAAGAAAATGCTGCCACGTGAACTGGATGGAAGGAGTCGTAGTTATACATTTTCTTGGGGACAAGTTGTACCGAATGACTGTACCTAACTAAGGTTACTAAGTAGCTCCGGACTTGTGTATGAGTAGCTTCTTACTTCAAATAAAGGAAGTTCATTGCTCAACTTATTTTGAAAAGAAAGACAATAGACATGAAATACATTGTTCTGCACCCATTGTAGATTAGTAAAAGAACCAAGCATAGTTTTTGAAACTAATGCTCATCTTGCAAATGCATATAAAGTTAAGACCAGTCTACTAGATCAGTGAACTAAAGCACTGCCAGACATAGATGAAATAGTTTCATCTCCTTCTTAGAGAAGTCAATTCCAGTCCCTTTGTTGGAAAAAAAGCCCAATCCCTTTGCACAGTCAAGGAAATGAAAAGGTGAAGTTTTACACAGACACTCTGCATTATCACCGCATGAGATGCTATACATCATCTTCAGATAGTGGAACTAGGAGTTGCCTTTCCGAAATAGGGGTGAAAGAATCACTTCTGAGGTGAAAAGGGAATAAAAGGACGGTAACAAACTTGATGTTCATCAAGATCTGATTAAGACCACTTCTTTAGATTAAATCCCAGTGACAATGTCGCAAAACACATGCAAGCGTGTGAGCGCACACACACACATATATGATATATTATACATATGCATGTTTTTGTTGAAGGGGAGCCTTGGAGCAACGGTAAAGTTGTCTCCGTGTGACCTATAGGTCACGGGTTCGAGCCGTGGAAGCAACCACTAATGCTTGCATTAAGGTAGCTGTCTACATCACACCCCTTGGGGTGCGGTTGGCTGCCCTTTATGCATGTTTATGTTTGCATCAGCCTATTTCGATATGCAACTTGATTTGGAAAACAGTATTTAGCAAGAAAGCAATTACATCTTAGAAGCATATGTTTCTTGTTATTTCAAATGTAAATTAGTTTCAAGAAGACCTTGTTCAACCTTTTCTATAATCTGATGTAGCATCCAAATGAGTTATCACAGGAATTATGCATTCAACCAGTTACTTCATGCATCTGTTCCATAATCAATTAAATCAATGGGACAATAGGAATGTTCATAGACAAACTAAGTACTAATACTACAGGCTACTAACATAGAGGATCTGAAACAAGGAGGGCTTTATACATATGAAATCAAATGGAAGATCACCTTGAATGTAATGAAACCAACAAGAAATACACAAGCATACCTTTTACAGAAAGTTCATGTATAGTGTTCCTTTACTCAAGAATTTAGACAGATAGAACATCAGAATAAATACAGGACTCTGCTTTAAACTATTAAGCCAAATGGTTTATGGATGTTCAGGTGAGATAATGACACCATTGGATAAGAGAAAGGGCAATGTATCCATGAATTAGGAATTAAAACCAATATCCCATGGATTATGTCTAAGTTGCTCAAACTCGGGTGCGGGTGTCCCATACGGGTGCGGATATAGAGGTCGAGTCCTTCATGATTTAAATTTTAAGATTTGGGGATACGATTCCAGGTATGGATATGGGTGCGAGGATCTGGCTAAAAATAATTCAAATATCTAAAGTTAGAGTTATAAGAATATGCCTAAAGCATGGTAGACTATTTGGAAGGAAAGGAATGCACGAATATTTGAGAGTAATTTTAAATTTGTAATTATCATTAAGTACAGATGTATCTCCTTACTGTTTTTTTGGTGTAACATGGCTATTACAAATGATAAAGAGGCCATGATAGTCTTGGGTTCGTTGCATATTCAGCCGTGACGTTGACCCGTAAATATCTTTAAAGCACCTTCTGGTTGCGGACTTTTGATACACATGTCTTTAACGATAAAAACATATATGCCTCAATTATAATTTCACCCTAGCCTTTGTTTTGATTTCAGAAATTATTGTACCTATCTCGAATTTCTCTACCGATTTTGGTCAAAGTACCCAAAATCGATTGACCATATCCAGTACGGATCCGACACCCACATCGTATCGACACGGGTGTGGCACCAAAAGTGAAGAGTCCGTGCAACTTAGGATTAGGTAACTCAATTGGCCAGAACTGGATTAATGTCAAGCAAGTAAAGTTTCTTAACAGAGCAAAGATTTTTAGATGCCAAGAAATTTATTATAGCTTATCAGTATAATGGTAACCTTGAATCTGCACAAAATTTACCAAGATGCTAAAAAATTTCGTATAGCCTATCAGTATAATGATAACCTCGAATCTGCACAAAATATACCAAAAGAGTAAAGAAAATGAGTGACACACCTAAAAAACAAGCATGAAGGCAAAAATGAAGTGGTTCAATTTCTAAATAATCAGAGCTCTGAACAATAACCAAATCCAACTACTCACAAACCTCAGAAACACATAGCCGGTTGTCTCTTGAGAAGATTTCCTGCTTTGTGCAGTAATGAATCCCGCCGATTTGCAGTGTATGTGACAATGCTCTAAAAGTGCAGTGCTATTGCCAAAAATAAAATCTACACTTCCTTCAATATAGCAATCTTTCAAATATTGCTTGCCGTAGTGCAAATACAACGTATCCTGCAAACATTGATTTATTTCTTTAGAAAAGGTTAAAAACCGTCAAGGACGACAATCGTAGACACCACAAAGAAAAAAGAGTATGTTAAGCAACAATATTCCATGCAATCATGACATAAATGTGCTATACACATCTAGAAGGGAGACAGATTTGGGGAATTAATTAAGGCAGCTGTACTTTTTTTAGCATGGCAGGGAAATGAACGGAATTCAGAAATGATCCTAAAACATCTGAAATTACTCTTGCGTATAAGCTACAAAGTTTCTTCTTTGACATGGTGTCCTTGACACTTGCAGTTGGGAACTTACTAATAAGTTGGTTTTGGTTCAAGGTATATACTGCTTCAACATGAGACAAAAGATTAAGAGTTCTGGTAAACTGTAAATTTGACAGAACGCAAAATAATGTAGTATATGCACCTGCCAACCAAGAAATCTGCAATTATAGAATGCACAACGATCAGCTGTAACTCTAATTGCCACTGCCTGCCCTGATCCCTATAGGAAAAGACCAAAAAGAAATGAAGCAATATGAATCTAGCTACATGCACCATTTACAAAGATCAAAAAGGAAAAAAATATAGAGTACCTCAGGAGCAGAGTTTTCAAAGGTGATGTTCTCAGCAATAAAATCCTCTCCTTCCACTATTGTACTCCCACACCCAAATGTACCAGTACCAATTAACCTTGCAGCCTAAGTGTCAGATACAATGAACATTAATAATTGAATTACACAATGGTACGTATATAGAGGAAAGATGACGTTGACGTGTGTTTGAATGTTTCATCTAAAATCTTAAACCGTTAAGAATTAAACTTTTTACTTAATTATGTTTATCTACTTAATGATCAATTCTTCTGTTTCATTTAAAGCTATACTTTTATACTTATTTTTGTCTTCAACACGTCCATCACGTGTTTAACATGCGTAGTCAAAATATTTCATTTCATCTAAAAGCTTAAATTATAAAGATACACTTACTTAACTTAGTTATGTCTTTAACTATTAAAAGTCTCACATCGGTGGGATGAGGAAAATTTGGACTCCTTATATGGAACTTTGGCAATCCTCCCCTCATTAACATATCCCAAGATCCATTTCTTTACATTAACATATCTGTGAGTTAAATTGTTCTATCCAACTAAAAGCTGAACTGTTAAAGATCGACACTTTGCATTTTTAACATGACCCTGTATGCTATTAAAAATTGATACTTTTATTACCTTAATTATGCCCTTTCTTGTTTCCCACTATCCGGTACTTGCAATGGGTGCCCGACTAAATCCAGATTCGTGCCGGAAAGTCAAGCACTCCCTAACAAAGGCGACTCCACAGCCAAGACTCGAACCCGAAACTCCTAGTTACCAATGAAGGAGTACTTACCACTCCACTACAACCCTTGTCAGTTTCATTATGTACTCGCTACATCTATCACACTTATTCCACCAAAATTGCAACAAAAAATCATTTTTTTATGACTGCGAGACTCAAACTCAAACAATAAAGTAGTATGAATCCTGTTCACTAAAAATCTAGAACTGAAAAAGAAGCTAAAAAATATACCTCCTCCATCCCAATTTACGTAGCACAGTTGGAATTTCGAGAATCAACCAAATTTTTCTTTGATCCAAATTTCTTTATATTCTATAGTACTTTTTACGTAGTTTCTAAATATATAATTTGTTTTTGATGACCTTTTTATCATATGGTATTCATGTGGAAGAACTAGCCGGACCTGTTGAAAGCCGGCAGTTATTGATGGCTCGGAAAGAAAGGTTTCCAGGTATAGCATTTCATAGATTCGTCAACGAGGTTTGTGGTGTCCGGGCCAGCTTTCGCGCACCTCTACTAAATCCACGGGATACCTGACACCTCCCACCAACTCTGTCCACTAAGGCTAGAACAGATGGGAAGAATCACCTAGTGTTTTTTTCGTAGCTTCTAAATATATTAAAAAAAATTAAAGCTTTTATGTTCGAATTCACGATCAAAGTAACTTAATTTACCTGGTGATGATCAATTTTAGTGGCGGTATTATTCCAGGTGAGTAGAGTAGCTTCAGGACTAAATCCAGCAAGTGTGATGTAATTCTTCGTTTTCGGAACGTAAATTGGCTGCTTATAAACACCAGGAGCTACACGAATCACAGTGCGACACTTGTTCGATAGTGGAACGGCGTCTATCGCTTCTTGCACTGTCCGGTAATCACCGGTACCGTCCGGAGACACTGTTACCGACACTCTCGATGACATTTTCCGGTAGAATTGACGGTAGAAAGTAACGGCGCCGGCGAGAATGTTTTGTTCGCGGCAGTGTAACGGCGGTGATGGTGGCGATTCCGATCGGGTCACGGCGGAGATGGAATATTTTTGAAAAAAGGAAACAAGAGAATCTATCTGTATATATAATAGTGTCACAATTTTCGATGTGTGTTTTATCCTTTAGAAAAATGTAAAAAATAAGTGTAAAAATAATTACTTATAATAATATATTTTATTAAGAAAAATAATCAGAGAAAAGTTAATCTTAGTTAATAAAGTAATTACATAGTATTATTATTAATCACCATTAATTCTAACCATGTCTGGAAGAATTAAATAGTATAATTACACCTTTTAATCATTCTGATATATACTTAATGTTGTTTTTTATTTGTTACATTTCGCTTTTCGAGAGATTAAATTAGATTAGATTAATTTGATATGTTAAAATTAAAATTTTAAATATTTAACAACTACACGAAAAGTATTATAGATTAAAATTTTCTCATATCAATATGTTGAAAAAATAATTTTAAAATATTGGTCAAATTTCATATCATTTAACTCTCAAAAAGAAAATTGTGATAATTATTTTAAAATGAACTAGCTATACGACAACAAAACACCCTGTCCAATTCTATAATTGGTGCTTTGAAGGATAATACGTATGCAGATTTTATCTCTATTTCTTTAAAGATAGAGAAATTATTTTCGATAGACGCTCGACATAATGATCAATTATCAAAACAAGCTAGAAAATATTTATTTATAAATTCATGATAATCTTATTATCTGTTATTTATAATAAGTAGAATAAAATTCGTTCGTATTACAACAACATATTTGGTGATTCTAAAAAAAAAATATTGGGTGATACTCTATAAAGGGGGTGGTATTATCATTATTTTGTGGAGATAGAAAGGTTTTTTTCGAAAGAACTCGGGAGCTTTTCATATGATATAATTATAATTAATTTTATCCCTAATTAACATTTTACAAAAAAAGGGAAAAAAATCACCTAAGAAGAAATTGCATCGTCTTTCTTCATTGCTCCTTTAGATTTGGAGCCATTTTCACACTTTCATTTCCCTCCACAGATGTCTTCACCAATTCCATAAACCCTAATTCATACGCATATATATACTGCATTTCTCCGGCTTACAGCTCCTCCGATTTCCGAAGATTCTAGAAACTCATCCATCCATTGTAGGTGAAGCTTCGATTTTTTTTTTTTTTGTGTGGTTGATGGATGATCGATATGCGTCAACTGCGTAGTGCTGTGCGTAAAGGCCGTCAACCGATTGCTCCGAACGCACCACACGCGCCGTCACCGGACAACGACGAACCGCACGCGCCGACGCCGACAAGGTTGAGGAAGACTGGTGGTCAGACGACGAGGCAGAGGAAGAAGAAAAACGACGTGGTGAAGGATGATGTTGTTGTGAAGGAAACGACGTCGCCGGAGAAGATGGATGAGTATGAGAGTGGTGGACGAAGTGGTGGTAATAAAGGTGTAGCAGCTGCAGAGGATGAAGGCAACACTCCTCCATTGCCTGAAAGGGTATGAGTATTCTAATAATTCGAGCTAGTTATATGAATTTATGAGTATTCATTTTGCTCAATATAGGCTCATTTGATTATGATACTATGTGTTCTTTGTTTGAGTTTTTGCAAAAACAGATTTTGAGAAAAGTTGAGTTTGAAAATCTTTGAGACAAGGTTTTTTGGGGGGGCAAAAGCTTCTCAAACAAACACATTTTCCAACTAGTTTGACTTTTTAAAGCTGATAGAGTGTTGGATTTTGTGCATAATTTAGAGGTTGAAGTTGGAAAGCTCAGTCTTTTAGGTGTTTTTAATACACCAGAGAATCTATATAGTCACAATTTTGAGAAAAGTTGAGTTTGAAAATCTTCGGAATTTTTTTTTTGGGGGGGCAAAAGCTCTTCTCAAACAAACACTTTTTTCCGAAGTCTCAAAAGTTTGAGTTTGCAAAAAGAAAAAGACAAACTTTTTTCTATCTAGTTTGACTTTGTTAGGCAAATAGAGTGTTATAATATCGCAACCTAAGAATCGGTGTGTCTTTTAGGTTATTTTTAAAGCTTTGTATTTTCTTTCTGGTTGGTATTTTTAGTGGAATGCGCAATGACAGACTTGAGAGGTTTTTGGTTGCCGTGAAACTAGGTTGTTTTTCATCATCTTTAATTGGTGCGTAATTTAGAGCTTGAAGTTGTAAAGCTCAGTCTTTTAGGTGTTTTTAGTACACAAAGTTACATAGACCAGAAGGTAGAAGCTTCCATCCTCTTTTATTTGTGACTATTTTGTTTGCTTCACCTGTTTTCTTGAGTGAGAAGTTTGTGTTTCTTTTATCATTTTGAGGTCGTTTTAAGGGAACCGATGAAAGGACGAGTGACTGTTTTGCGCAAGTTGTTGGTTTTTAACCTGCCTTCTTATCTCTAACATGTTAGGCATTTGTTAAATTTCTGCTATTATTGCTTCTTCTTTTTTTTTTTTGGTAATTGAAGGATTCAACTTGAGTTGTTGAATTACTTGTTTCCTTGTGTGGGTAACAGGTCCAGGTTGGTGGATCACCAGCTTATAGGATTGAGAAGAAGCTTGGTAAAGGAGGATTTGGTCAAGTGTATGTAGGTCGTCGTGTAAATACAACAAATCCTCACGAACGAACTGGCCCTGGAGCTGTAGAGGTGGAACTTTTACTTTTTTACATTTATTTGCCGTTTCTCCTGAATATGTCAGAGAGGTGTCTCTTTGATATGCAAATTGATCCTACTCTCATTTCTGATTCTAGGTTGCCTTAAAATTTGAGCATAGAAGTAGCAAAGGTTGTAACTATGGACCACCTTATGAGTGGCAGGTCTACAAGTAAGTCTTCATTTTATTTTTTCCATTATATCTGTAGGTCCTTTATTCCGACTTGATTACCTGGTAATAACATTATCCTACACTTCATGCCATTTCCTTGTTTTCCATAGTGTCCTTGGTGGTAGTCATGGTGTACCGCGTGTCCATTATACGGGACGGCAAGGTGATTACTATATTATGGTATGTGATCTCTTTATGTAGTTGAGTTACTTGATTATTATTTCAAGTTGCATTTGATTTCCAATCTCCACTACTATTTCTTATATCCTATAATATTGCAGGTCATGGATATGCTTGGTCCTAGTTTATGGGATGTCTGGAACAACAATTCCCAGATGTAAGATCTATTTTCTATTATTATTTGTACTCTGGAGCTTATCTTTTGATATCATATGCTGGTTCCTGGAAGTGTTGGATCTTTAATGTTGTCAAATTCAGGATGTCTACTCAAATGGTAGCATGCATTGCCATTGAAGCTATCTCAATATTAGAGAAGTTGCACTATAGAGGGTAAGTTTATCTTTCTTATATAAATGACTATTATCTTACTTCATACGGATAGCTGTGTTCTATTTGGAGATTATAAGTTCTGTGTAATCGTCATATAGCCCACATCGATGGAGTTTGGCTCTTTTACAGAGCAAAATTGTTATTTGGATGTTATAGAAGGGAGTTATCAAGTTGTCTTGTCGTAACAAGTGGATGTTATCAACTACATATCACAAGAATGAACGATTTCACTAACTACATCTATTTATGTGTTGAAGCCTATGAATCCACAAAATGCTGAATTACTTTTCCATATTTGACATGATCTTGTTGAGTTTTGACAATGGTGCAAAAATTTCAGTTTTTCAAGGAAACAGTGTTTATTGGTTCTGAAGTAAGTCTTACCATTCTGGCTGCTGTTTTTCCACAGGTATGTGCATGGGGATGTAAAACCTGAGAACTTTCTTCTTGGACCACCTGGAACTCCTGATGAGAAAAAATTGTTTCTAGTTGATCTTGGATTAGGTATAATATTGATTGGAACTTATCTAGAAAGAACACATAGATGTGCATTGATTTTTTTGTCTTTACATTTGAAATCTTCATCATGCTCTATTAATGCAATGTCTCTTCTATTACCTGTTTGAATACTTCAGCGACAAAGTGGCGTGATACTTCAACTGGTCTACATGTTGAGTATGATCAGCGGCCTGATGTCTTTAGGTACAATTATCAACAGTTTACCTTATCTTTTCTTTATGTTCTGTGTCCTTTATTTGCATTTAGATGTGCATTCAATAAATAGTGAGAAAACCATTGCTTCAGAGGAACTGTAAGGTATGCTAGTGTGCATGCGCACCTTGGACGAACTGGAAGCAGGAGGGATGATCTAGAATCTCTGGCTTACACACTCATTTTCCTTCTCCGAGCAAAGTTGCCGTGGCAGGGTTATCAGGTCTGCTCTTCTCTCTACTTAATAGCAGTATTTTATTACTACAGAGTCTCCTTTTTTCTGATAATGAAAATTTTTCATCTAGGGTGAGAATAAAGGTTTCCTTGTCTGTAAGAAAAAGATGGCAACCTCTCCGGAAACTCTTTGCTTACTCTGCCCTGCTCCATTCAGACACTTTGTGGAGTATGTTGTGAACTTGAAATTTGAAGAAGAGCCTAACTATGCTAAATATATCTCCTTATTTGATGGGATAGTAGGTCCAAATCCAGACATTAGGCCAATTAACACTGATGGTGCACAAAAGGTATTTTGCATGTTTCATCAGTTCCAGGATACTCCTTGAGTTGAATCACTGAGAGAAGCTGAATTTCGTTCCTGATTTATGTAGCTTATATATCAAGTCGGACAGAAGAGAGGCAGACTGACGGTGCAAGACGACGATGATGAACAACCAAAGAAGAAGGTGCGAATGGGAATGCCCGCAACACAGTGGATCAGTGTTTACAATGGCCGTCGCCCCATGAAGCAAAGGTATATAATCTTTTGGCCATAATTTGTTGATTTAAGGCTTTCGAAAAATAAAGCGACTATAACATCGGGTTGCAGGTATCACTATAACGTTGCTGATGAGAGGCTAGCTCAGCATATTGATAAAGGAAATGAGGATGGACTATTCATCAGCAGTGTGGCCTCCTGTTCGAACTTGTGGGCCCTAATCATGGATGCAGGGACTGGATTTAGTGATCAAGTTTACAAATTGTCACCTTGTTTTCTTCACAAGGTCTCTTATCTATGATTGAATTTGATCAATCTTGAAGCATACAAATAAATCTATGTTGCAGATGTCCACATTTAATATGCTATATCTGCTAAACTCGTTCTTGATTCAGATATGGTTCAATTTTTACTGGTAAAGAGTTTGGCTAATCCTCTGTGCTTGTGTTTGAATATAGGAATGGATTATGGAGCAATGGGAGAGGAATTATTATATTAGTGCTATGGCAGGAGCTAGCAATGGGAGCTCCTTAGTTGTCATGTCAAAGGGTTAGGCTTTAGAGGAACTTCACTGACTTGCTATATATGTGTTTCTTATGTGATTCTGTGAATTAGAGGGTACTAAATTTTGATTTTGCTGCGAATATCAGGTACCCAGTATCTTCAGCAGTCTTATAAAGTCAGTGAGTCCTTTCCATTTAAATGGATAAACAAAAAATGGAAGGAGGGTTTCTATGTCACTGCCATGGCAACTGCAGGAAGTAGATGGGCAATTGTTATGTCTCGCGGGTCTGGGTTTTCTGATCAGGTTTAAACCTTTTCTTTCTTTATTATTTTTTTGGGTCATGTGCGTGACGTTTTCTAATTCTCAATTGTGTATTCATGTGGTTCTATGAATTTTCAGACTGTGGAATTGGATTTTCTGTATCCTAGTGAAGGGATCCATAAGAGGTGGGATGCTGGTTATCGTATTACAGCGACTGCAGCTACATGGGATCAAACTGCTTTAGTTCTAAGTATACCAAGAAGGAAACCTCCTGATGAAACGCAAGAGACACTTCGTACCTCTGCTTTTCCCAGCACTCATGTCAAGGTTGATGTTGCACCAGTTATTGCCTAATTTTCTTCTTCGTAAACCACATGTATATGTGTGTCTGCCTACTATTTCCTAAGCTGATTGCGTATATTTCTGTCTGCAGGAGAAATGGGCAAAGAATCTTTACATTGCATCTGTCTGTTATGGGCGAACTGTTTCTTGAGACAAAAAGTGTTGCTAGAAGTACTTCCGATGGTGCCATGAGATTCTCTATTGTAGTGCTTGAACAAGTGCCTGCTATCTTTGGTCTAACTGAGAGAAATGGATGGCAATATTTACTCGTCAAAGCTGACTCTTCTTTCTCCTCTGAAGATGATTTTTGCAAAGTACCCTGGGCATTAATGTATGTGATTGTTCCTGATGTCCAGGATGGTGTTTTTGTCAGTTAGTTCATGAGTGTAGATTTTGGGGGTGGTGGTGGTTACTATTGGTCAAAGTTTGTATAGGTCAAATAGACCCTTTTAGGGATTAAGCCAAACAGGCTATCTTTGTAGTATTATGAAACCAATGCAAATTAAGATTTTGCTGAGTTGAAACATTGGCAGTCAATCTTCTCTTTATTTCTTCTGGGCTCTGGCCCTTTTTCCTGGTTTGGACTTCTGTCCTCTGCCTTTATGCTGGTTCAGCCTTTAAATGATAAACTTCACCTTGCCTAAATTGTGAAATATTATCTTTGGTTGTCTCTATTGCTCTGTATATGCACTCATTGATCAACTTCAGCAGTTTTTGTTATTGGACAGGAGAAATTTCAGCACAAATCTCTCTCCCCCTCTCTTGTACGCACGAATAGGTGCTGCAGTTGGTTTCTGTCTTGAATATCTTAATTAGTTTATTTTTTCTTTATCAGGATACATC
This sequence comes from Jaltomata sinuosa, assembly GCA_003996215.1. Classification (NCBI taxonomy): domain Eukaryota; kingdom Viridiplantae; phylum Streptophyta; class Magnoliopsida; order Solanales; family Solanaceae; genus Jaltomata; species Jaltomata sinuosa. The sequence goes on from QJPP01007239.1 coordinate 184,666, forward strand.
TAACCAGTTAATTATGGCTGTTTAAGAAACAATAGCCCTGTCCAGGGCTATTCATCCTGATATTAAAAAATTTGACTCCTGGTATTAAATATTTTGATTCTTGAAATAGTATTTGAGGCTCATTATGAATTCAACACTGTAATAAGTTCCATCCTTGCAATATGACTGCAGATTTTGAGCCCAAGGTATTGAGTATTAAACAAAGTTTGAGCCACTTTAGATGCGGAAGTTGCTAGTCTTCTTATTCTTTTCTTAAACTCTAGATGATGCATATCTTTGACACAGTTTTATCAAGTATGTAATCTTTTCAGGATAATTCGAGTTGCTGGCTGAAGAATGAGAAGATTACTCCTAAGGTGGTTCCTCGGGGATGTAAGTTTCTATAGTTTCTCATCATTTCATTGTTTCTTATCACCCTGTGCACAATCTAGAAGTTAATTTGGAATACTTAGCCTTAATCAAGGTCAAATTTCTTGATAACCTGTTTGGATGGGCGTCTAATGGTATGGGTCAGAATCCTTAGAGAACAAACAAGATGATCTATGGTCGGGTGGAAGTCATCAATTCAGTTCTCCTTGCCTTCTTTGGTGTTTTATGCACGATTGTAAGATCTGGCCAAAACTTGAATAGGGTCCTAAACTGGATGGAAGTGTAACAGCTTTCCTATTAATTCTAGCTAAGCCCATTCTTAACCTTAAAGAAACTGCTTCTCCCTGCCTGTTACAACAACTGTATTTTCTCATAGAGGGTCCTCGCAATTGTGATGTTTCTTCTTGGAGTCCTATTTTACAGTTCCTTGTGAAACTATTGTCCTCGGTGCAAGCTGTGTAAATGTGCACCGTCACTTACCGTCAGTTTGGTACTTCCTTTTGATTCTTGCATTCTCATGAATAATTTTGGATTCTGCAAAGATGTGTTTAATCAGAAGTGAGCTCCGATCTTTGCGCGCCGACTTTTGGAAAAAATTAGAGGCGGAGAAAGATTGGGCATGTTCTTCTATTCTGATAACTATCTCATGGGATGATTGCTTCAACTGTGATATATATTGGAAACCTATTAGCATAACTTTTGGATATGCTTACCTCATCTACTATAGTAGTACTTGCGCATTTGGTTTTAAGACCAGCTGGTGCAAAATTGTGTATTTTCTCAAGGTCTTCATTTTTTCTGTAGGTGGCCCTCAACTTACAAAAAATTTCTGTGGATGTTGATTTTGCCAGCTTGTGGCTTTATAAGTGAGTTGTATCAGTGATGTGAGATCTTTCAGTGGTGAATCGAGTCTGAAGTTCTGCAGTTTTCATCGTTGATGAACACCTGCGCTAATAAAACAAGCAATATTAAGGGCTTAGTCCTCTTTCTCCACCCGCATCTGAAGTTCAGCAGCTTTCATTATTGATGAACACATGCGCTAATAAAACAAGCAATATAAGGACTTAGCTCTCTTTCTCCACCCGAGTCTGAAGTTGAGCAGCTTTCATTGTTGACGAACACATGTGCAGTAGAGAACAGGTGTGCATCATCCTAGTGCTACATGGTACTTGCAGGAGCCAAGCTTGGTGTCTTTGAACTGAGCAACAACCAAGTGTCTGCTTAACTATAGATGACTTCAATTGTGAAATACATTGGGATTACATTGGAACTTTTTCGCCACCTATGTATGCAGTTACCAAAATTGATGATGGTAGCATTAATAATATGATTGTGAAGATGTTGACGTTGAATAGATGCAAAGGAACTAGACCAGGAACAAGAGAATTGATATATTGTCCTTAATAATAAAAAAAATATTTTTGTTAGAAGTTTTCATCGAGGGGCTTTTGGAAACCACCTCTCTACCTCCATAAAGTGGGGTAAGGTCTGTATACACTCTACCCTCCTCAAATTCCACTTCGTGGGATTTCAATGGGTATGTTGTTGTTTGTCAGAAGTATAACTTACACAGATAATAGCCACTACAACCAAAAAAAATACAAAATAAATCACATCAAAGTATAGCTAACTGGTCATTTTTGCAACTTTGTATTAGCACAACAATTTCAAACTTGCTGGAGCAGAAATTGAACCCATAGAGTCTAAAAAGGAAGTTGACATAACAATTGTTTCCACCACTATAGCAGTCAATAATGACATTATAGTATCTCAAATAGAGTAAGATATACGATCATCTAACTTCTTTCTTCTTTAACGGAATCAATTCTATGATTGAGCGTTTGAGCAGCATATGCTGGCAACATCTTACTATATTCAAAGTTCAAAACTGCATCAAGGACGCCCTAATATGCTTGGTCGAACACACAATCGCCTCAAACGAACTGTTTCCTGAGCAAGAAGAATTGAAATCTGGTAAATATAGTTGATCTCCAAAATGTTAACTCATTTATGCAACCAATACCCTACCTCGGCGTCATCACAAGTGTATCGAATCATAAAGAGACATCTGCAGCCCCTTATGTCATGCAATTTCTTTTGAATTTCTGTAACATGAGCTTCAAGATATTTTGCCTGGTTCTCTCCCTCCTAGTTAAGTTAAAAATGAAGAGAACAAAAAATAAGAAGTTATGCACACTGTGACAAACTAATGTATGTCAGGGCCTGAGGCAATGAGAGAAAATACATTTGTACTTGTTTTATGATCTTACTTGTACTACCTCTCTATCGACACCCCAGCCAATCCTCTAAAGAGAATATTTTTTTCTCGGCAATCATAAATTAGAAAGCTAATTTTTGACTTTTTTGGGGGGTAACATTGTGAAAAGAACATTGAAGAAAGAAGTACCTGGAAGCACAAAATAAGATCCCCAACCTTCACTTTGTTACATTCTGAATCCTCGAGAGCAACAGAACGCTCACGGACTACCCTCCTAACATTTACCCATTCATCCTCCCCTGATCCAAAGCCCACAAATCTCACAAGAGCCTCCTGCAATATATTACATTTTTAGAAGAAGTACAATTGTATTAGTTATGCTTACATAACGAATATCATTATAGAAATGTGATTAGGAGCTACTTTAGCTCTTTGCTAAATATTCATTAAGAAAGGTTTGGCCTATCCCACAATGTCTTGTTGGGTTATATGGTGTTAGTTCTAAAAAAAATATAATTGGCCAAGTTGAACTGCTTACAGGTTCTTCTGAGTTAAGAAACCGGTGAGAGATAAATGTATCAATGTCGTACCTGTAAAATCCAGAAGAAACACTCTATTAATCATTTCGCCAAAAAGTACTAATCTTTTGACTTCATAACCCCACGAGGAATATGTAATTGAAGTGTCATACAATTTTTCGGGGAAAAAACAACTCTCCTTAACAAGCTGTGATATTTTTCTTTAAACAAAGCAAAGATGATTGAAGAAGCAGATAGTAATTGCTCTAAGGACCTCTCACCATTTTCAAACATCCAGGAAGCACCTAGGAGAAAGGTGGATGTATACGCACAACCATGTAGTCAAATAAACTAAAAAAAATCCTGCTTGATCTTGAGAAGAACAATCCAAGGGGACGGGGAGATTGATGAGGATGTCACGCATCGTATTGGAGCGGGGTGGGTGAAATGGAGGCTTGCATCCGGTGTACTGTGCGATAAGAATGTGTCGCCAAGACGTAAAAGTAAATTCTACAGAGTGGTGGTTAGACCGACATTGTTGTATGGGGCAGAGTGTTGGCCAGTCAAAAACGCCCACATTCAGAAGATGAATGTAGCGGAGATGAGGAGGCTCAGATGTATGTGTGGGAATATTAGAAGATATATGATAAAGAACGAAGTTATACGGGGTAAGGTGAGACTGGCACCCGTGGCAAATAGGATGAGGGAAACGAGGTTGCGATGGTTCGGGGATGTGAGAAGGAGGTGCGTGGATGCGCCAGTAAGGAAGTGTGAAAGGTTGGCCATAACATGAGTCGGGAGAGGTAGGCCGAAGAAGAACTGCGGGAGGTGATTAAACAGAACATGACGCAACTTCAGCTTACTGAGGACATGACCTTAGATAGGTAGCCGAGTGTTGTCGCAATTTGTGTGGGAGAGACAGGAGGCTAGCCTCCTCTTTCTTTCTTCAATATGTACTACTATATGTTGCTTCATTTGCCTTGTATCTTGTTATTTTGTTGTCATATTTTCGTGTTACCATGCTTTAAATCCTTCTCTTTCTTTTCGAGCCTACCCACAAAAGGTATGGGTAAGGTTTGCGTACATCCTACCCTTCCCAGACCCCACTTGTTGGATCATACTACGTATGTTGTATCGAGAATAACAAAAAAGAGAAGGGCCTCCAATAATAGGAACAAAGCCCCAACTATTTAAATATTGATCTAAAATCATGAATTCATGATTAAGCATCTCAATACTTTTGGGAGAAAAAAACTCTTCGATCTTGGAAGCGGTAGACAACACAGAAGTAGCAAAGATTAAGCCATTCAAAGAATTACTGACTTAAGATTATGGACCCTAACATACCCAGTGTAATTCCACAAGTGAGGTCTAGGGAGGGTGGGGTATACGCATACCTTACCCCTACATTGTGAAGATAGAGCGGTTGTTTATGATAGACCATCGGCTCAAGTAAAGCATTTCAAAGAAAGTTTAAAAGGAAATACAACAGTGCAAAAGTAAATAATGTAGAAAAGAACAACAACACCACAAATAATACGATAACTGAAGCAAATGAAACAGTAGATAACAATAGCAATCGAAAAACACAATAATATGAGAGTAATAGTAATAATACTGAGATCAAAAACTAGACAAAGTTCGACTACCAACTAGCCTTCTACCCTAATCTTGGACCTCCACATCCTCCTATCTAGGGTCATGTCCTCGGTAAATTGCATATGTGTCATGTTCTATCTAATCACCTCTCCCCAATACTTCTTCGGCCTACCTTTAGCTTTCCTTAAACCCACCATAGCCAACCTCTCACACCTACTCACTAGGGCATCCGTGCATCTTCTCTTCACATGTCCGAACCATCTCAGTTTCACTTCCCTCATCTTGTCCACCACGGGGGCACTCCCACCGTGTCCCAAATATCTTTGTTCCTAATCATATCTCTCCTAGTATGCCCACACATCCATCTTAACATCCTCATTTCCGCTACTTTCATCTCCTAGAAGTGCGAGTTCTTGACTGACCAACACTCTATCTCATACAACATAGTTGGTCGGACAACTACTCTATAAAACTTTACTTTAAGTCTTGGTAGCACATTATTATCACACAAGACACGGGATGTGAGCCTCCATTTCATCCACCCCGCTCCAATTTGATGTAAAACGTCATCGTTGATCTCCCCATTTTCTTGGATTATTGACCCAAGATACTTGAAACTTCCTCTCTTGGGGACGACTTGTGTGCCAATCCTCACTTCCACATCTACCTCATGAATTACGTCACTGAACTTACTCCAACTACACTGTCTTAGTCCTACTCAACCTAGACCGTTTAGACTTATTGAAAATATTTGGACAGTGTTACTTATTGAACCAATAACTTGAACACTTGAACTCACTAACGACACAGAAGAAGATGGGAGTTTTCTGGTTCTCCATTTTTACATGGATGGGGTCTAATATTGCTCAAGTTCCAAAACAAATTAACATAAAGACATTCTCCAACCAGCAGCCATTGACCATCCATCAAAATGGAAAGAACCGAAAGAGAAAACAGATAAAACTTTCTGAAAAGAAAAGATAGAAAAAAAAATAATGTTGATGACACAGATGCCATATTTAACCAAATTAACTTCATTTTTATGGATCCTCTTGTGCAATGGGCTTCACAAACAAATAGAAGCACTGGCATAAGTTTAAATGCATCAAAAGTAGTGGTTCAAAGACAGGAATATGCAACCAAGAGTCATCACAAGAATATGCATCTCAAAGTTAACATCAATACAGGTGACAACGCATGCTAATAAAACTGATTTATGCGAATATGCATCTCAAAGTTAACATCAATACAGGTGACAACGCATGCTAATAAAACTGATTTATGCATCCAGAAGGAAATGCTGAAATTTGTAGTGTAGTCAGTAAAAAAGACCTTCTTGCTTGCTAATGTAGTCTTACCATGCCCCATCTTTTGAAGACCTAGCCTCAAATTCCAAGTCTGACAGCACTGGATCTTTTTGGCCTGCAAAAAGTTTGTCAGGACTATATTGTACATTTCTGATACCAAAAAGAAATGCAACTCTTAACTTTAGAGGAAGGAGAAGCAACTATTCAGCACGAAGATAGTTGCAACTATATACAGTAGAAAATAGAATTAGGAAAATGAAAGGGCAAGGTGATTCCGTATCTCAACGACTACTTATTTTCCACACTGAAGTACCAGATAACCTCAACGTAATTTAGCCTTAGTCTTAGTACGCGCACTCCGACCAATGGCTTTTCGATGATTTCGATCAGACAGAAGCTGAGAGTGGTGCTGTAGCTCCCACTGAGCTCTCCTCATCGGCTAAAACTTCTACTAAGATTGAAAAGTCTCTAATCTCTGCATCTCATTCTATGTCAGTTGAATGTAACTTTAAGTGGATGTTAAGTTTTCAATTGGCCCAACAACAGTTGGATTAAAAATTTCTTTGTAAGCTTAAATTATTGGAGTCGTCCTTTGTGTTTCACATATTATTTTCAAATTTAGACAAGATATGAACTTGGAAATAAATGCCTTGAGGATAATGTATCATTGAGAATTAAATGAAAGGCAAATCAGTGGACTTGTAGTCCACTAATAGACACTCTTGGGGGACATTACATTGTTGAAGGCAGTTTGCACAACATTATGTAGATGAATAGTTTAATTCAACAAATACTCCAGGATAACTGCATGATGTCAACCAAATGCATTGCTGTGACGGACATTTTCTCACTTAACAATTAAACATAACTGACCACCTTCTGGATACCAATATTACAACATAATGTAGTAATGAATAGTTTAATTCAACAAATACTCCAGGATAACTGCATGATGTCAACCAAATGCATTGCTGTGTCGGACATTTTCTCACTTAACAATTAAACATCACTGACCACCTTCTGGATACCAATATTACTAATAAGAAATGGATTTTGCGCCTAACTCAACCCATATTACTGAACTAAGTTAAGTACTTAACCTAAGAAGCTAGCTCATGAGGTGAAGATTTCTCAAGACTATATAAGGAGCCAAAATACCACATCCCAAGACTATATAAGGAGACCAAAATATCACATCCCACCGATGTGGGACAACTCTACACCCTTGCACGCCTAGGACTGCCAACTAGAGCGTGGACAACATAATACGGGGACCAACATTGGGTAAACCAAGAATTGGGATGAGTCTCGCACTAGTACCATGACAAGAAATGGACTACGGGTCTAACTCAACCTTAAAAATTAGCTCATGAGGTGAGGATTGCCCAAGACCAGATATACCACATCCCAGTGATGTGGGACTACTCAACAATTTTGTCCTCATTGGGAGCCAAGGAATATTAATAGAATCTTATCACCCCAACATATTTATAGACACCAAGTATGGCTGGCAACGGAACCGGGAGGTACCGGTACCGGTTCCGGACCGTCCCGGTCCATTACCGGTCCGGTTCCGGTCCGGTGTACTCCGGTTCCGTCCGGTTGAGAGGTGGGACGGAAGGGGTAACGGGACGGAAGGGGGTAGTTACCGGATCGTCCCGGTCCGGTCCGTCCCGGTACCGGTCCGGTCCGGTCCGGTTCGATTCGGTTGGTTTTCAAATTTTTTTTTTTTTTTTTTTTTTTTAAAAAGTAGCCGTTGGGTAGCCGTTGGCAACGGCCAGTGGGGCCCACCCAACGGCTATAACAGCCAAACACCCCCCCAAAACACCCCCCTACCCCCCAAACTTTTTTTAATACCCCAAAGTTTTTAAAAATACATTTTAGTCCTAAATTTTAACTATAAAAACCCCCCACCCCTTCATTATTTATTACACAAAATTTCTTCTTCTTCATCTACTCTCTCAACTCTCAATCTTCTACTCTTCTACTCTCTATTCTCTAATAGTCTCTATTAAATTGTTAATTTTATTTGTTGGATTATTTTGGAGCAATTTTCAAGCTTCAAGTTTCATCTATCAATTTCGGCTTTTGGTTATACACGTCTGTTTTTACGCAGACGTTTGGTACATTCGTTCCAACTTTCATCTCTTTACTTGTTTATTTTTTTGCATTTAATTTTTGTATTTATTTATTTGCTTACTTTTAATATTTTACAATGGAATCCGGTGATAAAAATGTTGGCAAGGGTAAAAGTTCATTTTTTGGTAGGTAGGTAATGCACTAACCGGAAAAACTAAAGTCGGTAGTTCTTCTAAATCCAAATCTAACACTAGACAACAACCTCAATTAAGAATAAATACGGATGATTTTACACATGTTGATGAAACTCCTTTTAATATTGATAGAAATACTCAATTAGATCATGAATTTTTACAGACAAGGTTTGGTAATTTTAATGAAGAGCTAGATGAAGAAGTAGAATATGATATGATGTAATGATACTTATGATGATGATGAAACAGAGCCGCCTACGGCTACTAGTCCCACTCCTGCTCCCGCTCCCACTCCCCCTCCCCCTGTACATCCTACTAGGGCTAAGCCAAAGGCTGAACGTCCTAAAAAATCTGTTGTGTGGCAATTTATGATTCAAAATGATGATAAAACTCAAGCTATTTGTAAAGTATGTAAATTGTTTTGAATCATAGAACTACGGGAAAGTCGGGTGGGACGGGACATTTAAGAAATCATTTACTTAGATGTTGTAAAAATGAATTTTTGCAAGCCGTAGCTATAGCCGATGCAAAAAAATATGGTACTCCCCTTCCCGATGCATCTGTAGGAGTAGGGGCCTCTAACATGATCCAATCACAGTTAAACCCTTCTAATGTTTCTGGCCCTAGTACACATCGTAGTTATAGTAGAGAAAGAGATCTTGAAGAATTAGCTAAAATGATTGTTCTTTGTGGCTTGCCTTTTAGTTTTGCTGAAAATCCCGGTTTTGTTCATTATATTCAAATAGTGTATAATCCTTCTTTCACAGGTTTTTCAAGAAATACTATTAAAAAAGCTATTTTTGATTATCAAGGACAACATGTACAATATCTTCGTTGTTTATTTAACTATAATACTTGTAGAATGGCTATCACTTCTGATATGGGTCGTAGTCCTAATGGTAACGATTATTTCACTATTACTGGTCATTGGATTGATGAAAATTGGAACATGCAAAAAAAAATTTTAGGTTATAAATGTTGTGAAATGCTGAAAACCGGTAGTTACATAGCTCAAACTATTGTAGATGTTTTAGAATTTTATGGAATTTGTAATAAAGTAATTAGTGTCACCCTTGATAATGCTTCTAATAATACAAATGTTGTTGATAAACTAAAACCGGCAATTTGCCCTATTTATATTGACGGTTTTCATATTAGGTGTGCTGCACACATATATAATTTAATTGTTAGAGATGGTGTAGCAATGTATAATAATGGTTGTATAAAATGTGAAGCTGCATGCCATTTTATTTTTAAATGTCAAGTAAAGTCTAGGCGTGTAGAGTTTGAAAATCGGTGTCGTGAATTAGAACTCCCCCTAGAAAAATTCCAAAAACTGTGTCTACTAGATGGAATTCTTTATATGAAATGCTTAAAGTTGCTTATGAATATAGAAAGCCTTTACAAATGGTTTGGAATGCTCACAATTCAGATATTGATTATAGAATTACTGACACTGATTGGAAAGAAGTATATGAACTTAAAGAATTTTTAAAAGTTTTTTATTTAGCTACAAAACAAATATCTGGACTTTATTATCCAACTATTTGTTCAGTTTTACCAAATATATGTGCTATTTCTGATAAATTTTTTCAATACAAAAATATTCCACGGTTTAAAGATTCTATTAATGCAATGATTAAAAAATTTAGAAAATATTTTATTCCTATTCCTCAAATTTATTTAACTGCTTGTTTATTAAACCCAACTTACAAAGAAATAGGTGCATCACGAATGGTTGAAAGAATATATTGTAATTTAGATATTTTAGAGATTATATTTGAACAAAGTATCCAAGGTGACGAAGTTGCCGAAGAGGACAAATTACCTAGTTTGTCCGATGTTAAAGATAGCATAAGAATTGAAGCTAGAAAATTGTATGACTTGTATAATTCTAGTAGAATAAATGATGAAGTACATAATGTAGAACCTTCAAGTTCTAGGCGTAGATATTCAAATGAAGATGATATTGATGATATGATGGAAAATTATCTTGGTCTTACTTCTAATGAAAGGAATGATTTTGATGAATATCTTAATCAGGGAATGGAAAGCATTAAGGATGCACAAGGCAAACCTCAACTTTTGGAATGGTGGAAGACTCGCGGCAAGTCATTTCCAAAACTTCAACCGGTGGTTCGAGATTTGCTAGCTATTCAAGCATCTTCAGTAGCTTCGGAGGGCGCTTTTAGTGCAGCAAGATATCAAATTGGGGAGCATAGGTATTCATTAGCATCGGACAGCTTGGAGATATCGGTATTGTTTAGAGATTGGATCAATGCCGAGCGAAGGAATTATGGGCGTCCTAGTTTACCTGTCCAATTTGAATATGATATAGATAATATTTTGGTAAATTCAAGTGAAGACGGCATGGATGCATTGGAGGATCAAGCACAACAACCACTTCCAGAAAATGTTACGAGGGAATTCTTAGAAACTCTACGGAAAGACTATTTTCAAGGATTCAAATATTAGTATGATAGTTCGAGGCCTAATTCAAACAGAACCCTTCCTAGAAGGTGGCTGCGTAGATTAGGTTCTCTTCTAATATTTTGTAATACAAATTGTATTATTTAATTTTTATGAATAAAATTATAGGCTATTCGCCTTAAATTTTTTTTATTATTGTCTTCAATTTAATACAAGTCTTTTTTATATATTTCAATTTTTAAATGTTTCAAACTTAAGTTACAATTTCAAATTTAAAAAGTTGTTTAACAAATGAAAGTTTGATATAGTTTAAAAAGATTCAAACTTAAATAAGTAAGTTATTAACTTAAGACTTAAGAGTAAAGACTTAAAAGTTTAAAAAGATTTTAAGAGTTTAAAATTTGAAATTTAAAGTTTTAAACTTTTAGAGTTTAAAATTTAAACTCTAAAAAAAATCTAATTTATTAAGTTATACTTTTAAAAGAAATATAAAATAACTTATATATTTTGAAACTTTTTCAATTATAAATAACCGAATTTTAATTTAATTAAAATTAAAAAAAAAAAAGACCGGGACCCGGTATACCGGTCCGGTCCCGGTCCGGTCCGGTCCCGGTAAGTACCGGTCCGGGACGAACAATGGGAAAAATCCCGGTAGTACCGGTACCGGTACCGTCCCGGTTCCCGGCCAACCGGCGGAAGGATTCGCCGGTACCGGTCCGGTTCCGGTTAATACCGGTCCGGTACTACCGGTCCGGTTCCGTTGCCTGCCTTAACACCAAGACAGTGATTTTTTTTTTAAATAGTGAATATTCCACGAAGGCATCAAGAGGTGCTAAGGGTAGCCCAGTGCACGAAGCATCCCGCTTTCACGTAGGGTCCAGGGAAGGGCAACACCTTGCTAATTCCACGGCTCGAATCCATGACTTATAGGTCACACGAAAACAACTTTACATTGCTCCAAGGATCTCCTTCATCAAAAGGTGCTAATGTTTAATTTCTATATTCCAGATTTGGGGAGAGGTGGAGAAAATGGATTTATTTTTGCATTTTTTCAGTGAGATTTTTTGTGTTGGCGATGGTAGTCAGTGTAGTTTTTTTGGGAGCTCGAGGGGTTTGAGACAAGGGGACCCTCTATCACCGGAGTTGTTTATTCTAGTTATGGAAGCTTTGAGCACAATGATGGATAGAGCCGTCTTGGGGGCTACTTGAAGGTCTTTGCTGCAGCGGTTGGGGGTGCAGGAACAATACCGGTGTCTCATTTGTTGTTTGCGGATGATACCTAGTTTTTTTTTATGTAGTTGAGACCCAACTGGATTATATAGGTCAAGTCCTTTCTTGGTTTCAGGTGGTGTCAGGCCTTCAAATTAATTTGAGGAAGTGTGAGATTATTCCTATTGGGGAGGTGAATGACATTCGATTGCTTGCAAGTTTTGAATTGTAGGATTGGGGCTCTCCCGACTACCTATCTTGGAGTATTGTTATGTGCATCGAATAAGGATCATACAATGTTGAACCCGGTTGTTCAGAGGGATGAAAAGAGACTAACAGGGTGGCAGAAAAGATATTTGTCCAAAGGCGGGAAGGAAGTGCTTATTAAGAGCACATTATCGAGCATTCCCACATATTACATGTCCATGTTTCGTGCTCCAACTTCGGTTACTGAGAAGATGGAAAAGATTTAGAGCCTATTTGGATTGACTTATTTTAAGTGTTTTTAAACCACTATAGGTTTCAAGCACTTTTGTAGTGTTTAGGTAAAATAAAAAAAGTGCTTTTAAGTACTTATTTTAAGCCAAAAAGACAAAAATAAGTCAAAAGCTATAATCCAAAAGCTATAAGCCCATCCAAACAGGCTCTTAGAGAAATTTTGTATGGGGTGCGATGGATGGGTCAAAGAAATTTCACTTGGTGCGGTGGAAGATTGTCTCATCTCCTAAAAAATTGGGAGGTCTTGGAATTAAAGATTTAAAGGTCTTTAATAAAGCTTTATTGGGCAAATGACTTTGGAGGTTTGGGGTGGAGGTACAAGCTTTGTGGGGGGGGGGGGGTGATTGTTGATAAATATGGGATTTTGGAAGGAAGTGGAGAACTAGAGATACCCTTATTGTTGTGGTGTGTGGAGGAATATCTTGAAGGGATGGGATTATTTTTTGGAAAATATCTCATTCAAGGTCGGGGGTGGAATAAGAGTTGATTTTGGGGACATAGGTGGTGTGGGGACACTTTCGAAAGATGATTTTCAGAGATTGTACAGAATATCTTGCCAAAGAGACTTGACGATTCAACATATTAGGGGGAATCACGGTGGAGAGACTTTTTGGGACTTGAGGTTTAGAAGGGAATTTAACAATTGGGAAGTGACTGATATTCAAAGATTGTTAGTCTTACTACATAGGCAAACCAATCTGGTGGATAAACTTGAGGCTTGGTGGTGGGGCTCGGGGATTAATGGAGTGTTCACGGTGAAGTCATTTTATGAAAAACTTTTGGTTAGGGAGAAACACATTTTACCATGTAATGCAACATAGATCCCTAAAGTGCCGAGGAAGGCGTGTTTTTCCAGTTGGCTAGCTGCTAGAGGGTTGAATTTGACAACGGAAAACCTTAGAAAGCGAAAGGTTGTCTGCTTCAGTTAGTGTTACATGTGTAAGGAAGCGGCGAGGACGTGGATAATCTCCTTCTTCATTGCGGGCTAACCATAACGTTATGGTGGGATATGTTTCGGTGGTTGACACTACGTGGATGATGCCAAAAACTGTGAGAGATCTGATGCTTAGTTGGAAGAGCGGGAGAAGGATGAGAAGACGAAGGGTTTGGAATTATGTTCCACTTGCATTAATGTGGATTGTTTGAAGAGAGAGAAATGGGAGAGATTTTGAAGGAGTAGAGTCGAGTTTCTTTCATTTGAGAAGTAGTCTCCGGTCCCTTATTTTCTTTTGGTGCGCACAAAAAGTTCCTTGTGGTATAGATGATTGGGCGGAGTTTGTAGAGAATCATGTCCTTTTGTAGATTTTTTACTTTGTGGTATACCACCAGTTTGGCCATGTTTATGAATGAATACATTTACTTGATAAAAAAGAAATTCTCCAGAGAAAGCAGCTTTTGTAGTCAGTTCAGCAGCTTATCTTCTCGAATTTAAACATTACTATTAACTTTTCACTGTTGAGGAAGTAACAAAATAATGCTGTAATCAGCCATATCAGTCTCATATAACCATTCAGATGTCAAGAACATAGAGAAGATATGTTGAAAACGACCTTTTGGAATATGAGAGCTTTCATTTGCTTTATTCAAAGTGCATCCTTCTGTAATATCAGGCAGTTTTTGGTTGGCCTCAGCTGAATTATCCTTTGATGGATAGCATGCCAACCTATTCTGGAACCAAGCTTGGACCTAATCAAGTACAATAGTTAGTGTCATGTGAAACTTCAAGCTAGAAGATCAGGTCCTAGGGAAAGGTTGTTGAAGCATGAACCTCGGTCCACTTAGCAATTGGTTTCCCAGCACGTCCTTTAGAGCGCCTAGAAACACAAGAACAATGAATTAAAGAACACATGCATGTACAGATCAGTTTGGTTTATATAAAAAATAACTGTTACTTTGCCCTAAGTACAAACTTACGTGAACATCTTTGCCAATTTCTTGCAGATTTCTGGGTCACAAACTTGTTCTCCTGATTCATCTAGTAAGTTATCCATTTTCTCAACCTGCTTGAATGAAAGAGTTGTGAAGGCGATGAAAAAATTGCAAGTCACAAGAAAATAACTGAAACTAGAGTTGAAATTCCAATACATTTGTTTGTGGATTAACTTCATTATATAATGCGAACAACTCAAATGTAGCAAATTGGGAATGTGCAAGAAACTCAAAAGGATCTTTCCTCAAAGAGAAAGTTCTATCTAGTCTCACACATCAACAGAATAAGATAAAAACGAAATAACTATCTATGTAAGAGCCAGAGCTTCTGAATCTGAGAATGATCCCAGTATAGTTCAAGAAGCTCATTTCTACCTCTCTTCATCATTCTAATGTAGAGCATTTTTCACTTTTTGTTTTTTGAATTCCACCACCCTTGCAATATCATGAATCAAGACACCAACACTCAGTATCCAGCAAGCAGATTTTGCCAGCCGATTGCACAAAGACCACCCAAAGCAAGATGACTATGAGCTACCGATAGAAGTAACTCGAGAATTATTCAATGCTTGAAAGGATGATAACTCCTACATCCACATACTCAGAGAAGCAAGCAGGTGTGATCACCACAGCTCACTCACTGTGAGGCAACACGATAGAGCTGGCAGTGGTGATGGAATTCACAATCACAATGAAACATGACAAAGATCTTTTAAAATAAAACACTGAGACTACCACTTCTACAAAATTATGCAGAAAGGATATAACTGAGCTTCAGTAGTATGTTAACAGCCAGTATTACTGCGTCATTCAAATACTTGGATTGGGATAAGAGGAACTGATCTCCAGTCAAAGCAAGGACCCGTTCACTAGTCAATCTAACTCTGATATATAGAATGCAAACTAAACCAAACCCACTAGTTTGACCAATTCCAAGAGTTGAGACTTGCTAACCTTTTGCAACAATTGTCGTCCAATTATTTTCATCCTTTCTGCATTGTTGCTGACCCTTTCTAACAGCTTAAACTTTTATACTTGGTTCATATAATTTAATATGATACGAGAACATATAGTGGTTTGAAGTTTAAGTCTAACGGTCACATATCAACAAGATATTTCTCAGTACTTGGCTTAGGAAAAAAACAAAGAGAATCAATAACGCGTATAAGGTGCGTCGCAAAAAAAGGAATAATGAAATAAATAAATCTCCTCTCTAACAACTTAAAGCTTTTACGCAATGCGATTCACAAAATTGAACAGTATTTAACCCAATAAGCTCGTCAGGCTTTTATCCATTGCGTAAAAAAAAAAACACTACTGCCTTTCGTATGAGTTTGGACCATGTCTCAGATCCAGTGTGGACAATGAAAGAGCACAACGACAACAAAATTCCAACACTTTAACTAAATATAATCCAGCTAAGTGTATTGAGGAAAAAGAGAACCAATTTCAATAAGCACAAATTTAAGTTCTTGGTAGGAAGGGTTCATAATGACAATATCAAAAAAAATCAATCAATTACACCTAAATTGGAAACAAGTTGGAGTCACCTATATACATCCTCTGTATCCACAAAACCTTCATCATAGTTTGACTATTATTATACTGAACCTTAACCTACTGCAACCCCAGCCATTCTTTGCACACAGGCAGAGTGACAATGCATATCTCATACTTACCTCAAATACATATATATCATATTAATGCAATTTTCGAATTCCCCAAATTCCGAAACTTGAAAAGAATAAAAGAAATTCAAAGTAGAGATCAAATAAGAAATATATCAACTTAATGCACAATTCACATTCAATTATATATCATTTTAATGCAATTCCTTAACGAGCCTTCAAAGACCAAACTTGGAAAACATAATTCTTTTTCCAAAATGGGAACCGAAAAAAGAAATTGAAAAGCACCTCAGCTTGTGTGAAGCCATAGAGCAACTGTATTTGTTTCATTCTGGGACAAAGGTCCATTTCAACAGTAGATTCGGACGAAACCGACATTTCTTTTGATGAATAAATTCTCAAGAAATGAGAGTAAAGAGATAAATATAGGATCAAAGTGTCACAAAGCTCTTCAAACTGTCCTAAATCAGTGTACATCAGATACTAAGAGTTGTGGTGGATACATATGATCCCTCCACCCTTAACTAGAGTTCTAGGGTTTGAGTCGTGGGTATAGAAAAAATCCAGTCAGGGAGGGCCTCCCCTTAAATGGGCCTTACGCGGCGCAAATCCATATTAATCAAGGCCTCGAGACCCAATGTGGATACCCAACACTGGGAGGGAAACCCAAATATATATATATATATGCCGCAAATCGCATTTTATGAATGCGAGTTATAAATCTCATTTTTGGAATACTACTATATGTCCATTTATAATGCAACTTATGAATCGAATTCAGTAAGTGCAACTTATGCCTTTATTAACTCATCCGTCTATTCTCTCCATTATCCTTTAACCTTAAATCACATTCTACTAATGTGAGTAGAATGTGATTTGAACATTTATGGTATTCTTAAAAATAAAACTAGTGAAATGTTTTTGGCCAAAAGTGCACTTTTTGAGGAAAAAAACTATTTTTGATTTATGCATGGAGTATAATAATTGCAGTAGAAAAATGAGCTAACAATAAGAAGATCATTATTTTGACAGAGAAAATACCACACTAAAAATTTAAATTTAAATAATTTATAAAGTCTCAAAATGAGAGTGTAATATATGAAAACACGACCAAAAAAAGAGTGTAATATAAATAAAATTGAAACAGATAGAATGTCTAGTTTTACCCACAAAAGTGGGGGTAAGGTCTACGTACATCCTACCCTCCTCAAACCCCACTTGTAAGATTACATTGGGAATGTTGTTGTAGATAGAATGTCTAGTCATACTTTGATGTTTAGAATTAAGAATATATACATTAATGATTTTACAGTATTAATTTAATCAATTGTAGCGGGTTAAATACTCCTATTGCAGCCCCTTTTGTGAATTAGAAACATTACTTTTCTGGCATTCAAACTGAATAATTTCAAATTATTTTTTCTCCTCAATTTATAGAAAATTCCATCAATCTATGATATGAAAAATAATATTTGGGCCTAATTCGACATAAAAAATTAACTTATGAGGTGAAGATTCTCTAGACAATATCGCCTCTCATGAGTTAACTTTTAAGGTTGATTTAAACTCAAGTTTTATTTAATTTACACCCATGATCATTTAAGGAGAACGAAACCCATATCCTTGACCAATGTTGAACAATAATATCCCCTGCACGCCAGGCCTGGAGTGTGAATAAAATAACATGGAGACTCAACATTGGCAAACACGATAACTAGGTCGAAACTAGCTTTGTACTATAATAAGATGACAAACTTTGTGCATAATACAACAATCAAAAGCTAACTCAGGAAGGTGATGATTGTTTAGGACCCTATAAAAAGACAATATAATTCATACACTAAACTAACGTGCAAGGGCAGATCTACAATGTAATATGTTGTTGTTGTTATTGTATAGGAACCTATAACTTCATATTTTGAATTCTCCTCTGCCAACATGAGACTCTAACAATTTCCAAAAACTTATGCCTAGTAGATTCACACATATGCATCTTACATTGTAATATGAAATGAACTAAGGTATAGAGGATTGAGTGTCTTGTGTAGAGAACCATGTCGTCTTGTAGGTTCTTTACTTTTTGGTATACTTCTTGTATACGGTCTATTTTGTCCTTGTGATTAATGAAATTGTTTACCTCATAAAAAGAAATGAAATGAACTAAGACTAAGCTTTTATTCAAATGGATCTTTAAATTTCAACTGAAGCATACCCAAAAGGGTAGCGGCTGCAGGTTCCCTTGTCATCAAATAAAATTCAACTCAAGCATTTACTGGAAATAATAAAGTTCCATACAGATTTTAATTTCTTATTTTATTGAGGTTATTCTACTACAATTCAAAGGGAGTAATTATCAAACCAATCAAAATCAACAAAGAGTAAATATTCAATGACATAAGAGATTAATATAAGCAAAAGTTCCTCCCTAGGTTTTTTTTTGGACTTCTTTATTTATTTATTTTATTTGACATTGTTCTATGATTTTTTAAAACTTCAATCAATCTTAATGTGAACCTAAGTTTACTTTTAATGGTATATGTTAGTTCCAAACATCATTCAGAAATAATCATGAAATCCTAAGGTATATCATCAGAAACAAACTCGTACAATCTAAGTTAGACGAAAGTAAAAAAGAAAAAGGCATAGAAAATAGAATTTGACACCCGCTCTGCCTAAGAACTCACTTGCTCACTCCATTTATATCTTATTTTGTCCTGTCTTACACCCATCCGACCTATTGCAAACGCTTTATATAGGATCACTTTGATAACTAATCTCCATTTAAGTACTTACCATACAACTTGTCCTACTTTCTATTAATGTTCATTAAGAGAAAATCAAATTTGGATGATGTTCAAAACAAAATGAAATCTAGCATTCAAATGGAAATCTGTAATGAATTGAGAAAAATTAGGGAAACGTTTGTATAGAAATTAGTTGTGGAGAAAGTAAACAATGTTGCACCACTCTGTAGACTTACCTTTAAGCCTTGGCAACACGTTCTTATTGCACAAAACCCCAGAGGCGGGCCACCGTTTCACCCACCCCGCTCCAATATGATGTGTGACATCATCTTCAGTCTCTCTATCTTCTCGAATCATGGACCCAAGATACTTGAAACTTCCTCTCTTGGGTATGGCTTGTGCATCAATCTTCACTTCCACCTCCGCCTCATGAGTTACTTCACTAAACATGCACTCCAGGAGTCCAGGTACTCTGTTTTAGTCTTGCTTAACCTGAAACCTTTACATTCTAGGGCCTATCTCCAGACTTCTAGCCTTCGTCAACTCCACTGCGCGTCTCATCAATCAATACAGTATATGAATCTTTAATTTTAATACAATTTTGAACGAACTGAATGATGACATTTTATTGATTCAACTCTTTTGATAAGAACAAAAGGCTTAGACCACCTATTTGGCACTCTAGGGTATTAAGTTTGAGTTATAAAGTGCAACCCGTTTCGTTTGTTCAACATTAAGCTAATCAAGTTGAGTTAATAACTCATAGATAATTCATCTCGACCCCATTGAATTTTACACTGATTGATCATCATATGTTTATCAACTTGGCTTGTTTTGACCTGTTCAACTCAGACTCAACTTGCTCACTTGACCCGTCGAACCAAAGATAGCAAATCTCATATACGTTATAGTTATTATATCTCCCATGAATACAACTATTTGAGTGTCAAAGTAGATCCTCTTTAGTTAAATAAACAAATCTTAACAACATAAGCTTTTATACGATGCGATTGACAAAATTCAACGATATTTAACCCCATGAGCTGGTCAGGCTTTCCCCCATTGTGGAAAAAAACCCACAACTGCCTCCCGTATGAGTCTGAGCCGTGTGGACAATGAAAGGTCACATCAACAACAGAATTCCAACTCTATAACTAAATCTAATGCAACTAAGGGTATTGAAAAAGCACTCAAGGGTGTGGCCTAGTGGTCAATAAAGTGGGTTAAAGAACCATGAGGCCTGAGGTCTTAGGTTCAAATTCCAGCAGAGACAAAAACATTAGGTGTTTCTTCCCATCTATTCTAGCCTTAGTGGACAGAGTTACCTAGTACCTGTTGTTGTTGGGAGGTGGCAGGTATCCCGTGGATTTAGTCGAGATGTGCGAAAGTTGGCCCGGACACCAAGTCATCCAAAAAAAAATGGGCTGAATTAAAAATCAGGTTGGGTTCATTGACAGCCCTAGTCTTGGCCATATCTCAGACCCAATGTGGAAAATGAAAGAGCACATCAACAACTAAATTCCAACTCTATAACTAAATTTAATTCAGCTAAGGGTATTGGAAGAAAATAAGAGAAACCCAGTTATAAAAAGCACAAATTTAAGCTCTTGGTAGGAAAAGAAGGGTTCCTAATGCATATTTCAAAATCAATCAATCAATCAACTATTACCTCAATTCCAAACACCAAAACTTGAGAACAATAAAAAGAAATTCAAAATATATCAACTTAATTCACATTTCTACATACAAATATATATACCATCTTAATGCAATTTTTCATATACCAAACATGGAAAAACATATTTTTTTACAGTGAATTTCGCCAATTGAAAATTACCTCAGCTTGTGTGAAGCCAGAGATAGACTGTATTTGTCTCTTTCTGGGACGAAGGTCCATTTTAACACTAAATTCAAACGAAACCCACAATTTTTTTGCTGAAAAAACAACTTTTTTTGCTGAAAAAATTCTCAAGAAATGATCAAAGGCTCATTAGAAAAAGCTATTTCTGATGGTTTTGTTGGGCGCCCTTTTCAAAATTAAAGGCTGAAAGAAAGTGAAAACTAGCGGGTCGGGTTTAGGTCTGGGTTTTAGTTAAATGGGCCTCGAGCCGATGGTTCTTCGGAAACAGCATCTCTACCTTTACGAGATAGTCATAAAGTCGGCGTATACTTTGGATATCCCCAGACCCTACTCGTGTAATTTCAGTAGGTATGTTGTTGTTGGTGGTGGTTTAGTTAAATGGGTGGGTTCTTACGAGGACAAGTTACACATTTGGCCGGTAAGTCAAAATAATTATATTCGCCAGTTAAATATATATATATTATAAAAAATATACACTATTTATATCATAAAATGTATATTTAATGTGTATCATACAATAATATATAAAAATATATATATATGTTGGCTATTATTTTGGTGATCAGCTATATAATGTAGTTTTTCCTTTTTATATTGTTTAGTCGGCCATCAAAATGATAGCTAGTAAATGTATATTTTTATATATTATCTAATATATATTTTTTGTATATTGACTAGCGATCAAATGTGTAAATAACCCAGTTCCTTATATTAAAGTGAGATGAGCGACTTTCATAACGGTAAAATATTGACACGTCATTGAAGTGATCAAAAAGAATATCACCTATAGTGTAGCGAGCGACTTTGTACATGAAATGTCAAAAAAAAAGTGATATTTCTGTTATAAAATAAGGAAAAGTCACTTTTTTTCACAATTTCTATTAATGGAATAACCTTCTAAGTACGTAATCAGCTCTGTAAAATTCGTAGCTAACTTTTAGTTAATATATACAATGACAAAAAATATTGTGGCTAAAATGTCTAGCCACGTACATTTTATATTTGGTTACAATGTACTAGTTAATTAATAATCGTATATACATTATATTATTGTAGTGCAATATGTCTCTTTTTAGTAGTGCGATTTGAGTTTAATATTTGATACTCGAATCATCAACTTAATTTTTTTAAAAGTCTATTACAATAACTTGCTATTGGACCTTCACGCACGGTGACAGAATTAATATTTTCACTAAAGAAATTTATGGTATGAAGAAGCAAACACACAAATTCAAAGAGATTCAGCATCTACAGAAAAAAGACTATGATTTTTTAATTCCTTCAAAAGACATGATTCTTATTTTTTTTGGTAGGGGAGGGGGTTTTGTTCTGTCTTGTAGGCAATTTTCGAGGAAATAATGTCTCGGTCCAACTTGAATAAAGTTTTGGAAATTAAAGCGGGATAAAAGTGGGGTCATATATATGACTTGAGGCATATTCAGCTCTCATAATGTAACAGACGATATATACGAGAGTCAGAGCATACTCAAGAGGATGTTACTATCTATCAATAGTGTGTATCTACTAAGCAATAGGATTCCCTAGTAGATTAGGATGAAAGTCAAATTGTATATATGTGAACCTTTAAGGATAACTTGTGGACGATCCATATTTCCGTTTACATCCTTTTTTGAATTCATAAACGAATATACAAACATGATAGTAAAACAAATGACACAACCTTTTAATCAATGGGAATCATGTCATAGCTCGTGATATATCATTGTTGCTATGTAAGTTAAAATATGGCATATCCGAATTCTTATAGCCCATGACTCCTCCCCCCACCACCACCACCCCCACCCCCACTCCGACCATGCACACACAAAAAAATATTGACGGATTTAAGATTTAAATATATACGTCGAAAATATTAGGCTCAGATGAACTTGATGCGAGTATGCTACGTCCCCTTTGCACAGAAATAGAAGCCATTAAAGATTTGAACTTATGTGTTCAAAATTTCAAGGCAGTCACCCTGAGGGTTAATAATTGAATTTAAATTTTAATATTTGTTGATATTTTGTGAATTTACTAATACATATATAAGGTCTGCGTCAAAGCTATCATGTTTGGTCGGATGACCCGATCTCATATATTACATTGCATATCTGGATTAGAAGGGTTGTTGTTATCCGGATTAGAATGTGCCGAAATAGCTAGAACTGAATGCAGAAAGTATGGAAAAATATCTCGTAATGTATTTAACCAGAAAATAGATTATGGTCCTACAAAAGTATCTACTTGTTATGAAATTTCAGGTGTCAAAATGCAGATTTCACATAGTAAAAAGAAAAGGATGTGTTATATTTGAAACATACGAAATGTAGTAGGTGTTGCAAATCAAACAGTACACAACTTGATTTTGAAAGATATGACACTAAATATTATAGAATTACCCCATCTTTCATATCAAGCCATTGAAGCAAAACGCGTTGTGCGCTATAATTGGACACCTACTACTATTTGTTCCGCACTATTTGTTCCTTTTGGATACTACAACCCAGAAAAATTTTACTATGGTAGAGGCACAACCAACAAAAGATGTGTGAGGCTCCATTAATTTTCTGACACATGGATAGTGGGCCTTATTTGTCTAATTTTACAATAAAAGCAATTAAGAGAAGAGAGAAAATACATTTATGTTAATTATGCCTCCTTTTTTACGTTATACAGACTGTGTTAAACAAATATAAAAAATTGTATGCCTCTTTTTTTTTAATTCAAATGCTACTACGTATATATGTTAAAATATAATTTTTTTTCTTTGTGATGTTATAAATTTTTACTTAAAATATCTATTATTAATGTGCTATTATTATACATTTAAAAGGTGTGTGAAGCTCCATTGCTTTTTTGACACATAAATAATGGCCTCATCTATCGCTTTTTTTATTATTTTTTCAGAATAATTTTTTTCACTTTATTTGAAAATTAGTGTTTAGTTACGAAAATTTTAAATCCAACTTGATTAGAAAATTAGTGTTTGGTTTGTTTTAAATTTTAGAAATTGATAAAAATTTGATTGGCTTGATTTTGATTTTTAAGCAAAAAATCACTGAAAAAAAATGAAATATACAGATTATATAAAATATTTTTTCAAAAATTATAATAGCATGCACGCACACACTCACTTGGATAATTAATCACTGGATTAACACATTGACCAAGTATGCACTGTCATGTGACTTTTTTTAATAAAAATCTCATCTAGTCGACTAGTCAATCGTTAGTTTTAGGAGCATTTTTAAGCTAAAAATAACGTTAAGAATATTTTTGATTCAATAGGTGGAAGGAGGACATTTTTGAGTCATTTATGATATATTAAGGGCAATTCTAACCTCTTTTTGTCAAAAAAAATAAAGAAAAACTTTTAAAACGTGTGATCTAAAATAGTCAAAAAAAAGTTTGTGACTATAAATTATTTAATTGAGGATAAAATATATAGTATTTTATAAGTAAATTATTATTAAATATAAAAAGATGAAACAACCTCTCTACCTTCTCGAGATAGAGGAAAGATCTGCGTACATCCTATTTTTTTTCGACCCTTTCACTAAAAATGTTATTATATTAAATTTAAAAAAATCTCATTTTTATTAATTGAGTAGAAAAGAAGTCATAAATTTGAATGAATGGAGTATTTATTAATAAAAATAGAATCAATATAGAAAAGTAATGATGCATATTTTAAGTAGGTTTTTATATTCGTAGTAGCATTTGATCCAAAAAAGGGGCATATAATTTTTTATTTTTTTAAGTTTATTTAACACAATTTAATTTATTTTTTAAAAAAGATGCATATTTAATACTATATATTTATTTAACACAAAGTAAATAAATTTTCTCTCTCCTCTTAATTGTTTTCATGGTAAAATTAGATAAATAGGACCCACTATCTATGTGTCAAAAAATTAATGAAGCCTCAGACACCTTTTGTTGATTGTGCCTCTCCCATAATAAATTTTTCCCTACAACCCATACACTTGTCATGGAATAAAACCAAAGCAATAGCTTTATTATATGCCTATGATCTATCCAGTGGCGGAGTCACCCTTTGGCCAGGGGTTCATCCGAACCCCTTTCAGCAGAAAATTATATTACTTATATATGATTAATTTTTTTTTTATCTATATATAGTAGATGTTGAACCCCCTTCGACTAGTTCGTATGTTTGTATTTTCAGATTTTGAATCCCTTCAGTGAAAATTCTGGCTCCGCCTCTGGATCTATCTGCTAGTACTAGTAGGTAGATTATCTGCTGGACAACAACTTCTTGTTATAAGGCACTCATCATAAGTAAACATACAATTTTCTAAAGTGGTTCTAGGTGTGTCAAAGAAAGATTCAAAATTTGAAATTTATAAATTTCTATGGCAATCTCAAGCTGATATATAATAGTAATTGAGTTCACAGTTAAATATTGATAGACACTAATGATGCAATCAGAAATCTCACTAAATATTCAAAGTTTAATATATATGAATGTATGTATGTATAAAAAAAAAGCAGATTTTAGCCTATATATATATATACACAATATAAGATTCATCAAACGACGAAACAACATTAAATCAAAGGTAGGCAATAGAGTAGCTAGTAAAAATGCTTCTCCACCTAGTATAACTACAGCAATCTAATACTTAAGTATGGATTAATTCTTGAAAATTCTTAATTAGCAAAATACTTACTTCACTATTGTGACTAACTATTAAGGGAGGTGGAGCCTCATAATATATATATATAGAAGATATACACAAATGATGGTCCTATATACCCTTGAGGTGTATTCCTTATCCTCAGCATATACAAGAAAATGATTGATTAATACATATATTCATCCACTTTCATAAAGGTGAATATGTGACCATATGCATCTTTTAAATAATTAATTTGCTAGAATAGGGGATAGTCATGAGATGTCAAAGGGTTCCATATGTCCCCTCTTTTTTTTAATAACCCTCTCATTCAATTTGGTGGAAGAGGAATATAATAAAGTGCATGCCTTGTTTCTCTCATATTTTGGACTTTTAGTTCTTGGGTTATACTCTTATCCCTCCTTCGTTTTGATGTGCGTTTAAGATCTATCATGTCAAATCGACAAATCATTTAAAAAATAAATAAGATGCAAAAACATACTTTTATAAATACATTTAAGATTCTTCAATCTTATTGCTGGTCATTGATGATTTTTCAAACTTAGTCATGTACTTCAGATCTTTCAAACTTAGACATGGATCAAATTAACAGACGTTATTACATCCAACGTTACATTTTGCCTCTATCTCCATCATTATATTATATTAGTTTCTTGAGATGTACAGTATTGCACGAGCATGCACACACAAAAATATATTGACGGATTTAAGATTTAAATATATACGTCGAAAACATTAGGCTCAGATGAACTTGATGCGGGTATGCTACGACCCCTTTGCACAGAAATAGAAGTCATTCAAGATTTGAACTTATGTGTTCAAAATTCCAAGGCAGTCACCCGGGTTAATAATTGAATTTAAATTTTAATATTTGTTGATATTTTGTGAATTTACTAATACATATATAAGGTCTGCGTCAAAGTTACCACGTTCGGCTGGATGACCCGATCTCATATATTACATTGCATATCCGGATTAAAAGGGTTGTTGTTATCCGGATTAGAATGTGCCGAAATAGCTAGAACTGAATGCAGAAAGTATGGAAAAATATCTCGTAATGTATTTAATCAGAAAATAGATTATGGTCCTACAAAAGTATCTACTTGTTATGAAATTTCAGGTGTCAAAATGCAGATTTCACATAGTAAAAAGAAAAGGATGTGTTATATCTGAAACATACGAAATGTAGTAGGTGTTGCAAATCAAACAGTACACAACTTGATTTTGAAAGATATGACACTAAATATTATAGAATTACCCCATCTTTCATATCAAGCCATTGAAGCAAAACGCGTTGTGCGCTATAATTGGACACCTACTACTATTTGTTCCGCACTATTTGTTCCTTTTGGATACTACAACCCAGAAAAATTTTACTATGGTAGAGGCACAACCAATAAAAGGTGTGTGAGGCTCCATTAATTTTTTGACACATGGATAGTGGGCCTTATTTGTCTAATTTTACAATAAAAGCAATTAAGAGAAGAGAGAAAATACATTTATGTTAATTATGCCTCCTTTTTTACGTTATACAGACTGTGTTAAACAAATATAAAAAATTGTATGCCTCTTTTTTTTTAATTCAAATGCTACTACGTATATATGTTAAAATATAATTTTTTTTCTTTGTGATGTTATAAATTTTTACTTAAAATATCTATTATTAATGTGCTATTATTATACATTTAAAAGGTGTGTGAAGCTCCATTGCTTTTTTGACACATAAATAATGGCCTCATCTATCGCTTTTTTTATTATTTTTTCAGAAT
Organism: Jaltomata sinuosa; assembly: GCA_003996215.1. Classification (NCBI taxonomy): domain Eukaryota; kingdom Viridiplantae; phylum Streptophyta; class Magnoliopsida; order Solanales; family Solanaceae; genus Jaltomata; species Jaltomata sinuosa. The sequence goes on from QJPP01007239.1 coordinate 211,679, forward strand.
AATTTTTTTCACTTTATTTGAAAATTAGTGTTTAGTTACGAAAATTTTAAATCCAACTTGATTAGAAAATTAGTGTTTGGTTTGTTTTAAATTTTAGAAATTGATAAAAATTTGATTGGCTTGATTTTGATTTTTAAGCAAAAAATCACTGAAAAAAAATGAAATATACAGATTATATAAAATATTTTTTCAAAAATTATAATAGCATGCACGCACACACTCACTTGGATAATTAATCACTGGATTAACACATTGACCAAGTATGCACTGTCATGTGACTTTTTTTAATAAAAATCTCATCTAGTCGACTAGTCAATCGTTAGTTTTAGGAGCATTTTTAAGCTAAAAATAACGTTAAGAATATTTTTGATTCAATAGGTGGAAGGAGGACATTTTTGAGTCATTTATGATATATTAAGGGCAATTCTAACCTCTTTTTGTCAAAAAAAATAAAGAAAAACTTTTAAAACGTGTGATCTAAAATAGTCAAAAAAAAGTTTGTGACTATAAATTATTTAATTGAGGATAAAATATATAGTATTTTATAAGTAAATTATTATTAAATATAAAAAGATGAAACAACCTCTCTACCTTCTCGAGATAGAGGAAAGATCTGCGTACACCCTATTTTTTTTCGACCCTTTCACTAAAAATGTTATTATATTAAATTTAAAAAAATCTCATTTTTATTAATTGAGTAGAAAAGAAGTCATAAATTTGAATGAATGGAGTATTTATTAATAAAAATAGAATCAATATAGAAAAGTAATGATGCATATTTTAAGTAGGTTTTTATATTCGTAGTAGCATTTGATCCAAAAAAGGGGCATATAATTTTTTATTTTTTTAAGTTTATTTAACACAATTTAATTTATTTTTTAAAAAAGATGCATATTTAATACTATATATTTATTTAACACAAAGTAAATAAATTTTCTCTCTCCTCTTAATTGTTTTCATGGTAAAATTAGATAAATAGGACCCACTATCTATGTGTCAAAAAATTAATGAAGCCTCAGACACCTTTTGTTGATTGTGCCTCTCCCATAATAAATTTTTCCCTACAACCCATACACTTGTCATGGAATAAAACCAAAGCAATAGCTTTATTATATGCCTATGATCTATCCAGTGGCGGAGTCACCCTTTGGCCAGGGGTTCATCCGAACCCCTTTCAGCAGAAAATTATATTACTTATATATGATTAATTTTTTTTTTATCTATATATAGTAGATGTTGAACCCCCTTCGACTAGTTCGTGTGTTTGTATTTTCAGATTTTGAATCCCTTCAGTGAAAATTCTGGCTCCGCCTCTGGATCTATCTGCTAGTACTAGTAGGTAGATTATCTGCTGGACAACAACTTCTTGTTATAAGGCACTCATCATAAGTAAACATACAATTTTCTAAAGTGGTTCTAGGTGTGTCAAAGAAAGATTCAAAATTTGAAATTTATAAATTTCTATGGCAATCTCAAGCTGATATATAATAGTAATTGAGTTCACAGTTAAATATTGATAGACACTAATGATGCAATCAGAAATCTCACTAAATATTCAAAGTTTAATATATATGAATGTATGTATGTATAAAAAAAAAGCAGATTTTAGCCTATATATATATATACACAATATAAGATTCATCAAACGACGAAACAACATTAAATCAAAGGTAGGCAATAGAGTAGCTAGTAAAAATGCTTCTCCACCTAGTATAACTACAGCAATCTAATACTTAAGTATGGATTAATTCTTGAAAATTCTTAATTAGCAAAATACTTACTTCACTATTGTGACTAACTATTAAGGGAGGTGGAGCCTCATAATATATATATATAGAAGATATACACAAATGATGGTCCTATATACCCTTGAGGTGTATTCCTTATCCTCAGCATATACAAGAAAATGATTGATTAATACATATATTCATCCACTTTCATAAAGGTGAATATGTGACCATATGCATCTTTTAAATAATTAATTTGCTAGAATAGGGGATAGTCATGAGATGTCAAAGGGTTCCATATGTCCCCTCTTTTTTTTAATAACCCTCTCATTCAATTTGGTGGAAGAGGAATATAATAAAGTGCATGCCTTGTTTCTCTCATATTTTGGACTTTTAGTTCTTGGGATATACTCTTATCCCTCCTTCGTTTTGATGTGCGTTTAAGATCTATCATGTCAAATCGACAAATCATTTAAAAAATAAATAAGATGCAAAAACATACTTTTATAAATACATTTAAGATTCTTCAATCTTATTGCTGGTCATTGATGATTTTTCAAACTTAGTCATGTACTTCAGATCTTTCAAACTTAGACATGGATCAAATTAACAGACGTTATTACATCCAACGTTACATTTTGCCTCTATCTCCATCATTATATTATATTAGTTTCTTGAGATGTACAGTATTGCACGAGCATGCACACACAAAAATATATTGACGGATTTAAGATTTAAATATATACGTCGAAAACATTAGGCTCAGATGAACTTGATGCGGGTATGCTACGACCCCTTTGCACAGAAATAGAAGTCATTCAAGATTTGAACTTATGTGTTCAAAATTCCAAGGCAGTCACCCGGGTTAATAATTGAATTTAAATTTTAATATTTGTTGATATTTTGTGAATTTACTAATACATATATAAGGTCTGCGTCAAAGTTACCACGTTCGGCTGGATGACCCGATCTCATATATTACATTGCATATCCGGATTAAAAGGGTTGTTGTTATCCGGATTAGAATGTGCCGAAATAGCTAGAACTGAATGCAGAAAGTATGGAAAAATATCTCGTAATGTATTTAATCAGAAAATAGATTATGGTCCTACAAAAGTATCTACTTGTTATGAAATTTCAGGTGTCAAAATGCAGATTTCACATAGTAAAAAGAAAAGGATGTGTTATATCTGAAACATACGAAATGTAGTAGGTGTTGCAAATCAAACAGTACACAACTTGATTTTGAAAGATATGACACTAAATATTATAGAATTACCCCATCTTTCATATCAAGCCATTGAAGCAAAACGCGTTGTGCGCTATAATTGGACACCTACTACTATTTGTTCCGCACTATTTGTTCCTTTTGGATACTACAACCCAGAAAAATTTTACTATGGTAGAGGCACAACCAACAAAAGGTGTGTGAGGCTCCATTAATTTTTTGACACATGGATAGTGGGCCTTATTTGTCTAATTTTACAATAAAAGCAATTAAGAGAAGAGAGAAAATACATTTATGTTAATTATGCCTCCTTTTTTACGTTATACAGACTGTGTTAAACAAATATAAAAAATTGTATGCCTCTTTTTTTTTAATTCAAATGCTACTACGTATATATGTTAAAATATAATTTTTTTTTCTTTGTGATGTTATAAATTTTTACTTAAAATATCTATTATTAATGTGCTATTATTATACATTTAAAATGTGTGTGAAGCTCCATTGCTTTTTTGACACATAAATAATGGCCTCATCTATTGCTTTTTTTATTATTTTTTCAGAATAATTTTTTTCACTTTATTTGAAAATTAGTGTTTAGTTACAAAAATTTTAAATCCAACTTGATTAGAAAATTAGTGTTTGGTTTGTTTTAAATTTTAGAAATTGATAAAAATTTGATTGGCTTGATTTTGATTTTTAAGCAAAAAATCACTGAAAAAAAATGAAATATATAGATTATATAAAATATTTTTTCAAAAATTATAATAGCACGCACGCGCACACTCACTTGGATAATTAATCACTGGATTAACACATTGGCCAAGTATGCACTATCATGTGACTTTTTTTTAATAAAAATCTCATCTAGTCGACTAGTCAATCGTTAGTTTTAGGAGCATTTTTAAGCTAAAAATAACGTTAAGAATATTTTTGATCCAATAGGTGGAAGGAGGACATTTTTGAGTCATTTATGATATACTAAGGGCAATTCTAACCCCTTTTCGTCAAAAAAATAAAGAAAATTTTTTAAAACGTGTGATCTAAAATAGTCAAAAAAAAGTTTGTGACTATAAATTATTTAATTGAGGATAAAATATATAGTATTTTATAAGTAAATTATTATTAAATATAAAAAGATGAAACAACCTCTCTACCTTCTCGAGATAGAGGAAAGATCTGCGTACACCCTATTTTTTTTCGACCCTTTCACTAAAAATGTTATTATATTAAATTTAAAAAAATCTCATTTTTATTAATTGAGTAGAAAAGAAGTCATAAATTTGAATGAATGGAGTATTTATTAATAAAAATAGAATCAATATAGAAAAGTAATGATGCATATTTTAAGTAGGTTTTTATATTCGTAGTAGCATTTGATCCAAAAAAGGGGCATATAATTTTTTATTTTTTTAAGTTTATTTAACACAATTTAATTTATTTTTTAAAAAAGATGCATATTTAATACTATATATTTATTTAACACAAAGTAAATAAATTTTCTCTCTCCTCTTAATTGTTTTCATGGTAAAATTAGATAAATAGGACCCACTATCTATGTGTCAAAAAATTAATGAAGCCTCAGACACCTTTTGTTGATTGTGCCTCTCCCATAATAAATTTTTCCCTACAACCCATACACTTGTCATGGAATAAAACCAAAGCAATAGCTTTATTATATGCCTATGATCTATCCAGTGGCGGAGTCACCCTTTGGCCAGGGGTTCATCCGAACCCCTTTCAGCAGAAAATTATATTACTTATATATGATTAATTTTTTTTTTATCTATATATAGTAGATGTTGAACCCCCTTCGACTAGTTCGTATGTTTGTATTTTCAGATTTTGAATCCCTTCAGTGAAAATTCTGGCTCCGCCTCTGGATCTATCTGCTAGTACTAGTAGGTAGATTATCTGCTGGACAACAACTTCTTGTTATAAGGCACTCATCATAAGTAAACATACAATTTTCTAAAGTGGTTCTAGGTGTGTCAAAGAAAGATTCAAAATTTGAAATTTATAAATTTCTATGGCAATCTCAAGCTGATATATAATAGTAATTGAGTTCACAGTTAAATATTGATAGACACTAATGATGCAATCAGAAATCTCACTAAATATTCAAAGTTTAATATATATGAATGTATGTATGTATAAAAAAAAAGCAGATTTTAGCCTATATATATATATACACAATATAAGATTCATCAAACGACGAAACAACATTAAATCAAAGGTAGGCAATAGAGTAGCTAGTAAAAATGCTTCTCCACCTAGTATAACTACAGCAATCTAATACTTAAGTATGGATTAATTCTTGAAAATTCTTAATTAGCAAAATACTTACTTCACTATTGTGACTAACTATTAAGGGAGGTGGAGCCTCATAATATATATATATAGAAGATATACACAAATGATGGTCCTATATACCCTTGAGGTGTATTCCTTATCCTCAGCATATACAAGAAAATGATTGATTAATACATATATTCATCCACTTTCATAAAGGTGAATATGTGACCATATGCATCTTTTAAATAATTAATTTGCTAGAATAGGGGATAGTCATGAGATGTCAAAGGGTTCCATATGTCCCCTCTTTTTTTTAATAACCCTCTCATTCAATTTGGTGGAAGAGGAATATAATAAAGTGCATGCCTTGTTTCTCTCATATTTTGGACTTTTAGTTCTTGGGATATACTCTTATCCCTCCTTCGTTTTGATGTGCGTTTAAGATCTATCATGTCAAATCGACAAATCATTTAAAAAATAAATAAGATGCAAAAACATACTTTTATAAATACATTTAAGATTCTTCAATCTTATTGCTGGTCATTGATGATTTTTCAAACTTAGTCATGTACTTCAGATCTTTCAAACTTAGACATGGATCAAATTAACAGACGTTATTACATCCAACGTTACATTTTGCCTCCATCTCCATCATTATATTATATTAGTTTCTTGAGATGTACAGTATTGCACGAGCACGTTGCGTCAAATCATGTAATATATAATTTTATAAAACAATGTTCTAATTATGGGGAAAATGAGTCAAGAATCATATTAAAATTGAACTCACATGACATCATGGTTGACATATATTATTTTTGTGACCACACCTTATGTATCAACCATTCTAAATAATATTCACCTCTATACTTTACCTTTATTTTTCCTTTCTCACGTGATTGCACCCCATTATAGAAATGGTTGGCAACTGAATGGAATTTTTTTAATTTCCTTCAAGTAATTTTGTTGAAGAATTACTTTCTTTAGAGAATATTATTTTTATTTCCTCAAAGATATATCACTATGTGACATAGGGGTGTACGAAAATCGAACCGCAAATCGAATCAAATCGTAAATCGAACTAAACCGTAAAAAAAAACCGACTAATGGTTTGGTATTGAAAAAAGAAAATCGACTATAATTGGTTTGGTTTGGTTTTAACTAAAAAAGTCAAATCGAACCGAACCAACCCTATATTACATGTATACTATTTTTAAAAATATTTTATACATAAAAATATTCATTGTGATGTAATTTATAAATATTTCTTCAACTTTTTCATAGTTTTTATCTTTCAACATATTATTTCAAGTTTAAACTTAGAATTTTAAATGGTCTAATAAGTCTTTTTACAACCCATAGATATTAGTAACTCAGATAAAGTCCAAATCAATACGAATGTTAACAAAAGATTATTCAATCCAATACTAGGAATGACAATCATGTCAGATATTTTTTCTTTAATTTTACATAAATACATAAACTAATTTATTTTTCTGTTTAATATTTAGTCATGTAGTTAATACTTATTAGACTTATTTTAGCATGACTTAATACTTTTAAATTATGATTATTTTTATTATGACTTATTAATATGCAATATTTATTCTATGCGATTTTATTATTTTTTTGGTTGAATATTTTATTGTCATCACTCACTTCATAAATTTCAAATAAAGTGAATATATTTTGTGTTATTTTTTAAAGAAATACCTTAGATAATTGTATTTTGCTCGGGCTAAAGAAATATTTGAAGCACAAGTTAATTATATGTTTGTATGAAGACTTTACCGAAAAAAACCCGAAAAACCCGAGGAAACCAAAAAAACCCAAAAAAATTCGAGGTTGAAAAACCTGACTTTTATTAGTTTGATTTGGTTTATAAATTTAAAAATCCGACAATAATAATTTGATTTGGTATTTAAAAAATCCGAACCAACCCGGTCCATGTACCCCTAACTACACATATATTTCTTTTGATTGAGAAAACATTAGTGCTGCAAGAAATTTACAAAATAAAGAAGAAAATCTACCTTTAACAATTAGCAAAAATCTAAAGAAGAAAATAAGAAAGAAAATCTATTTAATTTATACATGAAAAAAGAAAAAATATCATAGAAAACTACTGAATTGATATAATATAGATTGAAAAGTCAAAAACACATTTAAAATATTCTGCTTTTTTGAGTTTCAATACCTGAACAATCAGATATAATGTAGTAGAATATTATATAAAACTTTTACTGGCCCAAAAGATTCGTCAACTTGATCTTGATGTCCCATTATTTCTACTTGTCTAAATCATAGATGGGAAGGTATATAAAGAGGAAATTAATGGACTGGAAAATGAAAATTTGAATATATAGAAAACTAAGCTTTTTAAACAACAATAACATACCAGTGTGATTCCATTATTGGGGGATGGGAAGGATAAAATGGACGCGGACCTTACCTTTATCATATATGAGGTAGCTAGAGAAGTTATTTTCAATAAACCTTCATTTCAAGAAGAACGTTTTAAAAGTTGAAAAAATACAACCGTGGAAGAAGTTTTATGTAAATATAGAAATACTAAGAAAAAAGGAGAAGAGAGGGCAGATAAGGTGCTCTAAGCTAGAACGCTGCTCTCCCACGGGAAAAAAGAGAAAACGCTTGATGACTACTACCTACTAACCTTCTACCTAATTCTCGGCCTTCATGTTCTCCTATCTAGAGTCATGTCCTCGCTGAGCTAAACATGCATGTAGAACTAAGCTTTTTCAATAATAAAACTTTCGATGTTTACATCAAATCATATCATTTTAATAATTATATATATATATTTAATTAAGCGATAAAAATCTATATATATTCCTACACGTTTCATTATTCTCATACATATATATGTTTAGTGTAAACAATATGCACAAATAATTTTTTATCATTTTTCAATACTCCAAAATAAGAACCCACGATCAAGGGTATATGTGGAAGATTAAAGATCGACTTCCTCAAAATGGTTTTAGATACGCTCTCCGTTAAAAATGTGTCTTCGTCGTTACAAAAGTGACACACATATATATGTCCTTATTGACGGACAAAATATTGATTAGTTGGATCTAATTATCCTAAAACTGTCACGTATTTTCACGTGACCAACTATTAATTGAAAGGTATATATAAACTATTTCGCATAGGCCGATGGCCAAGCTATAGAAATAATTAGCACTATAAATTAAACAAGTTGAATCATGATTTGGTTTGGTATTTAGATTTATAAACCAAACCAAACTAATAAAAGTCGGGTTTTCCAACCTCGGGGTTTTTCGAGTTTTTTCGATTTCTTTGGGTTTTTCGGGTTTCTTCCGGTAAAGTCTTCATACAAACATATAATTAACTTGTGCTTCAAATATTTCTTTAGTCCGAGCAAAATACAACTATCTAAGGTATTTTCTAAAAAAATAGCCCAAAATATATTCACTTTATTTGGAATTTATGAAGTGAGTGATGACAATAAAATATTCAACCAAAATAATAATAAAATCACATAGAATAAATATTGCATATTAATAAGTCATAATAAAAATAATTATAATTTAAAAGTATTAAGTCATGCTAAAATAAGTCTAATAAGTATTAACTACATGACTAAATATTAAACAAAAAAATTAATTAATTTATTTATTTATGTAAAATTAAAGAATAAATATCTAAAATGATTGTCATTCCTAGTGTTGGATTGAATAATCTTTTGTTAACATTCATATTGATTTGAGTTTTATTTGAGTTACTAATATCTATAGGTTGTAAAAAGACTTATTGGACCATTTAAAATTCTAAGTTTAAACTTGAAATAATATATTGAAAGATAAAAACTATAAAAAAATTGAAGAAATATTTATAAATTACATCACAATAAATATTTTTATGTATAAAATATTTTTGAAAATAGTATACATGTAATATCGGGTTGGTTCGGTTCGGTTTGACTTTTTTAGTTAAAACCAAACCAAACCAATTATAGTCGGGTTTTTTTTTCAATACCAAACCAAGTCAGACCAAACCACTAGTCGGATTTTTTTTGCGGGTTGATTCGGTTTACGGTTTGATTCGATTTGCGGTTCAGTTTTGTACACCCCTAGATCGAATATTGTAGGGTAAATTATAGAACATGACTAACTAAAGTTATTACAGCCTAAGTAGTTTAATTTTTTTTCTTTGATTTCTCACTCGCTATCTGATACTTTCTTTGGAGCACGTCAATCGAAATTCACCCCGAAAAATCTCACTAAAAAGGATAATAAAACTCCAACTCCAAAGACGGCTCTATCTCTAGAGAATCTAAGAAGTTTATTGCAAATACTCGATTGAAAAATTCTTAAAATATCGGCAAAATGATGTTCAAATGTTCAAAAGACATTAAAATTACAACTTACTTTTTGATGTTAAGATTATTAGTTACTTCAAATTATATATAGTAACGAAGACCTTAATAATCACATATGTAACACATCATCAAGGGATAAGAATTGATTGTTGGTGATGACTTGGTGAAAAAAATTTATGAGAAGGTTCTCGAATTAACTAGGTGATGGATAAATTGAGCGTGAAACCAACAAATTTAGTCAAACAAGGTAATAAGTTTAAGGGAACGATCAAACTTGAAAGAAATGGACATGCGTAGGCTTAATGGTGAACTACCTTCTTCTTTTTTCCCACATGTACTTCTTAGTTCTAATTATGAGCATTTCCCTTTTTAAATCTCCCAGAAAATACCGACAAATAAATGTAGCTAATAAAATTTAGTACTTTAATTTTCCTTGTTTAATTTTTAATAATATTTTATTTAAAGTTGAGGGTTTATTGGAATTACAGTCTTTCTATCTCGATAAGATAAAGTAAAGTTTGCATATATTATATCCTTCTCGCATTCAACTTTTGGGAAGATGTTGTTATTGTTTTATTTTGGTAAAGTAATAGAAATTTGGTCCAAGAAAAGAAAGAAAAAAAAAAGGTTCTTGTGAAGGTGTCGAATTATTCAAATTTGGACCATTTTATCAAATCTTTTTTCTTCTTTGGATTTACTCACTTTTCCCCACTATATATATACATATAATTCTAGCCTTTTAACATATCGAGTATTTTACAAACAGATTATATTTCTTTACAATATTCAATTTTCATACCTTTTTAAAAAAAAATGGAGGCCCAAAAGAAACGCCAAGCTGCTTACATGAAGAAAAGCCTCTTGGATCAGGTCATATTTTTATTTTATTTATTTATTTGGTCACAATGTAATTCATTATATTTCTCTTAAATAGGAAATTTACGAAGTGGGTTCTGGGGAGGGTAGGGTGTACGCAGATCTTATCCCTATCTTGTGGCTAGGTAGATTGGTTGTTTCCGAAAGACCCTTGACTCAAGTGAAGCAAAACAAAGGAGTAATGAAAAGAAAAAATGGCAGTGAAGAAAAAACATGACAATTAATAGAAAGCAATGCAGAGCAGACAGGCAAGGAACAGTAACATCACCAGAATAGTGCTATCACCTAAATATAATAAACAATATATTATAACAGATAATAAAAGCAAGAAACTACATGGATAATTACTACGACACAGACGGTGCCTCGGACTATCACCAAGCCTAATCCCATCAAAAAACAAGACAACGTCAAACTACCTACTAACCTCAGCGAATAAAAATTGATATTTGTTTGTTTTATGTGCAGGGATACCTTGATGAACAATTTATTCACCTTGAAGAATTGCAAGATGATGCTAACCCTAACTTTGTTGAAGAAGTTGTCAAGTTGTTTTACACAGATTCAGCCAGATATATTCAAAATATTGAACTTGCACTGTAAGAAGTTTAATTATTATTTGTTTTTGGATACAAAATTATATATGAATATCATAAACAATACTGTTAATTCAACATTCGATCAAGTATAGTCGTCACTAAAATGTTACTATAATATATGCGACGATAAGGATCACTATTAAAACAATCACTTTTTGTGACGATCTGTCAGAATCGTGATGAAATTCCTTATCTTTGTGACAACTAAAGAAATCGCCACGAAATATCGTATTTTATTTGTCTGCCACGCATATAATTAGCAACTCACTTTATATTATATGACATATGCAGGGAAAATGGACCCTATGATTTTGTTAGGCTGGATAATATGATGTACCAATTCAAGGGTAGCAGCTCAAGGTATCATTTCCAAGTTCACAAGGACAATTATTAAGAGTTTAAGTACACTATATAATGACGACGCAAAAAATATTTACATAATCAGATAACTTAACGATAAGTTTTTCTTAGAATTGATTTTTCATGTTATGTTTATATATTACTATGTTTTCTATTTATAGCAACTAAAAAATATCAGACGACATTGTTATAAAAGGATTTGATGTATTTTTTTGTACTTACATTCTGAGTAATTTGTACTTCCATTTTGGGTCACCTTTTCAAAGAATAACAAAAAAGATAGAAAAGTATAATGAATCTATTTGGGCCCACATTTGAAACTCTCTCCATGAATATAGTCAAACTACAAAAGTGAATAATGATGAACCACATTTGGAACTCTCTCCTTTTAGTTTTTTTTTTCATAATTTAATCAATTCATACAGTGTAATTTCACAAGTTGGATCTGAAGAAAATAGTGTGTACGCAACATTACCCTTACCTTGTGAAGGTAGAGAGGTAGTTTCCGATAGACTCATTCGTACATGTGTCTAAAATCAGACATTTCGAACTCTAAAACTATTATTCCTCCAGAATATGTGTATTCTCTTTACTGCATAAATTACAATATTTAATACTATTAGAATTTTTGTTGCAGCATTGGTGCCATAAGAGTAAAAAGACAATGCTCTAAGTTCCAGGAATACTGTAATGCAAAAAATATAGAGGGGTAAAATTTTCTTCTCCTCTACAACAATGGATATTTGAAAATTAAGTGTGCATTTTTTTCATGTATGATGAAGTTTACTTATTTACTTCTAGTATTATTATTTATGGACCCAAATTTTCAGGTGCAAAAACACATTCCAAGAAGCGAAGCAAGAGCATGCTACTCTAAAGACTAAGCTTGAGACTTACTTTCAGGTCTCCCCCTCTCTATCCATTTCTTTAAAACATATACAATCAACCTCTCTATAACAATATCATTTATCTGGATATTCTTTAGTTGCTACAGTGAAATGTTATTATAAAGAACGTATAATATAGTATAACATGATGTTTTATGGCTCCTAACTTCTTTTTTAATACCATTTGAACTATGTAGATGGAAAAATAAGCTTCAGCTTGTATTTGATGTTGAAAGCAAGCATCAGATTCCAAATGAACAAGCCCATCATGACCTTCCTTCAACTAGCTGATATATATATTCAATATATACATAAGGATATTGCTGCATATATTGGATCTTCTTATCATGAAATAAATGTTAACAGTATGGCACTTAAAAAATGTATTTGCCATTCTGTTGTATAAATCCTGTCAGCTTTATTAATGCAAAGTTCATGTTTCCAATAGAAAAGCTCTTTTTATCTTCTATTTCTAGAAAAATAAATAAAAATGGACACCCTCAGGCGTCCATGGCAGCATCGTAAAAACTTGTCGGCATTAGATGTGTACATCAAATCACAAATTTAACCTTAGCAGTTGAAAACTAAAGAATAAATATCACTTAACCAAGGTCAAGTGATAATTGTTTGTATGACAAACACATGTTTGTGTGTTTGCAGCCATTGAGTTGGTGTAAACATTAATTCTCTTAGTTAAACCTATGAAAATGACAATTTGAATCGATTTCAATTTTTATACTCCGCATTACAACTACAACAACTACTACAACAACAACAATAACATACCCTGTGTAGTTCCACAAGTGGGTTTAGGGAGGATAAGATGTAACGCAGACCTTACCCCTATCTTTGCGGGATAGAGAGGCGGTTTCCGATAAACCATCGGCAGAAAACAAGCTAGTTCTTATGTTTAGTTTTAGTTCCAAGATTAGAAACAAAAGGTAATATAGAGATGAAGAGGTAAGACACAATCTACTTACATAATTTTCCTACCAAAATAGAAGTTCTTGAAGAATCCTAAATATTGAGAAGCCAGTCTCTCTATTGTCAGACCAAGAAAAATTTTCATACAGTATTCAAAACATAACTTGGTAAACCTGAACTGTAGCCTGCATCCTCCGGGAATAGTAATCAAGTATAACTGATTACGCGGATCATCATTTTGTTCTTCAATTCCAGTATCAAACTACGCAAAAAAATTAAACACTCACCAATTCGATCATGAACAGTGATATTCAGTGCGTCCTTGCGGGAGTATGAATGCTACTGAACCTAAGATAGAACCAAAACTGTAAATACATTGTGATGGAGAAGCTGGAACAAGAGATATCCATGAGCTGTGTTAACATCACCCAGTCGTTAACACACCAAATTTGTGTTCGCATTGTTGATGAAGATGCAAAAGGTCATGGAAGACTGCCAATATCCTTGAAGTACTCATGTTCAAGGGCACTCCTGGCGGTGATTCTCTTGCTGGGGTCCAACCAGAGCATTTTCTGAAAGTAATGAGGCCATGGATTTTAAGACAAAAGATTGAAGTCCCTATGCATATAGTTGTATTAAACACCTTTTGTTGTCCACGTATTATGGAGAAAGACACTAAGACTTTTATATAATCTGCTAAAAAACAATAATTTGCATATAAGCAACTGCAACCAAACAGTCCTAGCCCCCAATATGAATGTATGAGAACAAAAAGACCTAGACTAAAGTGACTGAAACAAGAATATGAATGAGCACTGCAATATGGAACTTCCCTTTTCCTAGAGAACATTTACTTAATCTCTTATTGCTATTAATGTCACGACGTCATTCGAAATCGTTATAATTATTCTAGCTGTGAGTACCTAGAATTATTTCACTTGATTTTCTCAGAGAAAACCAGGCAGAAAGGCTGAAGTTTCATTCAGAATACAAGAAAATTTCCTACTCACGAGATGTATATAACGATTAGAAAAGCAAACTTACACCAAGGAGATCAAGTCCTGCTATATCAAGATTCGGGACTACAGTTGCCAGATCCTGCAATGTGAAGGGCTTGATTTAAGCATTCTTTAGAGATGTGATAATATTCGCAGGAGAATCAGGCTAGTCCTAAAAGTGGAAAAAAGAGAGAAAAATAATTAAGAAACTCTAGATTACCTTAGGAGGCCATTTTGGAAAGGCAGATTTATAATCAGGCAAAGAAGTCACTCCAGGCCATGTATCCTCATTTGGAGTACCCACCACTCTTCATACAGCAAAATAGTAGGGAATCATGACAATAATGAAGAGATTTATTAACAGAGAGGAAGAGAATCATAAGCTGTACTACAAACTCAATCTTTAAACCTTCTCACAAACAACCCCCGAGAGAGAGAGAGAGGGGGGGAGAGTTGATTACAAATATTAATTGATTGATTAGTATGTCTTTCAGCATGAAGAATTCAGAACTAACAAGCCTTTAAAATTTATGTTATTCTATTTCGGTTATCCAACCCCTTCTAAGCCTCTTTATTCTACTGCCATTCTAGTTTCGGTCTGTGTCATAACAGAGGCCACTTGACCCATCCATGAACAACCATTCAATAAAAATGACCTTCTTTGTAATGGAATTGAAATGATCTACAAGGAGGACAGGGCATAAGTAGATGAGAAAAGTACTTCCTACAAAAATAATACTTAGTGCGTGCGTTCACTTTGAGAAGTAACAAAGCATTCATCAAAGGACTGGCTATGCATGTTAACACCTGAAAATCTTGAAAAGTTCATCAATCTCCGAGTCGCCAGGAAACAGGGGCCGCTGGTTAACCATCTCGGCAAATATGCAACCAGCTGACCACACATCAACTGGAGTAGAGTAGTGCCTTGATCCAAGCAGTATTTCTGGTGCCCTGTACCATAATGTCACCACCTGAAACAATCACGTCTACTTTTGGAAATCAAAAGAAACAAGCTCAAAAGGGTCAACGATATGCTAGAAAATAAATATGAACAGAATCTGCTTTATAAATCAATGAGACAGAGACACGATAATTCAATCATTTTTTTTTCAGCCAAACAAACAACTTAAGCAGGAAAAAGGTTGTTCATTTAGAGAGGATGCAAGATATTAAAGAGAGGCATCAGAAGCGACAACAGTTTCTGCTCATAGACTAATAACTACTTTCTGGTCAAGTTTGAAATGAAACAACATGAGACAACGGTAATACATGCTGGTTTAGCGATTTTGTTTCAAAGAGCTGAAACCGTGTACATACCTCATGAGTGAAAGTTCTAACAGGAATACCAAATGCTCTACCCAATCCAAAATCTGCAAGCTTTAACATATTGGTGCGTGGATCTATCAGCAAGTTCTGAGGCTTCAGATCTCGGTGAAGAACTCTATGAGAATGACAATAAGCAATACCACGGAGCATTTGATACAAAAAAGTCTGCAAAATTGGAGATATTACTTCATTGACCAAGAACAAGAAGCCTCTCAACCCAACAACCCTTTCATCATTAGGTGGTGATACTTTCTCACATTACCGGATAATCATATATTTTAACTATTGTGTGAGGGTGGATCTCCTTCCTCGTCAACTAAGACTGCTAAACAGAGTCAAGTAATGCAACCGATTGAAGCAGCTAAATATAACAATAAAAGCAACCTCCAAAGGAATATAGCTCTTAATCTTACTAACTTTTACAACGCGGGGATCCTTAGAGAATTCAGGACATGAATCCATGTGCTTCTTCAAATCCAAGTCAAGATATTCAAAGACTAGATATAATCGCTTCTCACTGTGAACCACATCCAGCAACCTGTTTCCAAATAATAGAAACTTTTTTTCGATATTAGAGAAGATAAACTTCAAAAATAGCTTTTCCAACATTAAAAAGAACAACTTAGTATTGCAACCCAAATTACTGTTATATACATGTTTGCATCTGTTCTTTAGTCTCTAACTCCTAATTCAATCAGCAAAATCAAGAATGCTGCTCCAGAAATGAACATAACCAATCATCCACAGCCCACAGCATTCATAGTATCCTCCCTCTGGTCCTCCTTCCATTTAGAGTCGTGATTACAACATACCCGATTATTAATGGGGGTCTGGGGAGGGTAAGATGTAGACCTTACCCCTACCTTTATGGAGAAGAGAGGTTGTTTCCAACAGACCCTCGGCTCAAAAGAAATTTTCTCGAAGCAGGATTACAAGAAAAATATGACAGCAAAATAGCACGATGCAAAGCAAATGAAGCCCAAAACTGAAATTCCTAAGGTGGACAATAGCTCACACCAAACAACAGTACACCCTAGCTCGCTCACACATATATCACTACAATGCTAGCCCAAGCCTATTCTAATTTTTCTTTTTGTGTTTATCCATCATCACATTACATAGGATCCCCCACACACGTAAGAACTCTGTACATTCCATTAGGATCCCCCACACATGATTCAAGTGATAAGTTTCTAAGACTAGATCATGCTGCTTCACCTTCTCTGTGAAGGCAAAGATTACCCTCAAAAAGACTATAGAAACATTTCTAGAGGATCGAAGTTCAAAACAGAAAAATACTAACAAAGTGAAACAAGGGGGTAAAACAAGACAAATACACAGTACAGTTCAAACAGCATTACTGCTCCAAAACATCAAACAATGAATTTACTGATATGGAGGAGAACTAGACACATGCATTAAATTTCCATTATAACTTGCAAAATACAGCTTAAGTTACACTTTGTTTGCAATCACAATCATATAGTTCATATTGGTTTTAAACAAACAATAAAGACCACATTATACCTCACAATGTTTCCGTGCTGCATCTCCTTCAAAAGAGAAATTTCTCTAATAGCTGTGCTTGGCACTCCTTCATCTTCTTGCTCCAGCCGTATTTTTTTCAGAGCAACGATTTCATTAGTTACAAGATCACGGGCCTTGTACACTACACCATATGTTCCTTCCCCAATCTTTTCAACTTTTTCATACTGCAAGTACCCCCAATATTACCATCCAAAGAAGCATAAAGTAAATAAGAAGTGACAAAGACACAGAGGACTACTCTGTTACCTGGTCCATCTAGGTCAGTATGGATGAACTCCCTGAAAAGAAAAGCAAGATAAATAGATAAGTAAACATTCAGTTAGAAAAGAGGTAATAAATAAAATACTGCGTACACTCTACCCTCCCCAGACCCCACGCTGTGGGAATACACTGGGCATGTTGTTGTTGTTGTTGTTGTACTATTGTCAAGCGTAACAAGAGAAAATTATCCAAAGATAGTGTACACTCTACTGACTAGTAACATAACCATATTTTCACGTCAATGTAAGCGCAAGCAAGGTAAATAACCCAAGGTCCATGTGAAATGGACTTTGGACCTAGGCTATTTTTTTCAAAACTCACATCACTGAGTTTACAAAACCACAGTTATACGCATAACAAAATCAAAGCAGAGATTTCCAATTAACCAACATACTATCAGCTCTATTGACAGCGAAATTCAAACAATAAAGGAATCAACATAAACAACAAATCGAACAATACTCGAAGCGTTCACAAATTAACATTAGAAGACAACACATCAGCAAATGAGTACAACCATAGACGTGCTTCAGAAGAAATGGAGTGCTTCATTATTCCATCACTACAACAATGAGCTTAAGAAACCAAATCAAAGCTACATCTCTAGAAATATACACCGAAAAGGTGAACAAAAAGTATCAATAACTATGTGTGTGTGGGTATCATGAACTTCAGAAGAAATGGAATGCTACACTATTCCATCAACAAAACAAGGAACAGAGAAGACAAACCACATCCAAATCTAGTAATATAGAGCGAAAATAAAAACAAAAACAAATAATTACAAACACACACACAGAGATAGAAGGAATGTACAACTACATATATAGTACTAATATACACCGAAAATAAGAAGAAAAAAATAAAATCAATAGCTATATGAGTGTTACATTACTCCATCACCAAAACAAGTAACAGAGAAGATCAACCACATGCAAATATAGTAATCTAGAGCGAAAACAAAAACAAAAACATAAATAATTACACACTCACAGAAGAAATGTACAGCTACATATCTAGTACTAATATACACCGAAAATATGAAAGAAAAAACAGTAGCTATTTTTTAAAAAAAATTACCGTGGTGTCAATAGCTAAATGTGTGTGTATTATGAACTTCAGAAAAAATGTGTGCTACATTACTCCATCACCAAAACGAGTAATAGAGAAGATCAACCACATCCAAATCTACTAAACTAGAACAAAAACAAAAACAAAAAGCATAAATAACACATCTAAGTCTAGTAATCTACAGTGAAAACAGAAAAGAAAACATAAACAATTACACACACACACACACAGAAGGAATGTACAGCTACATATATAGTAATAATATACACCGAAAATATGAAGAAAAAAAATCAATAGCTATCTTTTTAAAATAATCGTGATGTCCGCACTAGCTTGGGCGACAAATCAATCGCTATATAAGTGTGTACTATGAACTTCAGAAAAAATTGAGTGCTACATTATTCCTTCACCAAAACAAGTAACATAGAAGATCAACCACATCCAAATCTACTAAAACTAGAGCAAAAATAAAAAATAAAAGCATAAATAACACATCTAAGTGTAGTAATCTACAGCGAAAATAGAAACAAAAAACATAAATAATTACACACACACACACACACACAGAAGGAATGTACAGCTACATATATAGTAATAATATACACCGAAAATATTAAGAAAAAAAATCAATAGCTATTTTTTTAATAACCGCGGTGTCCGCACTAGCTTGGATGATAAATCAGTAGCTATATGTGTGCGTATTATGAACTTCAGAAGATTGCTCTAGTTTTTTTTAGTTTTTTTTTTAATTCTCAAAAAAAAAAACTAGAGCAAAAACAAAAATAAATGCATAAATAACACATCTAAATCCAGTAATCTACACCGAAAATAGAAACAAAAAACATAAACAATTACACACAGAGAGAGGAAAAATGTACAGCTACATGTTTGTGTGTAAAATATGATAAAGCGGATGGAAAAATCAATAGCTAGTTTTTTTTTAAATAACTGTGGTGTCCGCGCTAGCTTGGACGATAAATCAATAGCTATATGCGTGTGTATTATGAAAGTTGAGAAGAAATTGAGTGCTACATTACTCCAATCACCAAAACAAATCTAGTAAACTAGAGCGAAAATAAAAAAATAAACGCATAAATAACACATCTAAGTCTAGTAATCTACAGCGAAAACACAAACAATTACACACACAGAGAGAGAGGAAAAATGTACAGCTAAATGTGTGAAAATATCAAATTCAGGAGAAAAAGCCGCAAATGTGAGCCGATCAGTAAACTGTTACACATTCATCTGAGCACGGCGGAGATGAAAAACTCACCGTCGTAAAACGGAGGATCGGAGATGAGAAGCTGCCGTGACTGTGGCGGGAGAGAGAGCAAATGCCGCCGTAGTAGAATGGAGTCACAGCTTTACTCTTCCTCAGTCTTCCATATATATATATATATATATATATATATATATATATATATATATATATATAGGGGCAAAAAGATCGATTAGTTGAAATAAATTTATTTTCTTTTTCTACGATCTATCAATTTATTATTATCATTACTATAATTGTGGTGTCCGGGTCAGCTTGGGGGCAACTTGATTAATTCCTCGGGATATCCGTCACCTCCCATCGGCAACAGGTACCAGATAAGGTATCTCGACTAATTCCACGAGATACATATCACCTTCGATCAGCAACTTGTACTAGATAACTCTGTCCACCAAAGTTAGGACAGATGGAAAGAAATCACCTACTATCCGCCAATTTAATGTGGTGTCCGAGTCGGTTTAGGCACACCTTGACTAATTTCATGGGATGACATGTCACCTCCCATCAGCAACGGGTACCAGATAAGGTGTCTGAGCCAGTTTGGGTGCACCTCGACTAATTCCACGAGATACCTATCACCTCCCATCAGCAACTTATACTAAATAACCCTGTCCACCAAAATTAAAACAGATGGAAAGAAATCACCTACTATCCGTCAATTTTGTTAAAATAGTTCCCTACTTATCCCAATAAAAAAAATATGATGGTAACTTAGTTTGTATATTTATTTAATCAATTTCATACTTAAAACTTAGTAGCTCGACAAATAATATTTGCTTTAATTTTGAGTAGTTGAAAATTGAAATCAAGTTTATTGTTTATTCGTATCAACAATAACTTGCTTTGAGAATCACTTAAAATTGTGGTGCTTTATCTTTAATTAGAATTTTTGAGTTTGAGTCCGGAGTTGTCTTTAGTTGGAATCGTGAAACTTCCCAATGTAAATTCAGATTAATCGGACTCCCCTTTCCCACCATATTTAAAAAACAGCTCAAACTTCAGTTTCCATCTATTCACTTCTAAACTCATTATGTTTAATTTTTGTTTTTATATTTTCATCTAGTTTTTAACGAATTTGAGAACAAGGCATAGTCGTTTGTTCATTAATATTTGTTGATTCACTTGAATATGTGAATTTTGGTTACGGTTAACTTCTCAATTTGCCCATTATTTTTCTACTACCCTGTTTTTTGGATCTCTAGATATGAGTATATGATTTCACACGAACTAAAATGTCATGAACTTATTCTTCTTGTGAATTGTATCACTAGCAAAAGCTGATAGAAAAATTTATCCATACCAAATATATACACCAAACTAATAGATGTATGGTATGTTTTCCGATATAAATAACTATCACTTAACCATGAATCCATGATTAACTAATGTATACCATATTCTCTTGATTACATATACCAAAAATGTTGATCAATTTTAAGCCAAAACTAAAAGATGTCAATCTGAACCAAAGCTCAAATATTCAAATATTCAAATATAAGCCATTCCATTATATATAACCAACCATTATAGGTCAATCACAAAAGCTCACAAGGAAACACAAAGAAAAATGTTACAATGACAGCATAGTTGTTGATACACTGAAGAGATTGCAATTCTCCCCCTTACAACACACAAGACTTCTTCATGGCCTCTATTATGTAGGATATTAATACACTGCAAAAGAATTTAACTCAGTATAAGCTTCATAAGAAACACCAAAAAAATAAAGCAAGGTATATACAGAGAATAGCCGATCGGATTCACTATTTTACTTTTCTGAGCTGGTATACATAGATTATACACGGTTATATACATATTATACCTCCGCCGGCTATTTTTAGTTTAAGCGGTCGGGTAGACCGCTACTTAGGTTAATTCTTTACAAAGGATACTAAGGGTGAAAAGGAGGTTAAGAGATCAACTTACCAACATGCCTAGAGACCCTGTTCAATGAGATAGTCACCCAGCCTTTCAACAATCATATTACACTGGCCAGGAGTCATCGGCTCGTCATATATTCCAATGATCAAAGCCTGGTTAGTCTTCTTAACAGTGATACCACCGGGACCCTGAAAATATGGAGGACCAAGTCAGGATGAAAAAATTATAGAAGGCTAAACGTTGCCATGAGGGGACTTCACCACATAATCTGAGCTAAAGTTCAGTATCTCGTGTGAAGCATTGTGTAATATACTTTCATCAGTTCATGGATTACAGCAGGGAAAATGCCAGCATAGAAGATCCACACCACTTCAATGGTCTTTGTTCAGAAATAATTAAGAAAACAAAAGTGCGTTCTCTAACAATTCCAACATGGTATCCGCACTGGCAGAGGTAATGAGTTCAAATCTCACCATCACTCATTAACAAGAAGACTTTCCACGTGTTTGAGCTATGAAAAATGACTCAAACCCACACATGAGGGGTATGTTGAGACATAATTAAGTAAATACAAGTTTACTCTCTCTAGCCGCTTATAAGCTTTTAGATTAGATGGCCACACAATTCAACAATCTTTATTCAAATTGGTCTTCATAGATCTAAGTTGAGACGAATGGATCATCTTATGGAGAGAGGCAATAATAAAAAAGACAAAAAAAGAAACAAGTTTTCGTACCAAGAACACTTGCATATAGTAACAGAACATTAGCATAAACTGCCTCAAAAGTTAAGCTTGTTTGAGCATCTCAAAAGGTGCAAGTGAGAGTTTATGACACTTTCCTGCCTTTTTTTCTGTTTTTTGGTAAGGATAAGAATTTTTTTTCTACTCAGTGTATGAACCTGATACCTCTGCCTTGTTTAGATTAAAGATACTCACTACTCCACAAGGAGACTACTTGCAATGCAATAGTAGGAAACCACGGTCACGTACCTTCTTGCCTCGTATAACAGCTCCTGCCTCCCCTTGAATCACCATATACTTTGCTCCCCCAAGATATAAACCAGTTGGAGCAAGTGTTCCAGGTTCAGCAAAGTCATTCATTATGGCTGCTATTTCTTCTGGTTTGAACTGCCATAAAAAGAACACAATCAATGACAAGCTCACTAAGTTAAGTTCATCGTTAGGTAACTCTACCTTGCTTCCAGCAAGCCTTCGCCCACAGGAATGGCGTTGGGAAGTTTAGTACCACATTTTTAACATGCAATTAAACACAAGTACAAAATCAAAAGATTGAGAAATAACAATATTCAGGACTTTTTCTTCAAGTGGATACAACAATTTGGTTACCAACTCATGCTGAATCAGTAGTTTTCCTATTTATTGACTGTTGCAAACCTAGTTTTCCTATTATATTGACTGGTTGCAAAACACTAGTTTTGCATAAAGACAAGTCCTATGGGGAGATATCAACTTCTAGTACTGTCATTAGAGGAAGATATCAACTTCTAGTACTGTCATTAGAGGAAGATATCAACTTCTACCAAGTCATTGAAGGGATCAATGTGGAACTTTTACCAGCCTTCCTGTGCATGCTGACAGTAAACTGCATCAAGCGAGCAGCCTGTTGGGACACCCTCAAGGGCTGATCTCGACTACTTGGATTAGTGTCTAAGCTCCCCATATGAGCTAGGGAATTCTATGAGCAGGTCATTGCCTCAACGAAAGTGCCGAACGCTTCACATATGTGACGGCTATGACTTGCAAGCAATTTTTGGCAATGCTAAAACCTCCGTAAATAATTGAGCACTAGAGGCACCATCTTGTGTTTGATTTGTGACCATGGCTTACATTTGACCTCACAAGCAAGCACATGTTGGCCTAAAAATGCAGCCGTGACATGATGTTGCACTATGAGGACAATAGTATGTTAGGAGGACGATGTTTGGCAATGCTATGACATATGTGTAGGCATTATATGACCGATGCATGCCAGCCAAAGATTTAAGCAGTTCCCTACTCCAGCAAGGCATCAGTCACGTACGCCATGACAGGTACAAGGCTAATGTCAAGCTTGAGGACCGAACTATGTGCCCACAAGGCACAAGCGAGCCTCGGTGCCAGGCAGGGACGAGCATGTCCTTAGTTTCCGTGGGTGTCCACGTAGACGAGACCAGCATATGAAATGCACCATAAGAATATACTAACTAGTCAAGGTTGAAGCCTCGACATGAAACGAGCGGCATAACTAAAGCTAATCCTCCGAGCTACTAGGGAAAGACTGAGATGAGGCGGGCTTCACCATAGGCATAAGGTTGTGCCAAGAGACCTAGAATAAAAGAAGGTTGTCTTGTGGTCTAATCACTAATGGCACTGCACGGGCTATTTGTTTGCCGATGCTACTACTGAGGAGTGAGCCCATTATAAAAATGGCCATCTATAGATACTAAAAAAGAAAGGCACAACTCCAAGAGAAAGCTAGGATAAGGTTAAAGAATGACCACATACAAATACTTTTCTCTTCTCCTTTTTCCATTAGATTATATTTGTAAGACTACGCCGAAAACACAACAAGATACTTCTTCCAAGAGCACCCCACATCTTTTTCTTTTCATGCGTCCAACAATATAGGAAAGTAGCAAGATTGCATAGCAAAATAGCTTAATCCAAACAAAACACCCAGAGACTAATATTAGAACCTAGTGACAATCAACTACCTGCAATCCTAAACTAGTTGGGTCAACTATATGAATCTCTCTACCCATTCCACACGATCAAGCATTGCAATACTAAATAATTTATCTTTTAAAGCAATTTAAAAATTCTCTAAAACTGTCTTATAAATTCTCTAATAAATCACACTTGTTTGTGGACACAAAAGACTATAAAATTAGAACTGCCACTCATAAATATTACAAACAACACAAAGTTGATCAACACAAGTTGAACCGACATAGCAGCGAGCTAAAATGTAAGATAAATAGAATAATCCAAGACTTTAAAGAGAATTATGAAAAAAAAAAAAAAAATTCAAACTTGCTTTAGAAAAATTTAAATGTTTTGACCAGTTACATAGTACATACAAAGATTCAAGAATTTGTAATGGTGGATGCTGATACAGTCAGTCAGTCACCCACTAACTTCTGCTTGAATTCTATATATAATGAAACGATTCTAAAAAAATCAAATTTATACTAAGGGCTCATTTGGACATAAGTATTTTTTTTCCTGTTTTTTTCAAAACAATGCTTGGTAAACATCACTAATGCTTGCATTGAGGTAGCTGTCTACATCACACCCCTCGAAGTGCGTCCCTTCCTCTGATGACTGCCCCTTATGCTTGGCTATACATTAGAATAATTTTTTGACTAGTTTTTGGATATGAGTTTTTCAAGTAAATTCTTTTTCCCTACTCACAAAACTTCAACCTTTTTACCAGTGAAATGCATGTCCAAACACAACTTCAACTTCCATAAACGCCTTCTCAACTTCAAATACTACTTCTTTTTGGTTTTTTTCAAATATCACTCAATTTCATGCGCAAACGCCTACTAAGTTCACAACTATCTAAAAAGAAGTAATAGGTGCTGGCCTAAAAGCCAGCTCGGGGGAAGGGATTACAAGGTGGAGAATTGAACCCTCACCAAACAAAGTGAAAGTTGACAAGGTAGCCAACCAACTAAGGTACTAAAATTCCCTATTAAAAATTTCATTAAATATGTAAAAAAAAATAAAAAAAATACTAGCTCCACTTCTAGGTTCTGGATTTTGACCAAACTAGAGCACGAAAAGAGAAGTAAACCCAAGTAAAATTAAACCAAAATTCTGGATTTTGACCAAACAGGGGCAAGGAAAAAGTTGGTCACTCAACTAATTTTTTTTTTCAACAAAGAAAGTGACTTTCTTGAGCGAATAACTATTAATTGAGTGACCAACTCAAAAAAGAAGTAAAAATATACCAAAACAAGATGTGGGTATGGAGCAAAACCTGAGGGAAATTAGCAGATTGAGCCCAAACGGTGCCATCTTGGCCAATAATAGCAGCAGAAGTGAGATGATTACCTTCAATCTCACACATCAAATGATCATCAACATACGTTTGCCACGACATCTTCAAGATCTGCTGAAAATGGAGATTTGGGGGTTTTACAAATTTGATGAGCTTTTTTTCCTTCTACAAGTTGCGTTGATATAAAGCTGCTGCTGTTGTTGCCTACTGTGATTACTCTGTTTTCTTTAATGCCAAAATGGGTCTTTTTTTTCCTCTGTTTTTTTCTCTCTGTGTTTGGTTCAGAATAAATACCATTGAATTTGGACAGCTAATCACATAATCAACTCAAAGTCAATTATTCTATATAAGCTCGATTGCGATGGAGATGACTAAATCAAGAAAGCACTAATTAAATTTTTCTCTTGCAATTGATTCTTTTTGAAAGTGTGAATACTTGTTTGTAAAGTTCCAATTTTTTTTTATTAAAGAGTGAATTAGTAAAACTACCTTCTTATTTATGATTTCTTAACATGCAGGTAAAAAAGAAAAGTGTACAACTAATATAGGACGGAGGGAATATGGGACAATTATTTTTAGTAAGGTGGTCAACTAATATGGAACGAAGGGAGTATTAATTTAATAATAATATGAGATCTGTATTGCATGTATTTTATCATTTAATTATGGTTAATTTTTTACCTCATTTATTAATTACTTTAGTTATGCTAAAATACATTGATGAAGATAAGGTTTTCACCATTTCTTCATTGCTATTCCAATTAATCATTAATCAAAGTGCTTATAGAAACATGGTAGATAATTTCTGTATATTTGCTTGAACTTAAATAGGCGAGTTACTCGATATCTCTCGATGGAGGGTAATAGGTACCAATGGAATGATCAAGGGGTGAGCAAATTGATTCGGACATCACCGGAAAAGTTATATAAGAAATTTATCTCAATTTATACAATAACACATATAATATCCTTTCATCTGTCTAAATCTTGATAAGGAAGATAACGGATACCAAATAGTCAAGTTGTGAGTGAACTAATTCAGACACCACCAAAATAAGTTATTGGATCATAAAAATATGCACTTTAATGTTGCTAGAAGAGATTTTTTGTACAATTTCAAGAATGAAATTTCCATGTAGAAGTAGCAAACTCTTGCCATTTCAACTTTGACATAAAATATTAAATCAACACTCCTGTAATCTATACAGTTACTTGCAAGCTAAGGCTGCATTGCAGCACATCAATAATTCAAACAATCATCTACCACAAAGAGTATATTTGATCTTTACAGCATTCTTTATTCGGCGATTGTCACTGCAAAACACCAAACGAAACAGTCAGGAACTTCCAAAGATGGCCAGACAAGTACGTATCAGTTGAAACAACACGATTTCAGCTGCATCATGAATATCGAATCCATTGGGAAAAAACCGAATCAAATAACTATGCATTTGGTGTCATTCACATAACTTTGTTGATACTCAGTGCATGTCCATGAAAAAAAGATGAGCTCTATATTAAGTTGGCCTCTTGAAAGAGCAGTGAGAAAGAAGAGAGTGGATTGCTGTACGACTATTTTTGTGGAGGTGAACGTGGGGGGCGTGAATTGGATGTTTTCATTTGATCTTGTTAACCTACAACTTGTAAACATGTTTGTGATGTACAACTTCATATTGTGCTAGAATTTACATGGAACATTCTTTCCTTCAAACAATTGCAAAATCTATGAGCAACGTCAAATTGAACGGATAATTAATAATGGAAGTGTAGGTGTTGGGCTGAAAACTAGTTAATGAAGCAGACTACAGCACCTACTTTACGGGGACTGGGCTAAGAAGGCTCTTTCCGCAAAACCAACAAACGAAAACATAGCATGTTTCATTTATAATTGGCCAAATGAAAGGAGCACTAGTAGTGTTTTACAGAGAAGTATATCATGTTCATCATAATTGGCCAATGAAAAAAACATATAAATAATTTTTCTAAATCAGCGCATATCTCAAACAGCTAGACGATGAGTTCGTAGTCTCAGATACTTACCCGTAATCATAAGAAAGAGAGAACAAGAAAATGACCTCGTCAAAGAGCCATTTCAGCCTGCAAAGCAGCAAGTTCATCTTCTTCTGTTTTGCTCTGCTGAGTAGCAGGACGCACTTGTTGCCTACCAGCAGGCAGACGAATAGGTGCAGAAGGGGCAGTAGTAGCAGGCTGAAGGAGTTGTTCCTCCAACTCAGCTCCTTCCAGTTCTTCAAGCTCCGCCTCTAACTCATCCTGCAAATAGTGATACGAATTATTGTCCAGAAACAGAGAGGGGGTATTATAAAAGCAAAGAATTGTCCAAGTAGATACTTCATCAAAATCAGCAGCTGCGCCAATTGGTGTAGATAATGCTTCCTGAATCATCTTCATGTTCTCAGTCTGCTCGTTGATTTCATCCATTGTTTTGTCAACATCGTCAATATTCCTGGACATAGAAACTAGATGATATCAGGCAAGAGAACTCCACTTAATAAAAGACACCCAACCATAACAAAAACAAGAATTTAATTTCTAGCATATATTTGAGCTTGACCTTTGATGCAATGAAAAAATCTGGATAACACAAAGAACAACACTGTGTAGATGCAAGTGGTATTACGAAACTGTAATCATGCTTTTGTGTAGAAAGCTTGATCACCTCTACTACTAATAACTGGAATAGAAGTATTACAAATTTAAGCCACACTACTAAAATGGCATCCATCCATTACGATTATGGTTCAAGCCCTCTCTACTGACTCGATTGTGACAGAATGCATCTTTCAAATGTAATGCACAAAGAAGACTACAAGAAAATATGATGCTTTGATACGATATCCAGTATTGGGTAAATGCTTGGATTGGAGACCTCTTATATATCATTTGAACATTTTGTGTTCTAGGACTAGGACAAAAGTCTTTCAGCGCAAAAACTGTGTAGCTATGCTAAATAACAGAGAACTAAAGAACTTACGTTGCCTTCTGCATGGCTTTCATTGCAGCTGCTCCAGTTCTCAGAGCATCAACGGTTTCTGTTGTGGCTTTTGCACCTTCTAGCAGTATCATCTGAAACCCAAATCCAACAAAATAAATTCAGCCTATGCTTATTGTGATGTTATGACACAAAGTTATGAGACCTAGCAACACATCAAGAGCACCTGATCATGGATACGCAATTGGAAATTTCCAAGCTGTTCGACTTGCTGTTCATAGAGCCTTTTCCTTTTCAAACATTGTATTGCAGCTGAAAAATAGAACAAACAATTCATCAAAAACGTTGCCGAAAAGAAGTAAAAAATGGTAAAACCATAATGAAAGGAATATATAAATGCAAATACACAACAGGTTTCCAGACATTAACCAGATCAGCCAAGACTTAAAGACTTGCAATTTGCAAAGGAAGAATCTCTGAGCTTCTATGGCATCCAGGACAAAAATGCCAATTAACAGACCAGCAACAAAGCCCAAACACTGATAGTAATCTCACTTGTGTTTTTCAGCTGAAACTCAATTTTCCAAAAGATGTTCATTCGTGGTGAATTTGTTAAGGAAATTTTTAACTTATATAGATTTATATATTTGTTATAATAATACAATTAAGGTAAAGACTGAAAGATTAGTATATAATAAAGTTCCAGTTGGAACAAAAATCTAGAGGTGTCAAATGGGCGGGACGGCGAGTTGGGTTGAATTTGGGCGGGTCAACGCTGAGTTAATAAATGAGTGGATTATTGACCCGCCCAAAAGTTACTTAAGTTGAAGTGGATTGGGCTGAAATAGGCTAAAATGCGGGTCATAACCCAACCTGCCCATTCTTACTAAGATTTAATTGCTTTATTTCTTCTTTTATAATTTTTTAGTATTTAAAAAAACTATTTCTTTTCTTGGGTCAATTTGGGTTAGATATAAACCAAATTTTTAATAGGCTCAAATGGACTGAGCTGATAAAGGAGACGGGTTGGGCGGGTTATGTTTTCATGGACTAATTTTGCCACCTCTGAAAAATTCAACGCTTAAGCTAGTTTTAAATTATCCAAATAGCTTTTCCAGTCATCCCAAGAAAATAGCAGAAACATACCTAAAAGCTAGTCATTACATTAACACGAAAAAGGTCAAGACATGTATTTTCAAGTATTTAATAGTACTAGTTTCCAACACGTGCAATGCACGTGTATACCGAGTTATGTAGTATACAGTTAGTAGCCTATGCATGCCTATTAGCATGCAAAGATAATCATCCTAATTTACAAGGAAACAAAGGCCTAAATTGTTTCCATCTTACATTGACCATTAGCAACCGAAGAAAAATGCACCCAGAAGCTTTAATTATTAAATTTTCTTTTGAATTTTCACTCTTCCCTACAAATATGTGAAACAAGAATCTCGTAGAATAACCTTAGGGACTTGTGACCCCCCCCCCCAAATCTGCAAAAAGAAATCGCATGAAAAGCTCATTGAGAAAGGTATATATGAGATAACAATTCACAACCGTGATTTTTTAAACTTCACAGTCGTGACTTTTGAGTTTACCTTAATATAGCAACATAACTCCTTTTAATATTTTTTGTTTTTACCTTATCTGCGGTAGACATATAATTGAAGTACCAAATAAAAACTATCGTTTGATTTCTTCACTACTGATAAACTGATGTTTCAAGTGATAATGGAAATACTAAATAAAAATTATCATATGATTCTTTTTAGTATTGATAGACTGTTGTTTCAACTATTAAACTTGCAAGTACACAATAGAGAACCTACATCATCTAACACAAAATATGAAGTTAAAACAACATTACATGATTCCGTAGATGATACAAATATATCGCAATCCAACAGTTCACCCACACAAGTAAGAAAGATTCTTCTAGCAGCGAGTCCCATTCTTAAGTGCATGATAATAAAGTAAGCAGAGAAAAATCAGGACTCGTAATACAACTGCAGAAATATTAATGTAAACATATCCTGACCAACGGAACTATATATGAAAAATAAGCCCATTCAAACATGATTTTCAGGACATCATACCCCTTTTATTTTTTGCTCTAGTAAATTCCTTCGCTCTTTCAACCTCAGCAGAAGCCTTCTTCAATAAAACTTTCTCCTTTTTCTCAAGCAAATCAAGCGTCTGTACAGCATAACAAAAAGTCAAACTGAAGCTCTTTAGATTTTACTTGATAATTTTTAACAATACTAATTACTCCAACAGACACAAAACACGAATAAGTGAAGGTCTTTGGAGAGACTTTAGCACAAGTATGACGTAATGCATCTGGAAACGTATTTTGTTATTTGGAAAACTTGGGGACAGAAGAGGTGATCAATTTCTTCATTGAAAGCAAGGTAAACAAGGAGAATACAAGCGCATTCTGCTAAGTCTACCTTCTTTATGCTAGATCAAGTCATTTATCCATAAGCTAGTTGTGTCTTATTGAGACTCACTAAAATGGGCTTCGTCTCGTATGCAGAATGATTAACATGAAAAAAAATACCACCGAACAATATATATTGCAAATGGACCACACAAATGATGAATTTAGTTTGCATTAAGACAATGTCCCATAGCTTCCGACTAAATATTTTTGTACCCTTAATTATGATGAGATTCGTGTTCAGTTTTACAAGGGAAAGAACGTAAAACGTAATTAATTCCCTAGAGTCCATAGGATGCCTCCCAACCATGAATTTTTTTCTCTCTCTTTCTTACCAACAGAAAGCTTGGATCTTTACATCCCAACCATTAATTAGTTGACCCCAAAAAGATATTGTGACAACCACACTTCGATCACAAATTCGGATACTTATATTGATCCTCTATGTTGCCTCTCTCAAAAAGAAAAAGAAGTTGACTATCAAACTGACCTCGATTCCAAACTTGTTGGGATTGGCTATACGAATCCTCTATATTGATTCCATTCTATAGAAGCATACAGAAGTAAATTTCAAAGAAAGCAGCTAAACAAGATCATACCTCATTTAACTTGTCTAATGTCTCTAGAGCATTTGTTTCTTGTTTGGGTTTTCCAATAAATCGCCTCAACATTTTCGATTTTGCACAGGAAATGATTGCAGCAAAAATCTTCAAAGTTCAATCCACCAAACAATCAATCAACTAACCCTTAATCCCGAATCAACTGGATCCCAAAAAAAAACTTCAAAATTATACAATTCCTGCAACAAAAAATCAAAAATTGCCACACCCATTAGCTAAAATAATCACTCTACAATATGGGTCAGCAAAATCTTCAGAGTTGGATTGATCAACAACCCCTCAATCCCGAATCAATTGGGTCCCAAAAAAAAATCAAAAAAATCAAAAAAATCAAAATTTATACAATTCCTGCAACAAAAATCGAAACTTTCACACCCATTAGCTGAAATGATCAATCTACAAAATAGTTCAGCAAAATCTTCAACGTTCAATCAATAACTACCCCTCAATCTAGAATCAATTGGGTCCCAAAAAAAACTTCAAAATAATAAAAAAATTATAGAATTCCTACAACAAAAAATCGAAAAATTCACACCCATTAGCTGAAATAATCAATCTACAAAACGGATCAGTAAAATCTTCAAATCTCAATCAATCAACTACCCCTCAATCAAGAATCAATTGGGTCCCAAAAGAAACATCAAAATAATCAAAATTATACAATTCCTACAACAAAAAATTCAAATTTTTCACACCCATTAGCTAAAATAATCAAAATTATACAATTCCTACAACAAAAAATTCAAACTTTTCACACCTATTAGCTAAAATAATCAAAATTATACAATTATTGTAACAAAAAAGATCAAAAATTTCACACCCATTAGCTAAAATAATCAATCTACAATATGGGTCAGCAAAATCTTCAACATTCAATCAATCAACTACCCCTCAATCAAGAATCAATTGCGTCCCAAAAAAACATCAAAATAATCAAAATTATACAATTCCTACAACAAAAAATTCGAGTTTTTCACACCCACTAGCTAAAATAATCAAAATTATACAATTTCTACAACAAAAAAATCGAATTTTTCACACCCATTAGCTAAAATAATCAAAATTATACAATTCCTGCAACAAAAAATCAAAACTTTCATACCCAATAACTAAAATAATCAATCTACAATATGGATAAGCAAAATCCTCAAAGTTCGATCAATCAACTACCCCTCAATCAAGAATCAATTGGGTCCCAAAAGAACATCAAAATAATCAAAATTATACAATTCCTGCAAAAAAATCGAAACGTTCACACCCAATAACTGAAACAATCAATCTACAAAAAGGGTATACGAATCTTGAATTCATATAAAAAAATTCTACAATTTTTTTTTCTTCAAAAATCCAATCTTTTTTCTTCTTTTTGGGTGCATTGACAGTAGAATATATTGACTAACCTGGGAAATTTTTTGAAGTGTTGAAGAGTGAATTAATCGATTGATTGATGATTTTGACTTTGAAGTTTGTATTAATGATCAGAGAAATTTGATTTTCTGTGGAGATTGAAAAGGTATACAAGATTTCTTTCTTGTGTGGAGGAGGAAAAGGAGTGGAAATAGTAATACTATTTAATATTTATCTTTATTATTACTAATTTAAATTGGAGTAGGATTTGATAATTATTAATTTTATTCGACCTCTTAAATTTATTAATATAAATTTTATTTATATTTGAATTACATGTTGTAATTGAACACTTTAATTTTTTTTAGCAAAGGGTAATGGATTATTATAGAGATTAGTACAAAATTTGTACTTCTTTAATTTATATAATTTTTATTATTTAAAGATTATTTTTTAAAATCAAGAAATTTCGAGGCTAAAGGTGTGATTTGAATATTTTGTATACATAAAATAATTTTAACTTTGTGTATATCATATGATCTTTCAAATTTGACTTAACCCTTGCCTTAGTTGTCATATTTCATTATTATTATTATTGTTATCATCTACCTTCTTGTATGTATTTTCTTTTCATTCTTAATTTTGACATATTTTACTTGAGCCAAAAATCTATTAAAAACAACTTCTCTATATTATCTTCAAAAGGCAATGATAAGACTTTGAATACATCAACATATCGAAACCTCACTTGTAAGTTTTATACTTAATATATGATCATTGTTATTGTCATCGTTGAAACCTCGATAAGGTCTGCCTACACTTTATCCTTCTCATATTTCACTTTGTGAAATTGCACTATGTATTATTATTGATTGTCATTGTCGTAAACTCTTTTATATTATTCATGCGTCTATCTCACACGTCACCCAACACGCTTTTTTGGCATGAATGAATATCAAAGAATTTTCCATTATTTTATATATATCCATAATAGGAATATAAAAGAAAACAAAATAAAAATAAAAATAGAAAAAAGCCAATAAAAAAGGTAAAAAGGCAACAAGACAAAAATCATAACGAACTTGGTCATCTTCTTCTCCATCTCTGTTTAGCATTTTCCAGAGATTTCAATCGGTTACAGGTAATTTTTTCAACCCAAATTTGTTCCCAAAAAAAATTCATAAAAATATCTTTTTAAAAAAAAAAAAATCAGATGCAATTGCATATTATTACGAATTCAAGCTCAATTTTTTATTGAAATTTTGTGATTTACAGATCGAAAAATGGATTTCATGAAGGTGTTTGATCAAACGGTTCGTGAAATGTAAGCCCTTTTCCCCTCTTAATTTCTCGTTTTTTTAAAAATATTTTTTTAATTGTTTTGTAAGTTTTGTATTGTATTTTGCAGAAAGAGGGAGGTAAATTTGAAAGTGTTGAAGGTTCCTGAGATCGAGCAGAAGGTAAAAAAAAAAAAAAAAAAACTTACATATTTATTGTCAGCTTTCAGTTTGTTTTTTTTTTGGCATGCATTGTTGTAGTTGTCTTGAACCGGGGGGTCTATTCGGAAACAACCTCTCTACCTCATCTTTGAAGTAGTGGTACGGATTGCGTACGCTTTACCCTCCCCAGACCCCACTTTGTGGGAATACACTTGGTATGTTGTTGTTGTTGATGATGATGATGTGTTGTTGTAGTCTAGACTTGTAGAATACACATGAAGAACATATAATCAAGCAATTCAGAAATCATTCCTAGATTTTAAGTCGTTGAGTGCGGAGTATATCCATGCACCAACAACAACATATCCGGTGTAATCTCACATGTGGGGTCTGGTAAGTATCCAAGCACAAACAACAACAATAAAATACCCAATGTAATCCCACAAAGTAGGGTCCGTGGAGGGTAGGGTGTACGCAGACCTTACTGCTATCTTGAGGGGAGAGAGATTGTTTCCGATAGACTCTTGGCTCGAGGAAAAACAGTTCAAAGCAGATCGGAAAAGGAAATAGCGGAAATAAAGAACACATGACAAAATACGATAGAAAGTATGACAAAGCATCCTGAACAATAAGTACAACAAAACAATACGATAATCAAAGTACAAACCACAGAACAGTGGAATAAGTAACAATGTGTTGGGTCACTGAAGATAAAGTTTAGTAAACAAAATTTGTTTATCTTTAAAAGATCATCATTTGATGCGGAAATGAGATTCATGAAAGTCATAATAATGTCTGAGGGGATGGTGATTTTATTTGTCTAGGCATGTGATCATTGCTTTTTCTGTTTTACTTTCCCACATGTATACAATAGTATCAGATAGTGAGATATGAAAAACAGCAGACTACATGGTGAGATTACTGCGGAAACTTTGGTTATATACACTGCATCATATATGAGTTATTTACAAGTAATCATGAGAGAGCATGCGAAGTGAGGAACCACCGCTTCTTATGGGTGAAATGAGGCGAATTGGGGAAGTGTGGGCTTAAGACAGTGAGGCACAAAGTAATCAGAGGGACAAGTTATCACTTCTTTGAATTTGATCTTAAAAGATTAAGAAAAAAAGGAGAAAAGGAGGATAAAGAAATAGGGCCTTTGCTTGTGAATAGTAGGACTCCTCTTACGACACGCTTCTGTGAACTTTTGTTGTATCTTTCTGTGGGTTGCAGCAATTCTTCTATAACTACTATTGTTTTGCTAATTCTCAGATTTGCCTTTTATCTTCCTTTTTTCCCTTTGAAATGACTCCTACTTCTTCATGTTCTGTATCAAGTTCTCTTCCTATGCCAGTTCTACTTCTGGATTTCCTTTTTCTTCTTTCTTCTACTCGGTCCACTCCTTTCTTTTGTCTTTTCTCTGTCTGATTGCTTATTCTGTAGTTCTACGGGTTGTTAGGGAATTTATCTTGCAGTTAAAGTTATCATAGTACAATCCTAAAGCAATTGAGGCATATTGCTTTCTATCTTTTCACATTTAAAAACAATGGATTTTCATCCTATGCTCTGTCCTTCTTTCCCTTCATGATCTAATTATAATGTAATATTTTTTTATGAATAGGTATTGGATGCTACGGATGACGAACCTTGGGGCCCTCATGGTACTGCATTGGCTGATATAGCTCAGGCCACAAAAAAATTGTACGACCTCATCGATAAAGTTGCTAATTCTTAACTCTTTTTGGATTTTGGTATATATTCTCATCATAAGGCTAAGCTTGATGACCTGTCGATTCTGGTGCATTCTGCAGCTCTGAGTGTCAGATGGTTATGAATGTCTTGTGGACAAGATTGCCTGAAACAGGAAAGAACTGGCGTTATGTCTATAAGGTGTGTGCTATATCTTTTTATGGTATCGAATTTTTGTAGTTAAGTGTATACAAAATTAAGAACCTGTAGAAAATAGAAGAAAAATATTAAAAAGTCAAGCTTCTGGTGGTCAATTTTGTTTACAGTTAGTTTCGTTTCTATACCTTTTCTTTCTTGAATTTTATCTAAGGTCTAACAGTTTTGAAATAATTTTGCTACCAGTCGTTGGCTGTTATAGAGTATTTGGTGGCACATGGATCTGAACGCGCAGTTGATGAGATCGTAGAACATACCTATCAGATCTCAGTACGTATTTTCATGTCATTAAGTTAAATTTCTTTGCCAGTGCCAGGAGTGACAGTTGTTTCATAGTCATACTAAAAAAAGTTTGGTCTTTAGCCTCCTCGTCGTGTATTTACATGTTTCCCTGTTTCCTTTTGCTTCTCAAGTCTCTCACAAGTTTCGAGTATGTTGAACCCAATGGGAAAGATATGGGGATCAATGTGAGGAAAAAAGCAGAAAACATTGTGGCATTATTGAATAACAAGGAAAAGATACAAGAGGTTAGAGATAAAGCTGCTGCAAATCGTGACAAGTAAGGAAATGCTTTAGTGTCTGACTTTGCTTTATAGCCTGTTTGGCCAAGCTTCTAAAATCAGCTTATTTTGAAAATTGCTTTTTTCATAAGCGCTTTTCAAAAAAGTGCTTTTGATGAGAAGCAATTTGTGTTTGGCCAATATTTTTAAAAAGCACTTTTGAGCAGCAATTAGTGTTTGGCCAACCTTTTTAAAAGTGCTTTTAAGTATATTTTTCTCAAAAGTGCTTTTCAAAAAAGTGCTTTTAGGAAGAAGCTACTTTTTTTAGCTTCTGAAAAACAGCTTCTGCTACTCCCCAGAAGCACTTATTTTCTCCCAAAAGTTTGGCCAAACACCTCATTTTTTTAAAATAAGCACTTTTGAGAAAAAATAAGCACTTTTGGGGAAAAATAAGCTTGGCCAAACAGGCTATTAGATTACTTAAGAGTCCCTCATAACTAGTTGCATGGTCATGACGGAAATGCCACCTTTTAGGTACTTTGGACTGTCATCTTCCGGAGTAACATTTAAGTCAAACTCTGCCTCTTTTAGTAGCAGCAGCAACTTTCAGAGTGGTGATCGATACGGAGGTTTCGGAAATAAAAGTGATGGCAATTCATTTAAGGATAGTTACAAGGAAAAGGATCGGTATGGTCAAGATAAGGTTGGCCAAAGTACTTTTAAATCAAAGGGGTCATCTCATTATGGCAGGTCTGTATGATTTTTTTTTCTGCACTATGCTTCACTTTATCCTTTCTATTTTATTGTACTCTGAGATTCTTAACCATGTACTGTTGGTTGAGAAACTCGTGTGATTCATATTTGGGGTTTGTGGTATGGGGTTTTTAACTATTGCTTTCCTTTTAGTTGCTTACGGCTTGTAATGTACTGATACATTATATATTTGATCAGTATAAAAAGGGCCAACATTCTTGAGACTCAGGATCTTTTGTTACCGTCTTTCCTTCTTTCTCATTTCATCCCTACCGCATGACTTCCACTCCAAATTGTTTTTCGCTATTCTAGATTTACTGGAAGAAGAAAGTTTGAATAATCTAGGCTTTTCAATTGCCTCAACCGGACCCATGTTAGATGAGTACGGCATGGTTATGAGCACTAACTATGAACCATACAAATGCGCTAGAACCTTCTTAGAAACTTAGCATATCCCTCAGTTACTCATACTTAAGTCCACATAGCATAGTTTATAAATTATTTTTTGTTGTTTTGGTTATCTTTTGCTCTATAATCAGGAAGGTGATTATAATTGACAATGAACTGCTAGAATCTTCCACAAAGAGCCAAACACTTGGATTGTTCTTGTTCCAAATCTCGTAGCTTTCTTGACCACCTTTAGGATTGCTATAAGCAGGTTAATGGGTTTGTAGGCTGCTGTGTCTAAAGAGAGTGATGTAGAGTGTATACTAGAGAAAATAGAGTTTCTATTGACTGAGAAGTGTAAGAAAGCATAGATAGTTAGACAGAGAGAGAGATGTGAAAATAGACAAAAGAGAGAAGAAAAGATAAGTGGAATAAAGAGTTGTATTAGTTATTTTGATTTGAAAGAGAGAAACTTCTCTTTTTCTACATTGGTTCTCTTCTCAATTGGGTCTTCAA
Source organism: Jaltomata sinuosa (assembly GCA_003996215.1). Lineage (NCBI taxonomy): Eukaryota > Viridiplantae > Streptophyta > Magnoliopsida > Solanales > Solanaceae > Jaltomata > Jaltomata sinuosa. The sequence continues at coordinate 250,169 of QJPP01007239.1, forward strand.
TTTTCTGAATAGGTGTCTGCATAGTCTGCTCCATGCATTCTTTCGGGCCTCAATTGTTGTTTGGTTCTCCCTCTCACATGTTTAGACAGCTTATATGTACAACTTTATTTCTTCTTCTTTATATAACTGTTCGCTTTAGCATTCAAATCGACTAAAGTTTAAGTGACTATCATCACCACAACGGTTCCTATTGTTGCATCTTTAACCTCATTATATCTCCCTTTTCTTGAATTCGAGAACATTTTGCAGCAAGGTGCAAGACACTGTTTCAGCTAGTGGATCAAAGATGGCAAAGAGAACAGGTAACCCTGATAAAGCTAGTTCTAATCCTTCACCGAGCGCAGCTGCATCTTCAAGCAAATATGAGGAAGATTTTGATGATTTTGATCCTCGAGGGACTTCAAGTACTAGTAAGTATCTTTATATCTATCTTTAACATTTGCAATGCTAGTCTACTTTATGTTTTCCAGAAGGCCCTCAATTTGTCCACATAATGTTTTGCATTAAAAGGTGAAATGTCACTAAAAGTTTGCATACAAAGGCGAAGTGTCACTTTTACAGATTGGGTGATTTGTGCCCAAAGATCGAGGTCTCATGAGCAGAAGTGGAAGAATTTTCTTTGGCCTCAAAGCTTAGGTTCTTTCCAAGGGTGAAACCAAGTAAATTGTAAAAAGATGTTGGCTTTATGATGCCTTAAAAAAAAGGAAAAAAAGATGTTGGCTGGACCACAAGATGCTAAAGCTGTTAATTGGTTATGAAAGCATTACAAGGTTAGCTTGTCCTGCTTTCCTTTTTGTTTCATAGAGTTGCAAGATTGAGAAAATATGTGTCAAAAAGTAAGCCATGGAGGTTTTTAAATTTTGGGTGTTGCTGGAACTTATTTTCTTTTTTCCAAGGAAATGACTTGCAACATGAAAATAAGTCAACCTCCAACTACTTGGGAGCAAACAAAAAAAGACATACTAAAATATTTCAAAGAAATGAAATATAAATAGAGTAAAATCTTCACTGTGGTCATTGTACTGTGAGCTGTCTTTTCTCATGATTTCGTGTCTCTTCTATATGCTTTATGAGGTAGCTTTAAGATAATACTTTAATGCTCAAGTCACAGCATCAAATTTCCTTGTGCAAGTCTTTAATTTTTAGTTTGAGACTGAGGTGTAGTTGTTTGTTTTTTGTGTTTATACCCTCTTCTTCCCCCACCCTTGCCTTTTGTATTTCTGCCACTGTTATCAAAGGCGCGCTTAAGCCCTGAAGTGAGGCTCAAAACGTGTTGATCTCTACGCCTTGCTTAATATGCGCTTCAGTGTCGTCATCAAGGCCTTTTTTTCACTGAAAACCGCGCTTTGCTTGCGCTTTGGGCTTAAAGCCCAAACGGACCTTAGAGCTTTTTTGAGCTTTTTGCTTTTGATAACACTGATTTTTGCATGTAGTCAGCCTTTTGCTTGTGTGATTAGGGGTTCCACAATTATGTCTTTCTTTAGTCGACCAGTCTCTGCTTGATTGTTTTTGTTCTTTTGACTGCCAGTAAATGCTTATGGACTCGATTCACTGAAAAATGGAAAGAAAGCCTAAGGATCTTTGAAATTTTGTTCTCAACAACCTTCCATGAATTCGGATGGGGCAATTCCTAAGCAAATGATTTTTTTTCTTGCTGATAATTAATTCATCTGGAACCTATTCCATGCAATTCATCTTATAGCTAGTTCCGGATTGAGGTGCAGTTGTTGTTTCTTTGCAATTAACTACTTCGTTTCACTGTCAAGCAGAGCCTTCTACAGGAAAAACTGACCAAGTAGATCTATTTGGGCAAAATTTGATTGGTGACCTCTTGGATGCACCAACGCCTGTTCCAGCTGATAATTCTACTGTCACCAGTCATCCGTCGGAGGTTGATTTATTTGCTGACGCCAATTTTGTATCAGCGAAACCACGGTCAAAGGAAGGGGTAACCTCTCGGTCTTTGGTTCATGCTTCTTTGCAATTTTACTTTTTTGTTAGTTATAAATTGGCCATCTGTTCTTTTCTGCAGATAAGTGTAGATCTGTTTGCTTCCCAGCCTTCCTCTTCACCTGTAGCTTCTTCAACAATAGATTTTTTTGCTGCACCAGATCCTGTTGTTCAACCCGACGTCAGATCTCCAAAACCAGTCCAGATAAATACTACTATGGTCGATCCATTTGCGGCAGTTCCACTAAATAACTTTGATAGTTCTGATCCTTTTGGTGCATTTGTTTCTCCTGCTGATCGTATATCAGTACCCAATGAAAGTGCCACCAGTGGTGGGAATCAGCAGACTCCTAATAAATTAGACAAATCTCCTCTCGAAGCAAAGCCCTCACCGAAGAAGGATAATTTTCAAGTCAGCTCCGGAATATGGGCTGATTCATTGAGCCGTGGACTCATTGATCTGAATATTGCTGCACGTAAGTTTCTCTACGACTATACATAGTATGCTTAGCTTTAGAGTAGAACCAGGCCAATAGTTACTTATTGTATAGATGATTGTACTTAACATTCTGTTTCCCCTGCAGCCACGAAGGTCAACCTTGCAGACGTAGGCATCATGGGTGGATTGACCGATGGGTCGGAAGTGAAAGATAAAGGGCCAACCACTTCTTACATGGGTAGAGCCATGGGTCAAGGAACCAAACTTGGCCAATCCGGGTTCACGTCCACAGCAACGGGTGCAGATGACTTTTTTTCAAGTCATCAAAACTATCAATTTGGCAGCTTTCAAAAGTGATTTTTCAACAATACAGCTGATATTCATTCTCCCCAGCTTCCACTCAGTATTCATTTGTGAATTTCACAGCTAAAGTGAAATAGAGAAGAGCAGCGTCTCGGTGCAAGTTAGGAGAGTGATCAATGTTTTCTCAGTACCAGGCCACTAATTCATATACCATACAACTATAATGCAGAAATATTCTTGTACTTGATCTTATGAATCATGTCATAGGCATTTCCCATTTTTATTTATATAAATAGATGTCACTCAATTCTTCACTTCCCATGTTTTGGCATATGCTTGTCTACAGTAGCTGATACTATTCTTACTCTTGGTGATCCAATCAGAAGATCACCAGATTGCTCCTAATGGTTTGATGCCAATGTTTCGAAAATCTAGTGGTAAATATAGACCACCAAGGAGTGAGGTGGGATGGTTGGAATTCTATTAGAGGTCTCGGGTTAGAGTCTTGAGAATAAAGAATCTTCTTGTAAAGAGCATTTCACGGCCCTTAGTGGCCTGTATGGTGTGGATTCAGATCAATCAACCAGTGAATTTCGGATAATAGATAAACAACAACAACACAACAACAACATACCTAGTGTAGACAAAGTGGGGTCTGGGGAGGGTAGAGTGTACGCAGACCTTACCTCTACCTCAGAGATGAGGTAGAGAGGCTGTTTCCGATAGACCCCTGGCTCAAGACAGGATAACAGATGGTTAAACCAAAAAAAAAGGAACAAGGTAGAGTTGTTTGTCATCCTTCTCAATATCTCAAGACCAAGGAGTGAATGTTGAACAAATCACCAAAACATAGAATGAGTTCACTTCTTTCTTTTTCTTTTTTATTTGAGAATGGTAACATGTAAAAGAGTTCACAATGGAGTACTACAACAAATATTAGCCTCTTCAGGTATGTTATCTACAAAGTGGCTCACCAGCTGAGTTAGAAATCCAATTACAACAATACAGTCAAAGAGGTAATAACAAATAGACCAAAAAAAACTCATCATCTTGGATGAAGTACATGATCCAGTAAGAACTACCTAACAGATGAAAGAAATCTGAGTCAATACTGTTTTCTCTCGTCTTGTATGGACTGAAAAATCCGAGCAGCAGATTCTGTAGCTGACCTGGCGTTATGAGGTACAACTTTGATCACTCGGGCAGGGCGGTTAGGAAAATGTGGCTGAGGTCTAAGAACAGGATTGTCAATAGCTGGAGAAGTTGGGAAGAGACGAAATGCACTTCTTCCTCTCGTGGAGTTGCCCACGTCTACTCCACGAGCTCTTTCACTCGGACTACTTGCAGTACTGGCCTGCAACTCAGAATCTCTAGAAGGATACAATCTCACAACCTCTGGCACAGTTCTATTATTCTCACTCACAAAGTTACTTGAGTTCTGGTGTTGAATGTTAAAATTAGCTCCCCCTCCTGATAACTGACTTTGAGAACGCGTTGGAGCAACCTGGTTCGATTGATATTGAACCGGAGATGGGATTGCTGGATTCATAGCTGGCATGCCAAACGGACGAAAGTAGTCATGACCAGTTGGAGGTGCAAAAGGCAGTCCATATGCTGGTCCACAACCTCCATATACTGAACTTATGACTGCAGGTCCGTATACGAGTCCTTCAGAAGGAGACATCACGGGGATCAACCATTGGTGCCCCGGAGGTTGATTGTAGCACCAAGGACTCATAAGGGGATCATATTTTGCAGGTGTTGGTAGTTGTTTTTCTGATAGTGGTCTGCAGATAGAAGGTTGGCTACCGTTTTGTACAGAAGAAAGAGATGTCTTTCCTACATCATTTTCAGCATTGCATTCCATCCTAGTTTTAGGCTTCTCGGAATCATTCTTGGACCGCGAAACATTTTCAGGTGCTTTAACACTATGCTCCAAGGAGATTCTTTTAGCAGACAACCTCTTTAAAGGTTTGCCTAAATAAGCACTATCTTCGAGATTCACATTTGGTGAACCAGCTATCAGTTTCTGGACCTATTGAGTAACAAATGGAAAAATTTGAGCAAAATGCCAAGTCCAAGGAAAGACGGGGAATGTTAATATCACTTCGCTGCCTTACCTTGAGTAGCCGATGCAACTCAAATACTTGAACTGCAAGCATTCTCTGCTGGCTGTACCAGGACAAATAGGGACAGAATCAAGATAACAAATGACATATAGAAAAAGATTAGCTCTTGAACTTCATACATCCGAAATATCAATACAGAATAGAAGTAATATAAGACTAATGTACAGTTGAAAATCAGCTGGAAGAAACAGAACCACCAAGTTGACCTACAGATAGCAACAAGAACTCAAGAAATGATCATGCGAGATGAGCAAATGATAATGTAAGCTCATGAAAAGACCGGTCAGGAGTTCCTTCATGATGCTTGAAGAAAAGAGTCTCTATGAGCAAATAGACAACCAATAGGCAAAATATTTGCAGTGCTTCGATAGGAAGACATCAGTTAAATGACTGGTGAGTAACTGAGTCTCCACTATGACTCAGATGTGGGGGAAAGAGTAGGGGCCAGTCTCGTTTTTCATTTTTCTATCTAAGAAACTACAGATGCAATGAAATGGACAGTGAGAGTGAGTTAAGTTTCTTGCTCTACAACACAAATAACCATTTTTCCTGTTTTTCTCTTCCATCAATGAAGATAGAAAACATAGAAGGCAGTCAACGCCAATGGTACAACATCCTTCTCCTACATATCTGATACACTGTGGAGATAGTTTCCTACACAGCCATAACAACTGTTGCATGATTCCCGGATACACATCAAATCTGAGTTTTTGAGGTCAGGGAAAAGAAGATCCGCATGTTACACTCTAAACTCACCCAACAATTGTCTACAACCCAGGAAAACCAACAAAAAAGAAGGCCCCAGAGATAAGTTGACAACAAATTAAACTAATCCAGTGGCGACAGCTCCCCATGAAACTACAAGTTGTCTCTTTTCATATTCAAATGGCAAAGTTCACAAATCATTTTGACAATCATCCAAGTAAGTTACGTGTCATTCAACGTGCTTCAAATGGTAAAGACTAGCCCACGTCATGAAAAGATCTTCAAGACACATTGTTTGACAAAGTTCTTGACATACAAGAAAGTGCAGTTGAGATGTAATTTCATGTAGAACTGACTGGATCGCAAATACATCATAGATATCATTGAAATAATTTGTGAAAACAATTGTAGGTTATGAATGGTTATACTATACACATGTATTCAGAAAAAAGGTAACTCACACTAACAAGCACATATCGGTGCTAATTGACTGCAGAAATATTTGAGGAGCACATACTTCATATTTAAGAAAAACAAAACCATGAGGATACACAAAAGGGACATTTTTTAACTTTCACAATACAAATCATGATCTGAGTGTCACTTTAAAGTACATCATCAGCAAGAAAAAGTCAGGTTCAAAACAAAGCCAATTTATAATATCCCCGGAAACCATCAGCCAAAGATAATGATAGGGCTCATTTTTGCACAACGTAATAAGAAAATGAAGATGTCAAGCTCAAACAATCAATCAAAGCTATCACCAAGAAACCAGACTTACTCGGCAATAGCTCGTCTTGCTTTCCAGAAATGCTTTTGTCCAATCATTCTAACAACATCATCAGGAGATATGTCCATTTCAGATACATACTCGACCATGGAAGTCTCTGATAGTTCATCACTCTGGTCGATTTCTCCTGTTTGTGATGATTTACACGTCTTGTCTTCCTGGGAGTCTGTATCATTAATAAGGTTATTAATTGTATCCGCTCTTCTGATGATAAGTCATTCAAATGGAAAGAAGATTACCACTATCAACATCTATGACAGATCCAGAAAAGACAGTGCAATCAACTTGAGAATCAGATCTGAATTCCAACTGTACTATGTTGGTCTTATGTGATTCTCCAGAGGTATTAACAAAATTCTCTCTCGGTTTAAAATGCGAGAGTTGATCAGTCCGCTTCAAAGTACCTTCTCGCTTATCCATAGATAAAGCATCTGAGGTACCTTTAGAATAGTCCTCTGTGCTTACTGCACGCTCTTTGGAATTGTCTTTATTCTGGCTTTTACCATGCTGTCTCGCAATTAGACCCCTCATTTCCTTCAACTCTTTGTTTGAGGGTCCTGAAAACGCTTGATTAGAGGTGAGTTTTTCCTTGTCCAGATTGTTATAAAATTCCCCATGTTTCTGATCCACCTTGGAGTTGCCAAAAGTGGGAACTCTAAAATGTTTCTTTTCTGTTTGCTTTTTAGACTTAACTTCCCGCAATGAACCAGAACTACGGCCATGCCCATGTGGCTTCTCAACTGGATGTCTTAATGCAGGAAGTTGTCTTGAGAAAAATACACCTCTTTCATGTTCATTCTCCTACACAATTTGCTCAACTCAGATATAACAAATTCAAACAACCACAGAACTTCTATCCACAACAACAACAATAACATACCCAGTATATTCCCACAAGTGGGGTCAACATCAAGAAATCTTGAAACCAGCCACAGGGAGTACCACAAGGAGAAAGAAAGGGAGGACGTGGAAACGACATATTTAATGTGGATTAAGCATCAAACTTGGATAAAGAGACCTATAAGAAAAGGGAACACATTGACATAGTTGAATATCATCCTCCTGGAGCATTTAAGCAAGGAATTTGGGCAGTAGTTGTAATTCTTGGTAAAGAAGAAAAATTCAAATGTAAGAAGCCCTACTCAAATGGACAAATCCAAACGGAGGCAAAATCACTAGGTGATTTTCTTACCATCTATCCAAGGTAGTGGACAGAATAACTAGGTAGTTGTGCTGGTGGGAGGTAGTAGGAACCTCGTGGAATTAGTCGAGGCTCGTGCAAGCTGGACCAGACACCGCGGTTATCAAAACAAAAAAAAGGTTGGAAAATCAAGCAAAATGTCCTCACCTAAAACCATTGGCAGTATTTAGAATATATCTACTATGAAGCAAAATACAATTATTTGAACTTGGTTTACCTGGCTTGAGTGAGGAGGGACCAAATTTGCACTGTTACTATTGTTAACAGGCAAATCACCAGCGTTGTATCGTTGGGAAGGGATACTAAGCTGTTCATAAAGAGCCATCTTGTTCCTTGGAGGTGCTCTTGGACCTCCTTTTTCTGCATCATTGACATGAAGCCTTGGAAACATAGGCCCCATAACTTTCTCTTCACCTATCCCTCTCTTCATCTTCCTGTCAGTAGTCTTCTTCTAGTCCTTTTTTCTAAATGACCAAAAAAATCCGTTTGGAGCCAACCCTTAGGACCAACCGTGGCCTCCAAAACTCACGGATAATGGTTCCATCCCTCTACCCTTCTCCACTTACTCCTCTCCTATTCGAAACTCGGAGATAACAGGCCCATCCTTCTACTCTTCTCCACTTATCCCTCTTCTAGTCTTTTAACAGATACAACAAAGTACCTTTTTTTTTTAATGATAGTGGTGTTTACATCAGCTTGCTTGCACCTCAACTATTTCACGGAATAGCTGCCAAGTGCTAACACCCACCAACACAAATACAACAAAGTACTATTTAACACTGACTAATTCAAGAATCCCCAATGAACAGCCTTGAATCATTCAAGTAATAACAAAGTCACAAACACAAAAATCAAAATCATCCCATTTCCTCCAGTGAGTTGCAAATTCAGATTCCACAAGCAAAAACACTAGAAATTGAAAGTATAAATGCAAAAAAAAACTGTTCTTTTACCACAAATTTCCCATAACTGCTCAAAACTAATCTGACTCACTTGATAAAACACTTAAATCCACTTACCCATAAATCAAGATCAATTCTTTACCTCAAATCAAGCACTTTCAGAAGTACCCCAGAAACAAAAAGACACAAACTTTGCTTTGAACAACAAGAAAGCTTCTTCCTCACAGTACAATCATGAACAAAAAGGATAATGTTGGGAATAAATAGTAAAGGTAAAAAGAAGAAAAAAGAAGAAAAAACAAGAAATTAAAGTGAAGAAACAAGAAATGATTCTTGAAATGGGAAAAAGGGGTTATGGATTCTCATTCATTCTTGGAAGGGAAAAGATCAATCAGAGGCTTGGGTTGAAGCCTGAAAGGGAAAGAGCCAAAAAAGTTTGGCCATAATACATCCACCTTTGACACAACATATTGATAGTTTTTAAGTAGAATTAAATATTAATGTTTGGAACACTGACCAACAAAGGATGTGGGGCAGTGGATGGATTGGTCCTCCCTCAAGCAGAAGTCTCGGTTTCGAGCTTGGATATGAAAAAAAATCTTTTATAGGAAGCGCTAACCCAATGGATTATATCCAACGCAAATTTAAATTAGTCGAGCTCCTCTAATGAAAATATTATTGGGTTTTTAAGAGGTGTGAATGGAAAATAAATAGGTATTTCCGCAAAAAGACACGAGTCACTTTGAATGATTGTGACTTTTCTTATAGGTTGTGACATCTTTAATTGGTTGTGACTTTTTCTATAGGTTGTGACTTTTTAGATAAGTCACAATAAGCACTTCTTCATACTAGCTTTTCGTTGGCTATAAATTAAGAGCCCGTTTGGATTAGTTTATTTTAAGTGTTTTTAAGTTAAAATAACTTTTAAGCTGTTTTATAGTGTTTGAGTAAGTAAAAAAGTGCTTCTAGACACTTAGTTTTAAGCCAAAATAGCCAAAAAAAAAACTAAAAGCTAAAAGCTGGGATTTTCAACTTAAAAAAAGCAACTTAAAATGAGCTTATCCAAACAGGCTCTAAGAGGACTAGCCGCAGTTTTTCACATTCAATTTTCTGCACTTCCTTTGCATATTTTCTTACAAACAAAAATATAGAGTCATGTGTGATTTGTTATCGTTCGTTGAGTTCGACGAAGTCATTGGCGTTTGAGGTACCGCTACTCCAGCGACAAATATATCCGTTTTATGATGGGAGGAAATAATTCTAAATCTCGGATACAGTGAGGGGATTAAATTTCTTATGTACACACAGTGAATTCTGTGGACTCGAATTTTAAGTAAAGTTTTTACTTTTCTGCTTTCCAGTTTATTTTTTATTTTCTAGTTTACTAATTTGAACACAGGATAGTAACAGATATCGGACACCGAATGAGATTTGAAAAAAAAAAAGTTTGGAACAGTGATTGAGATTCCTTCAAATATTTTATAGCACATTGGCAACTTGGCCAATGATAAACCAAGAAAATGTTTCTTTTAACAAGTAAATTTGATAGCCGACAAGATTTTGTTTTAACAAGCAAATCCAAATGTTTCTTTTGTTTTGAGGATCTTCAAAATCTTTTCTTCATCCTAACATAAAGCTTAGCTCAAATTACTATTACCTAACATTTTTGGGCAAGACTTAGATTATTCCAACCTCAAAACGAATATCAAATATCGAGTAAAAAATAGTTACACTAATAACGAATTTGAAGTTCGTTGTCTTGAGATTATTCATGTGATCTAACAAGGATATCGTCTAACCTTTAGTTAATTAAAATGTACAATTTTTATCCCTTAGTTTGTGAATCAATCTTCATAAAATTTACGAATTATATTAAAGCTATTGAGTTATATCGTATATCGAACTTGTGTACTCTGAATTATACATCTGCTCTTGATAGGGGCGGAGCCAACGTTAAAGCTACTAATTATATGTTTAAAAATTTATTTTTTATGTATCTATCAAGAACCTAATAAATAAAAAGAGTTGTGAGACCTCCTGATTACTGCTTTATTCATTTTTTTAACTTCTATATTATTCCAAAACAATTTTATTTTTTTGCCAAAAACCTTAGATATTCAAAAAAAGGTTCTTAATTTAAAAACAAAGTGTTTTCTTAAAATTTTGACCAAATAAGTTATTACTAGATGTGAATATTGGTAAAATATTATTCCCGATCGATGTTTATGTCAATTTATATTAATTTAATATAATTAAGTTATAAATATACAAATATCGAACGCGAATCAATTTTTATCATATTTTAAGTAGTGACTAGTGTTATATTTCTTACGTTCATTTTTACCTGTCACATTTCGTTTCATAAGAATCAATTTGACTAATCTTCGGAGCGAAATCAAATTGAATTAATTCAATATTTAAAATTTAGATATTTGAAAACTATATGAAAAATATATAAGTTGTAATTCTTCTCAACTTTATACGATTAATAAATATATTTTAAAATGTTTGTCAAAAAATATGATGTTGTTTGACTATCAAAAAGCCAAAATAACAAGTAAAAATGAACGAATTTACGTTATTTCAAGTAATAGTTAAGTTGACGTTTACGACGTCAACCTAACAAAATAGTCAGGCGATTTGCTATTTGACATAAAACTTATGTTCTTCTATTGATACTAGTAAGGAAAGCCCGGGCAATGCCCGAACCCAACATAAACAAAATTATATTCGTAAATATTTGTTCGTCCATGATTCTTGTTTCTCTTGCACCCTGAAATTTTTTATTTGCTTTAGTTTATAATTGTACACGGGCTCAATATATATTACTATTTCTATTTCAATTTATGTAACTTAATAAATTTAGAGAGTTGATTAAATTTTTCTTTACGGTTTTTAAATATCTTAAGTTAATTATTGTGAATTATAATACTTTTTTTTACAAAATTTTCAAAGAATATATATTACTCTCTCTGTCCCAATTTTTGTGGCACTGATGGAATTTGGAGAGTCACTCCAATTTGTTTATATAGTTTTTAGATATTTTAAGTTGTTAGTTATTGTGATTTATAATAGTTTCTACGTAATTTCCAAATAATATATGTTACTCGCTCTACTCCAATTTTTGTGACATTGACAAAATTAGAGTCAATTCATTTTTTATGTCTTTTAAATATTTTAAATTATTAATTATTATGATTTGTAGCACTTTTTACATCATTTTTTAAATAATATATGTTACTTCCTTTATCCCAATTTATGTGACACTGATAAAATTTCTAGAGTAAATCAAATTTTTTTATGTCTTTCAAATTTTTTAAATTGTTAGTTATTGTGATTTATCTTTTTACATATTTTTTAAATATATAATAGATTTTAAAAAAAAAAAAAAATTAAAACAAAAATCGGGCCCACAAAGAGGTGAAGCAGACATGTTGACGGGGAGCAGCCTGCTTCCCCTCTTATTAGATAGTAATAATAGATTTTTAAAATAAATAAATAAATTAAAACAAATGTTGGGCCCACAAAGAGGTGAAGCAGGCATGTTGACGGGGAGCAGCCTGCTTCCCCTCTTATTAGATAGTAATAGTTAAAAAATGTCCGTGCTAGGCACGGGCCCAACAAACATCACTTTAATTTGTTTGTCTCATTTTTTTTAGTTAATTTAAATTATTAATTATTGTGAATTATAATACTTTTTACGTTAGTTTTGAATAATATATGTTATTTTCTATATCCCAATTTATGTGGCATTGATAGAATTTTCAAAGTCAAACAAGTCTTTTATGTCTTTCAAATAGTTTAAATTGTTAATTATACAATTACAAATATAAAATATGCTATTTAAATTTAATGTGGCACTGATAGAATTTTCAAAGTTAATAAAGTTTTAATATCTTTCAAATAGTTTAAATTATTAATTATATAATTACAAATATAAAATATGCTATTTAAATTTATTTGGCTATACAATTATAAATGTATAATATGTTATTTAATTTAGTTGACGAATTGGTAAAGTAAAAAAAAATTATTTGGTTATTTTGTCTAATTATAACATAGTACATAAACAACACCATAAAGTACGACAACATAATTGAAGCAATATAATTTAGTAAAATATCAAAAATACCCTTTATGTAAAGGTAAATTACGGGAATCACACATGTTGAAGAGCCGTGCTATGCACGGGCCCAATAATACTATGCTAAATATTTAAAATGTAATTTTATTTTCATAATTTTATTGATTCGAATTATTATCTAAAATTTGAAATTCAAAATAAGATTAAATTCGTGCAAGCAATATTGTGTATTGTTTTTCATTTCACATTATTTTGTTATTGTTATTGTTCACATATCTATTTTTCCTTTTTTTCAAACTGCTTGAAATTAAATGCTTTACTTTAAGCCGAGAATCTATCGGAAACAATCTCTCTATCTCTATGAGGTAGGAATCTGGGGAAGATAGAGTGTATGTAGACATTACCTCTACCTCGTACAAATAGAGAGGCTGCTTCTGAAAGATTCTCAGCTTAAAAAAAGACCTGCCAAATAGTTTAAAAAAGGAATACATATATGGGAGTAACCATAACAACACATTAATGCGAAAATGAAAGCGTGTCACAACAAACAAGAGAAAGAACAGTAACGAAAATGAAATAATGCAATAATCGAAGCACAAAACACACACCAGTGAAAGTCAAAATCGAAGATAAAAAAACTACAAGAGATGTGCTAATACTACTAGTTTAACAACACCAGTAAAAGCCTATCTTGCAGGGAAGCGGGAGAACATCCCATACATACTATAGCCACCAATTACCTCTAAAGTGGGACGGCTTTTCAGCCCGAATATAAATTAGTCGAGCCCCAAAACAAAAATCAAACACTAGGTATGAAACCAAGAAAAAAACACTTCTTCATTAAAGCTAAATCAAGATTGCCCGAATTTAAATTAGTCGAGCCCCAAAGCAAAAACCGAACACTAGGTATGAAACCAAGAAAAAAAACACTACTTCATTAAAGTTAAATCAAGATTACAACAATAACAATAACATATTCAGTGAAATTTCATAAATGGAATTTGGAAAAAGTAGAGTATACGCAGACCTTATCACTGCCTCGTGGAGGTAGAAAGGTAAATCAAGATTGACAATACAATAAACTCAACAAAATCTATCCCATAATGATCAAATTTCTAAGGACACATTGGATTTCTTCCTGGCCCTCCAAAGTGAAATTCAGGTTCTTCAATATAATCACCCATATACTGAGTTCTATAACAATCATATTCCTCAGAATAAGCATTAACATATTGTGGAAATCTCAACACCATTGTATTATCAAGAATTCTCATATACTTCATAAATCCACTATTTCCAATTATGTATATTGGAAAAGCTCCACTTCCCATTTGTGTTTTTGTATGAGGATGTTTCCCTACATTTTTGCTATAAACTTCACCACCCCATTGTACTGTTTCTGCATGATATGCTAGTCCACCTTCAAAGATCTCTGATGGCCAATATCCTATGTTGATTGATCCTCCATATTGTAGCCACCAATTGCTAGTATTTAAATCCTAGGAAATGAGAAATTATTATAATAATTAAGATCAACAACAATAAAATATCCAAGGTAATCTCACACGTGCGATCTGGGGAGGGCAGTGTATATGTGCAGCATTGCCCCTACCTTGTGAAGGTAGAGAGGTTGTTTCTAATAGACCTTCGGCAAATTATTGCAATAAGATCAACAACAAAAAACATATCCAGTGCGTAATATCACAAGTGAAATCTGGGGAGGGTGGTGTGTACACAGTCTTGCCCCCTACCTTGTGAAGGTAGAGAGGTTGTTGCTGATAGACCTTTGGCAAATTATTATAATAAGATCAACAACAAAAACATATTCAGGGTAATCTGACAAGTGCCATCTGGCGGAGGGTGCATGGTGTGTACATAGTCTTGTCCTTACCTTGTGAAGGTAGAGAGGTTGTTTCTGATAGACCTTCGATAAATTATTATTATGATAATATGAAAGATTGAAAAAATAAATCTATATTCCCAAAGCAAGAAAGAGTTAGAGATATTGCGACGGATAATTTCTATCGTTAAACAACAAAAGAATAGGAATTAGCGAGGGATAACTTTTGTCGCTAAACAACAAAAAGAAATCATTGCTAATTTTATTTAATGACAGATTATTGTATCAGAAAATAATGTGAGCTATGTGCTATTTGACAATAGATTAGTGACGAATTTCGTGATTAATTTCTCTAATTTTTTTTGGTGGGTGGGGGGGTTGTTAAAGATTTTTTGTACTATTAATGCAATTTAAATAGACATTGTTATTTGTTATTCTATTTTCCAAGTCATTACATCTTATAACTTGTTAATTACAGGCTATAAAAAAATCCATACATTGTGAGTGCATAGAACTTAACTCATCAAGATATAATAAAGAGTTTAAGTTATATACATTATTTAGTATAAAAAAAATTGTACCATCGTGTTATCTCTATCGATCATAACAGGTAACTTATCTTATCTTCAAAATTATGTTTCTCACATTTTCAAGTAATATATAGATTCTTACCCCCATCAGATTAAGTCGGCCTATAAGAGTAGGTAACTCTTCATAACAAACCTAATATAAGTTACACGAAAACTAAAAAAATAAGGTGATAATAAGCGATAACCTATTATAACCGATTAAATTACACTGATAAAACTAATATAATGTGCATAAACAACAACGACATACCCAATAGAATCTGAGGAAGATAGAGTGTACGCACACCTTATCACTACCTCGTAAAGATAGAGAGGTTGTTTCCAAATAATAGAATGTGCATGATGATAATTAATTACTATACTAACCTTGTAGATGTAAACAGTAATTGAATATGGAAGACCATATTGAGTTGATATTGGATATATAGCAGCACCAAGTGCTATTTCATGGCTAGTTTGTACAAAACCAGGGCAAGTTAAATCAAAGCATCCTGTTTCTCTTGAGCCATCATTCTATATACCAAACACAACTTCAATTAGTACATGATTTAACTAATTATATGAATTAATAATCCAAAAACAAAAACTCTCAAATTTAACATGTTATTGTTTTTTCAAGTTATTAACTTCACTTTTTATGGACGATAACGTGTATTCTGATACTTTATAACAAATATTTATATTACTTGATCACTTAAAAGACAACTACATATAATTTTTTATATAGACATTTATTGATAACTTTAAAATTAAAGATGGAAAACAATCTTCTGTAATACTCAAAGAAATTTTTTATAGTGTTATATAAAAGGTAAATTTTCATGTATCCTATGTACTAATATCTTATCAAAACTTTAAGTAAAGGGGTGAGATAATATAAATAAATGATTATGACTAAGAAATTGAAGATATATCTAAAAATACTTACAGTCCAATAAGTGAAAAATCTTGTTTGCCTATCACCATAAACCCTTGGATTTACCTAAAAAAAAATGTTAAGAAATCACTTATTTAGTAAAATCTTAGTAATAATAAAAGCTAGAATTAATGCACAAGACTAAGAATATACCGTCAGACTTTTTTATAATAACATTTTTCACAATAACACTCATATTTTCCAAGGAACCGGTCGATCTTTCATGTTACGTGATATTATATGTTCGTGCTATAACAACATTTTGCTATAGCAGTCAAAAAATATCGAGATACTATGTTGTTATAGAAAGGTTTGACAATAATTCTCCTTAATCAAAATTAATCAAAAAACAAAGATAATTTACTAATTACTCCCTCCATTCCTTTTAGTTGTTACAGTTCTTTTTTAAGAGTCAAATGATATAAACTTTGACCAACATTTTAAAATATAGTTTTTCATCATATTGATATGAGAAAAATTGCAATTTATATTACTTTTCGTAACGTTTTTGAAAAATTAGTCAAATTAACTCTCGAAAAGCGAAATATGACAACTAAAAAGTAACGAAGGGAGTAGAAGCTAATAGAGTATAGATATACTAACAGCCCATCCAGATTCAATGTCTTGATAATCATAGTAAGGTCCACTCGTAAGAGCAACTCTAGAAGTGCTATATTCATCATCTTCTTCAACATGAGGATTCCATGTTCTCATATCTGTTTTTCCTCCAACATATCTAAATCCTTCTGTATGCATTACAGCCACCTTCCAAAACAAAAAGGGTAGGTTAGAAAATATCATAGGAAGAATTTTCACGATCGATATTATCACTAGCATCAACATCGTTACTAACATTAAGATTGTTACTATCATCAATATACAAAATATCTTAATATTAACTCATGTTACACTTTGGCATTGTTCACACGATTGTTTAATTTTTAGCAGGGGTAGAGCTAGAGTTTTGATTACGAATTTGGTAGAGTCTAGTAGCTTTCGCCGAAATCATATATTTAAAAAGATTCGCGTAATATGTATAAACAATTTATTCAGAACTTTATAAACTGTCTTTCTTAAAATTCGAAAGTCATAAACTAAAAGTTCTACATCTGCTTCTGACAATTAGCAACGTAACTCATCATCTCATATTTGTCCTTGACTTTAACAGAGCTCTAGAGCGTGCATGAATTTCACGTGTTGTCAAAATATTTTAGAAAAAAATCTAAAAGATTACCATTTACCTTTGGTTGTATGGTAATTTAGAATTACTCTCCGTTATACTTCAAATTTGAACCCCATGATGGTCAAGATTTGCTAACGTCAAGGATATGAATGAATGGACCCCAAACGATGACACACGATTAAATTATGAAACCCCACCCCCCCACCCCACCCCCACCCCACCCCCCATTTGAGTGACGATTTGAGCAATAGATTTATATTTTTTTAACCTTTTCCCGAAAATATAAATTTTGTATCCGATAAAAAAATAATACGTCCCAACTAACTTGCTATTACAGATTACTACACTGATAAAAAAAAATCAACACATGTTTTGGGGAACTTACTGAGTGATTGTTGTGTGTAAGCTGGTTGATATCTTTATTCATCTTCAATCCTTTATCATGATGAAAGTAACTAGGCTTCTTCAATTGATCCTTCTTGTAATTATTTTTTGTTCTTCTAATTGGAATTGTCCCTTTTGGACAACTTCCACTTTTATGCCATGTTTGTGTTGTCACACACTTGTATGATTCTTCTTGGTCATTTGTTTTTGTAGTTTCCATCACTGGTTTATAGCTTGGTGACATCTGTCGTAAAAAATATAAAGAAGTAAATACATAAAAAAATAAAATTAAAGCCCTTTTGTTAGAAGTAAAAAAGAACTGAAATTTATACATTGATTCACAATTTTTTTGAACCGAATACATCAAAAGGCGCATACATGATTCCTAAGGGATACAATTTTACCCTAATCAACCGATTTTATCGAGAAAAATACTTTTTTTAAGCCAAAGAATTATTAGCGAGATTTCAAATCAACTTATTGATCTTATGATATATTTCAATATCGAGCTGTATTTAATTTGTTTATCAATTCTCATGACATATAGTATATTTATATGAATAACTTTTGTTTACCTAGCTATATAATGTATAATTTTTTTCAAAAAGAAAATAGGATGTCAATTGATAACTCCTTGGACAAGGGTGGCCTTGCCGCTTGCTCATAAGTTACGTGCAGTGGTGGAGTCAAAATTTATAAAAGGGATACAAAAGTAAAAAAAATGTTATCTAACTAGAATTTTCTCTAGTGTCGATATAAGAAAAAAATAATCATTTTGATTGTATTTGTATAGTATAATTTTTCAATTAAAGTATTTTTTCTAGTCCGGCTTCAATACTAGTTATGTGAGTAAAGTATACCTTAAATTTTTTAATAGCGGTTTAACGTGCATATACTGGCAATAAATCTCTTTTTTCTTCATAACGGTATATTTTAACTTATTGTAATAGATAACATACTTTATTTTTATATTACTAGCTCTATCTTGTTAGACGGTTATGTGTAATTATCAAATACTTAATGTGATGGTGAATATAATTCTTTTAAATTATTGATGTATATAAGTTAATTAATTTAATTAATTAATATTTTTCTATAATTGTTAATGTAAATTGATATTAAATTAATTGAACAAACCTGGATTTTGTGGTTCTTCAAGGCAGGATGATACAAAGCTGGCTGCTTGAAAATGTCAATGCAGTCAATGACATCTCCATCTTCACTCTAACCAAAAAAAAAAAAGAAGTGGAACAAAAAAGAAAAAGATAATCAAATAATACACTTAATGTATGAGAAAAACATCACTACTATATTCATTAAGAAATTACAATTATGTAAAAATTAAAATATGGTAACCACTCATGATTATAGTGAGATAGATAGCATCTTGTTATCCTCAATCAGATTTCATGAATTTGAATTTTGGGTATGATTTTTTTTAGTAAAGTACGATTTCCCCCTTAAATGGCCCTTACATAAGCAGCACGAATCCAAATAATTGAGACCCAATATTAATACTAAATATCGAGTGAAAAAACAAAAAAACATGAAAATGACACTAGATGAATCAGAAGAAAATGGAAACATGTTTATTCTTTGTAATATAATGTACATAAAGATACAAATTATCATGTTTACTCTCAAAGAATAGTGACTGCGAAATACCTGAATGCTTTTAATTGGAAGACCATTTTCTCCCCAAACAAATGTTGCAAAAGTTACTATTTCCAATAACAATATGGCTATTAATTTGAATGCCATTATTTCAGAAAGAAAACTTAAAAATCCAATCAATTTATTGAATAATTGTAATGATTATATATATCTCTATATATAAGTGTTGATGTTTCATGAAAAACATCATGTTTAAAACTAACCTCTATATGGATTTGCATGACTTACCTACCATTCTAAATTCTAACACCATTTTCTAATGCATTTTTGTTATCTATCTATTCGAATTTGAATTTGTTGCTTGTTTTTGCAGTCATGCATTATGTTCAATATTCATGTTAGAGTCTCGATCAATTTGAATTTGCATAATGTAAGGTTCATTTAAGGGGAAAATACTTCCTATCGAGAACTTTTTCATACACAATGTTCAAACCTGAAATCTTTAGTTAAGGATGTGGAAGGATCATCCTACTCATTTCATCACAATTCTTGATGGTCATTTGAAACTTTGTTCAATATATACTCCCTCCGTTTTGCTTTATGTGGTGAGGTTCAGACTAAGAGGGTCAAATTACTTAATTTTCGATATTAATTCGAACATAAATGATGTTCATGTTTTTGGATTTTTTTTTATACTACATTCTTTAAAAAAAAAAGGAAGGATGGGGAAAGTCCAAATATACTTATGTACTATACAATTTAGAGCATATATATCTTTTATTTAAAAAGTGGTCTTCTTATATTCTTCTAGTTACACAAATGATTCAAATATATTCTTTTCGATTGATGACGATGATTCTTTTTTTAATTTTTTCCTTTAGATTTTTTATTAAAATAAAAAGTCGTGTGAATTTAAATTAAGAGATCACGATCACATTTACTCCTTTACTTCCAAAAATAGTCTTTATTTAACCTGCATTATGTCATTCAAATAAATATACCCCTATCGTTAGCAAACTCAAGACCCAAATACTAAAATCTCCACCACTATAACGAGTCAATTTCATCTTTCGTAAAAAAAAGAGAGCAGCTATGAGATCTATAAAATTAATAGTGAAAATTATTTACTCTTTTAGTGAGCATTCTCCTTAACTAGTAATATAGTTATAAATTATCCCGTGATCAATAATTTCAGAAGATTCGTATAAATAAAAATTATTTGGTGCCGTTTTCTGAACTTTTGACGCCATTTACATAAGTCGTGCGAAAATAACCTCCATTAACATATAAACTTACTATAAATTCCTGTCGAATCGCGAAAAGCTTAATTAATAACTGTATTATAGCTTTAAAATAAATTATTCACAATTTTCAAGAATCATCAATATTTTTTTAGAAAATTCCACCAACACATTTTTGCAATAAAAAATAATAATCAAGGCAAATGTTTATTAGTACGTTGATCGATTAATTCAATGAAAGATAAATTAATATTTGATTTCTTTAGCACCATACAATCAAACCAATTCAATTATTTACTCATTCAACGAGCACTCTCCTTAAATGGTAATATTCTTACAAATTGTTCCATGATCAACAATTTTGAGAGATTCGTACAAAATAAAATTATTTAGCGCCATTTTTAGAACTTTTGACGCCATTTACATAAGTCGCGTGAAAATAAACCTCCATTAACATATAAACTTACTATAAATTCCTGTCAAATCACGAAAAACTTAATTATTAGTAATTGTATTGTAGCTTTAGAACAAATTATTCACAATTTTCAAGAATCATCAATAATTTTTTTGAAAATTTCACCAACACATTTTTGCAATTAAAAAAGAAAATCAAAGCAAATGTTTATTAGCACGTTGATCGGTTAATTCAATGAAAGATAAATTAATATTTGATTTCTTTGGCACCATACAATCGAACTAATTCAATTATTTACTCATTCAACGGGCACTCTCCTTAAATAGTAATACTCTTACAAATTGTTCAATGATCAACAATTTTGAGAGATTCGTACAAAATAAAATTATTTGGCGCCATTTTTAGAACTTTTGACGCCATTTACATAAGTCGTGCGAAAATAACCCCATTAACATATAAACTTACTACAAAGTCCTAACGAACCACGAAAAGCTTAATTAATAAATGTATTATAACTTTAAGACATACTATTCACAATTTTCAAGAATCATCAATAATTTTTTCTAAAATTTCACCAACACATTTTTGCAACAACCACAAAAAAAAAATTAAAAAAATTTCCAAACTTGTTTTGTTTTTTCTTTTTCCTTTTTCAAAATTCAAATTCCTTATGGCCTCTAAAAAGCCCATAAAAAAAGTGTATTAGAGGGGGATAATCTCATAATTATCCTTAATCATGAAACTATTTAAGGGGTTTAGCCGTTTTTTGGGGTTTTAGGGTTTCAGTCTCCACTTTGAACTTGTCTTGCTTCTGTACAATTTTTGCTTCTCAGTTAAGCTTTTGCATTGGCGGCTAGGGCTTCCATTTTTGTAAGTTTTTTTTTTCATATATATATATATATATATATATATATATATATATATATATATATATAATTGAATTGTACCTTTAAAGTCTCTATGATCCATTGCATGTTTAAATTTTGTTGTAAAGATTGAATTTTTTATTCAAGTTAATCATTTGGGTGTTCTTGTAATTGATTAAAAGAACAAGATCAAGATTCAGGTTTGCTATACATTCTTGTTGAAGTGTTTTCTTGATTTTCTATGACATGCCATGAGTTGAGCTTAAAATGGAATAGTGATGATTCATATAGCTGACCCCAACTTGTTTGGAATTGAGTTTGAGATGTGGTTGTTGTTTTTTGTTTTCTATGAACTGTTGTTTAACAATCAAAAACGTTTCTTTTGAGTCGAGGGTCTATCAGAAACAACCACCCCACAAAGGTAGTGGTAAGTTTTGCGTACACCCTGTACCCTTCCCGGACCCCACTTAGTCTTTCTTGCAACTCTGCTTTGAAAACTTTTCTTTTGAGTCGAGGGGTAAGTTGTGCGTACATTCTGCCCTTCCCAGACTCCACTTGTGAGATTACACTGGGTATGTTGTTGTGTTGTTGTTGTAGGCGAATGAGATAAGTTTTTGGAGGCGAGCAGAGTGAGGCAATGAAATCATTATTTTAGTTATTGTTGTTTACTTTTATGGTGCTCTGTTATTTCATAAGTGTCTCTGTTTTTCTGTTCTTTTTCCTGATTGTCATTTATGGTGTTAGTGGTATTTTATTAAATTCTCTGTTTTTCTGCTAAAAGTTTGAATCTTTATTTGCTTTTTAGAGAGGAGAAGAGTAGAATTGGATTTAGTTTAAAGAATTGATATATAAGAAAAGGGAATATGAGTTTTCCTGATCAACAGCCTGTTCCGCCGCACTTTATGCCAATGCCATTCGCTGGTGGTGATGCTGGAGACGTTTGGCCTCATTCTCCGATGAACCATGAGCTATATGAGTCCTATTCTCAGTTTGAGCATGCTCCTCCTTTCAAGAGAATGAGGGATTTCGATAACAACTCGCCAAATTCTGCAACTTTCCCTGCTATGAATTCCAGAGTGAATCCACCAAATCTTCCGGGAAGCAAAGGGACGAGCCATATATTTTACAAAACCCGCATGTGCGCTAAGTTCTTGGAAGGAACTTGCAGGAATGGTGAACATTGTACATTTGCTCATGGTGTTGAAGATCTGCGTGAGCCTCCTCTGAATTGGCAGGATCTAGTCCGAGAAAAGGATAGAGGGGCGGAGAGCTGGAATGATGATCAGAAAATAATACATAGGATGAAAATCTGCAAGAAGTTTTATAACGGAGAGGAGTGTCCTTATGGAGATAAGTGTAATTTTCTTCATGAACGTCCTCCAAAATTTAAGACCGACATGCCAAGGCATAGGGAGAGTTCTGCAATAAGTATCGGAACTACGGGGAACAGAAGTGATCCTGATCCGATTGAGATCAGTAAGCATGGAAATGCAGATTCAGATGCTGTCCGTATTAAGCCTGTATATTGGAAGACAAAGATATGCAGCAAGTGGGAGACAACAGGTCAATGCCCCTTCCGTGATCGTTGCCATTTTGCTCATGGCCAATCAGGTAAACTAATTCTACACAGTTCATATCCTTGTTAGTTGTTTGTTTGACTCTATGTTTAATCATTTTTAAATCGTCTCATTTTCTTGCTGTAAGTCTTGCAAAATTCCTTTATGTCTTTATTGTAAGAAGTAAAGACTGCATAATGAAACAGTAAAAGCTTAAGACGAATAATTACGAGCTATTAAGCGCTTAGAAGCAATGCTTGGTGTCGCTAAGCAAGTTCTTTGTTAGAGCTGCAGTGGTTCAAATTGAGACGAGAATCCAATATAAAATAAGATACTTCTTATTTTTTCCATATTTGCTCAGGACGAAGTGTTCCTGTCTACTCTATCCGAAGAAAGAAGACAAAGAAAGAGAGTGTCTTCATATGATTTGTTTGTAACCAAAACAGTTATTCAACGCGTGGTCTTGTTTCCTTAAACATGAAAATCTTGACATTAACTCACGTTTGGATTTTGTCCATGTATAATTCCAGGAATTTGTCGTGTTGCAATGTCCTTTGACTGATGTTTTGCACATTCACAACCATTCATTGTTATCAGATTATGACTATCCTATTTCCTGTGATAATACATCAGATATGCAATTTCTCTGTATGGTCATATTTTACATTTAAAACAAGTAACAATGTATTTAGCTTTCAACGTCTAGCCTACCTCTTGGTTTTTATAGGTCTAACATTATAGTAACTTGGTCGTTGCCACTTTTTACTAAACGTGGAGACACAGAATATGTGAATGATGCTACGTATCTCATAAATCTTAAATTTCTTCCCTTTGGCTTTCTATGGCAAAAAATGGGATATATGGAATTTGTTGTTCTCCCTCGGCTTTTCCAGGAAAAGCCTGTCATTTTTCGTTTGTGATCACTTGGAGCGATATTCTTATTTTTCTCTGTCTGTTCATTTTCTGATGTTGGCTATTTCTTTTGGCAGAGTTGCAAGCGCCTACTGGCCGAGTTGAGACGGAGATGTTGGCAAATTCTGGCCCCATTACGCCAAGGCCTTTCTCCGTCCCACTTGTTGACTCATCCTCTGCAAACACAGTGGTTAATGCTTCTTCGATGCAGGAGGACAAAGAGGAAAAGAAAATCCTGAAATGGAAACTGAACAAGAAGATCTGTCGGATCTATGGAGATTGGATCGATGATCTAGTCCCACCACACCTCTTACCTAGCAACGACGACAGCTGATTTTTCAGGTTACAGTTTATCATCTCCTTTACGCCAATGGATGCATCCGAACAAGGATCAGAAACTACGAGGGAGATGAAAATCGTGTCGTACCATTGAACAGTTAATGTGTTATATAGTTGTCTTTTTAAAAATTTGAAACTGCACATTTTTTGTTATAGAAAAAAAATCAATAAGGTGTAATATCTATGGGATTTCCATAGAGAGACAGAAACATCATTATTTTATTTGTTATACTTTTATTTGAGCAGTTTAGAGAAACATCAGCATTTGCAAATGCTCATTTTTGTCTGCCTTCATTGAGCCGAGGGTCTATCAGAAACAGTCTCTTTACTTCACCTCTGGGGTAAAGGTACGGTCTGCGTACATTCTACCCTCCCCAGACCTCACTTTGTGAGAATATACTGGATATGTTGAAAAAAAAACATTTTTGTCTGCCTTCATTGTAGATCTTTATGGACCATTTGCCCAACTAATTGCATGTTTGGCCAAGTTTGTGGGAGGCCAAAAATGTTCATTTTTTTCAAAAAGTGTTCATTTTGGAAGCATTAGTAATTAGTAGTTAAAATGGTCTGTACGCAGATCATACCATTACCTCGTTGAGATAGAGAGGTTGTTTTCAAAAGACCCTCGGCTCAAATGTAGTAAATTCAAGTACAAAGAAGAAGTATCCACTAATCCACACATTAGTAATTAAAATAATATACCAATCTTAAATAGGAATGATGATCAACACATTATCGAAAATTATAATGAAATTAAATATGGATTTTTGCACTCTTAAATCACAAGTCTCGAATTTCTGAATACGAATCACACCTTATGTGACGAAAATTCAAATTAATCCAAGTCGGCAAATACCGAACGTAGGATAAAAAAATAATTAAGACACTTTGATTCGACACTTTCAACTTAACTAAAAGTAATTTCAACTATAAATTTGAACATATAATTATCTCTAATTAATGATCTCTAAATTTCCCAACACATTTCCCAATTTCTAAGGGTGCATTTGGCTATGAACAATTTCACTTTTTTTAGTTAAATTTCGAAAAACACGTTTATCCATAAAATTTGAAGTTAATTTCCAAAACTTTCAATAATATGAAAAAATAACAAAAAATTATTTTCACTCCAAATTCCTCACAAAAATTCGAAAATAACTCTAATTTACAAATATCATTTTTTCACTTTGAAAACAAAAATTACTTTTCTCAAATCCCCCCCCCCCCCCCCCCCCCCCCCAAATGATTGGAAGCTTGTAGACGAATACATTATCCGAAAGCAAAATGTACACTATAGTAATTTACTCCTTTACCCTCCAACAGACTATAAATGTCTATCTTCCTCAACACGCATTTTCCATTCTGCCATTCTAGAGAGAGAGAGAGAGTGTTAGAGAGAGAAAGCGTTGATTCGAAGCAGCGAGCAGAACGAAAAAAATGGTGAACTTCATGTTATCAATCACGGCGGAGCTTGATAACATCACCGACCTTCAGCCACAAGGCGGTTGCACTGATGATAACTTCCGTTACTACTTCAAGGTATCCGCCCTAAACGCCTCTATAATTCTCAGTTGTTTTATAGCATTTTCATGTTTATTCATTGAATTGATGTTGATTTTATAGTAAATAAACACACCGCAGTGGATTTTACTGCTCGTTTTAGGTGTTTATTTAGGGATATTCAGTGCGATTTCATCTTCCTGATTTTCTATGCTAAACTATCTATTTATTCCTAGTTGCAACTTTTTTTTTTATTTTCAAGTTATTCTATTGCATTTTCATGTTTATGTGATTTCTCGATGAAGATTGATCGAATTGATGTTGATTCTATAGTAAATAGACACACTGCAGTGGATTTTATCTGCTCGTTTTAGGTGTTTATTTAGGGATATTCAGGTAGCTCACTGCGATTTCATTTTCGTGATTTTCTATGCCTAATTATCCATTTTCTGAGTTGCATTTTTTTTCTTTCGAATTTCGTGTCTATTTGTTCTGTGTTCATGTTCGTTTAGTTACTTTAGGGTTTACGGTTGTTCTACTGCGATATTGACTGATTTTTAGTTACTTATAGCTATTTGTTTAAGGTATCCACCTCTATAATTTGTAGTTATTTTATTGCATTTGCATGTCTATGTGATTCTCGATGAAGATTGATCGAATTGATGTTGATTCTATAGTAAATAAACACTCTGCAGTGGATTTTATCTACTCGTTAGGTGTTTATTTAGGGATATTCAGGTAGCTCACTGTGATTTCATTTTCGTGATTTTCTATGCCATTCCGAGTTGCAACTTTTTTTTTCTTCGAATTTCGTGTCTATTTGTTTTGTGTTCCTGTTCGTTTAGTTACTTTAGGGTTTACAGTTTTTCTACTGCGATTTTGTGTGATTTTAGTTACTTATAGCTATTTGTTTAAGGTATCCGCCTCTATAATTTGTAATTGTTTTATTGCATTTCCATGTTTATGTGATTTCTCGATGAAGATTGATGGAATTGATGTCGATTTTATAGTAAATAAACACACCGCAACAGATTTTATCTACTCGTTTTAGGTGTTTATTTAGGGATATTCAGGTAGCTCATTGCGATTTCATCTTTGTGATCTTCATTTTCGTGATTTTCTATGCCTAATTATCCATTTATTCCGAGTTGCAACTTTTTTTTTCTTCCGAATTTCATGTCTATTTGTTCTGTGTTCATGTTCGTTTAGTTACTTTAGGGTTTACGGTTGTTCTACTGCGATATTCTGTGATTTTAGTTACTTATAGCTATTTGTGTAAGGTATCCACCTCTATAATTTGTTGTTATTTTATTGCATTTTCATGTCTGTGATTTCTCTATGAAGATTGATCGAGTTGATGTCGACTCTATAGTGAACACACACACACACAGTGGATTTTATCTGCCCGTTTTAGGTAGGGATATTCAGGTAGCTCACTGCGATTTCATCTTCTTGTTCTTTATTTTCGTGATTCTCTATGTCGAACTATCTGTTTTATTCCTAGTTGCAACTTTTTTTATCCGAATTTCGTGTCTATTTGTTCTGTGTTCATGTTCATTTAGTTAATTTAGGGTTTACGGTTGTTCTACTGCGATATTGTGTGATTTTAGTTACTTATAGCTATTTGTTTAAGCTATCCGCCTCTATAATTTGTAATTATTTTATTGCATTTTCATGTTTATGTGATTTCTCGATGAAGATTGATCGAATTGGTGTTGATTCGACAGTGAATACACACACAGTGGATTTTATCTACTCGTTAGGTGTTTATTTAGGGATATTTAGGTAGCTCGCTGCGATTTCATGTTCATGATTTTCTATTCCGAACTATCTATTTTATTCGTAGTTGCAACCTTTTTTTTTCGAATTTCGTGTCTATTTGTTTGTTCTGTGTTCATTTTCCTTTACTTTATGGTTTACGATTATTCTAAGTGTGATTTTTCGTTAGAAGATCGATACAACTGATGATGCCTTGTAGATATTTGTTTAAGGTATCTGCCTCTATAATTGGTAGTTATTTTATTGCATTTGCATGTCTATGTGAATTTTGGATGAAGATTGATCTACTTGATGTTGACTCTATAGTAAAAATACACAGACACAGTGGATTGTATCTGCTCATTAGGTGTTTATTTAGGGATATTCAGTGCGATTTCATCTTCGTGATTTTCTATGCTAAACTATCTATTTTATTCCTAGTCGCAACTTTTTTTTCTCTCCGAATTTCGTGTCTATTTGTTTGTTCTGTGTTCATTTTCCTTTACTTATAGGGTTTACGATTATTCTAAGTGTGACTTTCCTTTGAAGATCGATATAACTGATGATGCCTTATAGCTATTTGTTTAAGGTATCCGCAGTATCCGCGTCTATTATTTGTAGTTATTTTATTGCATTTGCATGTCTATGTGAATTTCGATGAAGATTTATGTACTTGATGTTGATTCTTTAGTAAAATACACACACAGTGGATTGTCTCTGCTCATTAGGTATTTATTTAGGGCTATTGGGGTAGCTCACTGCAATCTGTTTGTTCCTAGTTGCGACTTAGTTTTATGTTTTTTCTTCTTCTTCTGAGTTTCGAGTCTAATTCCTTGTTCGGTGTACATATGTATGTGTGTTACTTTTGGGGTTGATGATTACTATGATTTTATTTTGATTCTTCCATGAAGATTGATCTAACTCAGGATGCCTTATAGCTATTCATTTTGGGATCTTCAGGAAGCTCATTCCAATTTCATCGTTTTGTTCCTAGTTTCCATGATTTTCTTTGTCAAACTATCTAATACTATTCCTAGTTTCTGTAGAAACTTTTTGAGAAAATGAAAGATGGTTTTGGTTTGAATATGAACCTGTCTTTAAATACATGAAATAAGTAACTAACTTCCTAAGAGTGCTACTTACATTAAGGATATTTATCCAAATGAGATAACTGAGAAATACTATCAACTAATCTAGTAAATAATCACAAGTTCTAATCTAATAATAAACATAAGTGGTGGGGTGTAACATCTCCAATAGTTGGGCTTAGCTGCTTCTTTTGTCATGCATGTTTCCTTGTGTTCTGTGTATAAAGTATGTATGCTACTTTGAGGTTTACGGTTACTCTACTGTCTTTCTATTTAAATCACTGATCTAATTGATGATGCCTTCTAGCTATTCTTTTAAAATCTTTTCTGGTAGATCATTCTTTCATTTTCTTGAGCTTGATTCTTTTAAGTTTGTTTGTCAAGCTACCTATTCTATTCCTACTTCTGAACTTAGCTTTTCAAATTTTGTGTATAATTCTCTACGTTCTGTGTAGGAATGCCTGTCTGTTATTTTAAGTCTGACGTTTTCGACCTCTAATTTGCGATTACTCTATTGCCTTTCTATGTATTCTCTATGTGATTGAGCTAGTTGATGCATGTCTCAATACGTGCCTTTTAGGTTCTGCTTGTGCACCGTCCAATTTCACCTTGTTCTTCATTTTCCATGTAAACTGTCAATCCCACAGCTTAAGATGTGTTTCTAAACACTTTAAAATTGGAAATATTAACCGTACCATTGTCCCATGGCCTTTGTCCATATTTTGATTGGATACCCTTCTCCAAATAACTTATAAGAAGCTATTGTTATGTAGTTTAAAGTTTCTTATCCCAAGACAGCCTTCTCTTTTATCTTGAGGTAGCATCAACATCAGATTTACTTTTTTTAAATTTATATGACACTTTTTCCATCTCGAGATGTTCCGAAATGTTACACCATCTCACGCGAACTTTGTTTTAATTTAGATGACACTTTTTCCATTTTAAGACATTTCGAAGTGTTACACCATCTCATGTGAACCTCCTCCTGTCATTTTATTTTTAATGTGTACTACTTGCACTTTCTATCAATGTAGTACTACTGAAATTTCCTTTCAGGTATGTTCATATGAGATAGTACTGTTTCCATAAGTTAATTTTGCTAACTGTTTCTGTGTGATGAAATCATCCATTTGCTGTCCTACATTTATACCTTTTCATAGTCCATTAAACTTGTTCGTCTTCCTTAAATTGTGCAGCTGAAATGTGGCAATTGTGGCGAGATCACCCAAAAGGAGACTTATGTGAGCTTGGTTGAAACTGTTCCTCTTCCCATAGGCAAGGGCCACACCCACCTTATCCAGAAGGTGAGCTATCCTCCTGTTTCCTTATCTGTGACGATATAATCTACTGCCTCAGAGATATTTGTCTATGCACATCTGAGTTCATGTGTGTTAGTGTAGATATGAAACGCAGAGCTAGTTTACACTAGGAATTTACCATCACTGAAACAGCTTGAAATTTGAGGTGAGATAAGGAGTTAATTAGGATATTTTCAACATCCAGAATGGGTTAAGCCGTAGTAACTGCCCCTGTTGCTGTTTCTTAGCTCTATTATGTTGAATCACTTCGATATCCTTGAAGTCTATTTTGAGCCTTAATTGTTACCTTCTTTTTTTTCTTTGGTGTATTGCTATTTTACAGCTCTTGATGCTGTTCCTTAGCTCTATTATGTTGAATAACTTTGATATCCTTGGAGTCTATTTTGAGCCTTAATTGTTACCTTTTTTTCCTTCTTCTTTGGTGTATTGCTATTTTACAGCTCTTGATGCTGTTATTAGACTTGATTGAGTACTAAGTTTTATGTGATTTTTGCTTCCAGTGTAAGTTCTGTAGCAGGGATGGAACAGTAACCATGATCACTGGCCGCGGCCGTCCTCTGACTCACGTTGATAGTGTAGCTGGAAAATCTGCACCTTTGATGGTATTTGAGTGCAGGGGTTTTGAGCCTCTGGATTATGTTTTCCGAGGAGAATGGCAAGCTGAATCTGTAAGCTCTTCCCCTGCTTTCTGCTTTTTTGGTGTTTTCTTAAATTTAAAGAAAATATTTTTTATAAAGAATTGTCGAAATATTAAATTTAGGCATAAGATTTCTTTTCCCTATTAATTCTCGTTGTGTTTCTGAGCTGTATTTTGGGGTTCTTTGAATATATTTTTAGTTTCTTTACAAGGTCATGTATCTCCTAATTAACTTCTAGGAGAATACATTCTGCTTATATGTTCTAGAGATGACAAAATTAGCCCGTGAAATCATAATCTGCCCGAACCCGCCCAAGTTTGGGCTGATTATTTAGCCACCCATTTATTAGCTCAGCCCACCAAAATTTGGGCTGATATTTAACCCAAATTGACCCATAAGAAATCTTGTCAAATATTTTCAAAACACTTTTTTTATTTGATATGTTATATATTAGCCATAATAAATAAAAAATAATAATTTTATTAGGTACTAAAAAACTATAAAAGAACAATAAAGCATTTAAAGCTCAGTAAGAATTGGGCGAGTTGGATTTTGACCCGCTTTTTAGCCCATTTCAGCTCAAGTAACTGAATTGTGGTGCTTATGAATACTGTATTGGGCCATCTTCTCATGTTGGGTGGTGGACTTTCTAAATAAACAGGAGGTTTACCTTCATGCATCATCTTCGTGAAGCATCTGAAGATCACCAGTGAGCCACTCGATATGTCCTAATGCTAGAAGCTTATTTCTTCTTGATACCCTCACCCCAAAAAAACTCTCCTACGTATATCTTTTATTAGATTTAATGGTAATATATATTTATCAAAAAAAATATTTTTATGGTACTATATGCTTTTGATATCAATAGGCACAGTGGGTAAAACCCACAGTAAGGTTTACACTAGTTACATTTCTTCCTGTTCTGCAGTTGTCAGGAAAACTAAACCTATTGTAGTGCTATTAATACTTGCTTGCATCGACTATCTCATGAACATAAATATTATGGTCTGTCTTTGGATTTACTCTGTGCTTGAATTATAATGGTTATAAACTTGTCTAATTTTGGTCAGGTAACCTACAAAATGATTAGGAAACATTCTTTTTTTCTTTCGAATTGATTTCTCTGTGGCATGTGTAAGCAACGTATTGGTCAGATGTCTTTGTAACAATTCTAGGTTGCTGAAGAGACTTGCAGTTATTAGGTTCCAAGTCCAATTCTTAGGTTTCTTGTGTTATGGGAAATGTCGAGCCAATTCTAATTTGATTCACTTAATGCAGCTTGAGGGAACAAGATTTGCAGGCATTGATTTGTCCGGAGATGATGAGTTTGTTGAGTATTGTGAGAAGGGGGAGTGTCCAGTGATGATTTCCAAGCCTCATGCCACTTTTACTGTAGTGAAGTAGATCCTCCATTGCTCTATCGTGTGTTGCTGGTACATAGAAGGGGAAGTATAACTGTTTTGCACTGTCAATGTGTAAGTTGCTAACTGCTGAGGATGGATGGGAGTGTTAATTTTCAACGTACATTGAATACAAACTACTTGCACGAGCTTAGATGGTTACTTTCATGAAGAAAACCACTGTAATGGATGCCAATAGTATCTTTCAGACTTCTTGAGAATAGCTCTTTGTCGAATTTTAATATGAAAGCTGGTAAAACTTTTCGACTGGACCTACAGCTTTTTCACTGTGATTGGTGTTAGTATATTGATGTATGTTGGTCTTACCCTGCTATTTCCCCAAGCTCTTCTTCAGATTGCTTCTTATTTCTCTCTGATGTCTAATTGGTTTTACTTCTCTCCTCGCCAAATGGCTTGTGCATTGCTTGATTGAGTTCCTTAACCTTTGTACATTGTGTGAAATACCAAGGACAGAAGCAAGCTACAAGCCTTAGCAACTGCTTTCCTGCGGACCTTGTGAAATACCCTGCCTCATTGCCTTTTTTTTTAATGGAAATATATATATGCAAGTGTATGGAATGTGACAAGCATTTTTAGTTCACTTGGCTATCCAATCTGCACAATCCAAACCTTCATGTCTAGTGAAAAGGATACTAGTTACAATGAGTATCTCTTTCTTCACTCTTTTTAAAAATGAAAAATAACACCTTTGTATAGGACGGTTGGGACAATCTGTTTGGTAACTGTGGTTGAAGGAACTATTAATTCACTGCGTGAACATCTTTTGCCACCAACGAGACATACCAAAGTTTCATCAATTATTCGTCGAGTTTCAAACAGTCTGTTGATACTGCACAAAGAAAAGGAATCCTCCATCTTAGATACACGACCTCATCCTGCATAAGAGCTCGCCTCATTTGTACATACACTTGGGATCCCGACTAGGATATTTTGGATTTGTTATCTTGGAGAATCCATTGAAGTCGAGCACTGGCAGGTTCCTTTCTCAGGATGCAATGGATGAATGCACACCTGTCTCTGCTCCTATTAAGTTAGCAAGACTGTTAGAGGTGGCAATGGTGCTCGTCAAGTGGTGTTCATATGGAAAGGGTTCCTGTGATATATCTCGAGTTAACATTCTGGAAGGTCCGTGTTCTATCTCATTTTCAAACCTGGGCATCCGGTGATGCTTCTGCTCGTGCTTCTTCTTGTCGACTTACATTTGGAGGTGCTTGCATGGCAATCATGAATCCTGATTGATGTGAGAAAAGAGTTAAACATATCGGCTTCCCAATTGATAAAAACATGAAAGACCGCAACCAAGATCAAGTGACAAGAACCTTATTTTCATGCATTATCTAACAGTACAATCGTACCGTTTTCTCATTTGTACATGCTTCCATCACGTGCTTGACCCATGAAAAAAGAATCAGGCTCCTATGTTATGTGAGGGGGCGTGTTGAGAATATAATTAAGAAAATAAATGTGTAATTTCTCTAACAGCTTGAGCTTTTAGATGAGTTGGTCACACACTTCAACAAAAACTACATCAATTGTGCCAACACTGTACAAGAAAAAAATTACAGCAGGAGTATACCTTAGATGAAGCTTTAGCATTCTTTCACCTCTTCAATTAGTTCTTTCCAAGGAGTATGAAACCAGGTCATGTATGCAGCAGATTGAGGACCCTGGACAGAAAATGATGAGAATACGCGAAAAGGACAATGAGGGCCCTTGATCGTAAAGCTTCTTGGCTTTTTGTCCAACTGTATCAACCATCTTTCACTTGCTAAAGTTTCTTTTACTAATTAATCTAAAACGGAAAGGAACGAACTGCATCCAGAAGAAGCATTGAAGTCAGAGAAAAACAAGTTTAAGCAAGATAACAACGAGAAGCTAAGAGATATACTATGCTCTGCACCTCTTCCGAACTCCAGTATTTAACAATGACTGGCCTCACTTTCCCAACTTAAAATTTGCTAAGCGCTCCAAATGAGTCTCGCTGATGAAGTAAAGTCATTAGCATGCTCAGTTGTTATGTGACCTGTATATCTCAATCTGTTTCTCAAGCAGTACAAGACACTTGGATATTCTGACTCCAGAGATCAGATTCAACAATAGCCGATCATAATCAGGAATAGTTGTTAATACATCGTCTAAGTGGTTTCTTAATCAGACAAGGGCTCCATGACCATAAGATTTATTTTCTGCTGAAGGAATTCAAGTACATCTTCTCTCTCTTCCTTGAGAAGTAGTTTCCTTAATTTTTCAAATGTCATCCTACCAGGGCGCATTCCTTTCTCTATCATCTCTTCCATCAACACACAGGCACCAGGGGCATCAGCATTGTCACACAGTCCATTGATAAGAGCAGAAAAAGTATGCATGCTCGGAACAAATTGCTTGCGTTTCATATATTTCCACACTTTACGAGCCATATTCATCTCATTCCTCTCACAAAACATCTTTATCATCATAGTATACGTGTCTGCATCAGGAACACAAATTTTGAGCATCCTGCGGAAAACCTTAAAAGCATCATCAGTCTCACCTCGAGCAATCAAACCACTCAGAATAATATTGCAGGTCCTTGCATTGGGAGTCACCCCCTTGAATTGCATGTCATTCAGAACCCTATATGCATTTGGGAACTTATTCACCTTACAAAAAGCACTAATTAGTGAGTTATATACAGCTACATCAGCCTCAACTCCATTTTTTTCCATTTCAAGGAATGTATCTATCGCATCTTCAATCCGGTTTTCTAGCCCGTATGTATGGACTAAAACACTATAAATAAAGGATGTTGGCCTGCAACCGCTGAAATCCATCTCCTTCACAATTTCAACAGCCTCATCAACCCTGCCAGCCTTGCAAAGGATGTCAACCATGATCCCGTAAGTCACAATGTCAGGATTACAGCCCTCCTCAATCATTTCCCTGTAAACCTCCCTTGCCTTAGGCAGATTGGGAGCCCTTCCCCACCCCTCAATCAATATGCTATATGTTTTCGAATCGGGAGTAAATTCATTCTTCTTACTATCGAAAATCTCCTGAGCTTTTCCCACATTCTTCGATTTGCATAGAGCACTCAATAAGCCGTTAAAAGCGGCTAGGTTGGGGGGCACATCGAACTTGTTCATGATATTGAAAGTGTATACAGTCTCCTCTACCTTTTGAGCCCTAGCGTATTTTCTCATGATTATGCAAAATGTCTCAATATTAAGCATTCCCTTGGTTTTCATCTCATTTACAAGATCCCACATCATCTGATATTGCCTTATCTTGGCGAGAGATCCAATCATGGAGTGGTAGGCTCTAGTGCTATGCTCATAATTATGTTTCTTACCAGCCCATTCAAAGAAACGATACGCAAGCATTCCAGCATTCTCAAATCTCTTAAGGACATCCTCAACCATCTCCGGTGAAACCCTAATCCCACTTTGGTCAAGCTCTATGTCAAGGCCCAATTTTGGGCTACACATAATAATTTTATGAAGTCTTGTCAGTGGATCGAGTTTAACTACCATTGTTTCTTTAGAACTATACACGCGAGTAAAAATCACTGTTCCACCACACACTTTCTGATGAAGTCGTCGTAGCATTGTCCTCTTCGAAGAAAGCTACAAAACTTCTAATTACCTGGAAAAGTTTTTTAAAAAAAACATGGAGTTAATGATCTGATCTTTTGAGTTATTGATATGTCAAAAGTAGAACATTGTTCTTTTGTTCATTTTCAGATCGACGCAACGCAATCAAGCGAACAATCTTCACACATATCAAGAGATGAAGAATAGAATTTCAATTTTTTTACAACTCAAATATGGACTATCTACTTCAACTTAGGTGCTTGTACTGGCAATGGACAATGGCAAACACCAAAATCTAAAAAACAAAAAAAACTTCTCTTTTTCTCATTTAGTACAACAGTTGGAGGAATACTTGCATAGACTAGACATACAGTTGGTCAAAAGTTTATGTGATTCATATGAAGTTCCCTAGATTAATAAGCAATTGACTTATCATACTTCCCAATACATAATAAGCATGTCAAACAGTAGTCACCCATGCTTGAACTACAAGTGAAAAATCTTCAATCAGGGGCTTTATATGCTAAAAACGGGGAACGTGAACCCGTGGTCTCTTCATAAAACTAGGTATTTTATGTATATATTTTCCAAAATTGGTATAATATATTATCTGCTGGTACCAATGCTACAAGAAGGCTAAATGGTGCGTTTGGTTGGATGTTGAGTTATTTACCTAAATGACTAGGGATCAATTACCACTTAATACACCATGTTCTAGAAATCCTAGATTCGCCTCTGTCTTCAACGGGAATAACATCAAACAGTTTCGACATCACGAAATACTGGGATTTCTCTACCCAAAATCTCAGAAATTCAATAACTTGGTCTGCCTAACTAATCATTTTCGATATGTAAATTCAAAACAACCCATTGAAACAACAAAATAGCTCTATCCCATTACCCTAAAGCATCCTCAAAATCAACTTCAAGCAAATAAAATTTCATAGAATCAAGAATCCAATCAATCATTAGCTTACAGCAGCAGAAAACAAAGAAACACGAAAGAACACTTCTCAACCAACAAAAACATCACTCTGCAGTTGCACCATGTTCTAGAAATCCTAGATTCGCCTCTGTCTTCAACGGGAATAACATCAAACAGTTTAAACATCACGAAATGCTGGGATTTCTCTACCCAAAACTCAAAAATTCAATAACTTGGGTCTGTCTAGCTAATCATTTTCAATATGTAAATTCAAGACAACCCATTGAAACAACAAAATAGCTCTACCCCGTTTCCCTAAAGCATCCTTAAATCAACTTCAAGCAAATCAAATATCATAGATTCAAAGAATCCAATCAATCATTTAGCTTACAGCAGCAGAAAGAAAGAAAAAAACTGAAAGAATACTCCTTGACCAATCAAAACAGAATTTTGCAGTCGCAAAAAAAAACATGTTCAGTGGATAGAGTTACCTAGTACGCGGTGCTGGTGAAAGGTGACTAATCCTGTGAAACTAATCAAGAGTTGCATGCAAGCTAGCTCGAACACCACGATTATTAAAAAAAGAGGGAAAAAACAACGTTCTGCAACTATGAGATACCTGGTAAGATGAACAAAGTGTATAACCTTTTTTTTTTCCTTTCTTGAAAAGGTGGAGGGAGCTGTTCAAGCTTTGGATAGGGCAGCCCAGATATTAGCCCACCAAGCCCAACATAATGAGGACAGCCCAATATTCCATAACCCAATATTCCATAACCATGATGCCTACCCAAAAAAAAAACATGGGTTACATCAATCTATAACATACGAAAAAATGGGAAAATTCCTATTTTTCATTTCGGATCATGTTTTGACTCGAAAAAACCTATATTTGCCCCTAATTTTTCCATTTTGGATCACGTTTTGACTCGAAAAAATCTACATTTGCCTCTCCGAATCAACGCGCGCCATTAAATAGGTGGCCACGGACGCTCATAAAAATATTTGGACAAAAAATTATCGGACGCACATATCACACAAAATACATGGACCTATAACACACGAAAAAATGGAAAAATCTTTGTTTCCTATTTTGGGCCACATTTCGACTCGAAAAAACCTACGTTTGCACCTTCGAACCAACACGTGCAATTAAATAGGTCGTCACGGACGCCCACAAAAAATTTCATCCAAAAAATCGCCGGACGCACATATCACACTAAATGCATAGACTATAACACACGAAACAACGCAAAAATCCTTAATTCCCGTTCTAGCCGCATTTTGACTCGAAAAAATCTACGTTTGCCCCTCCAAACCAACACGCGCCATTAAATAGGTCATCACGGACGCCCACAAAAAATATCAGCCAAAAAATCACCGGGCGCACATATCACACAAAATTTATGGACTATAACACACGAAAAAATAGAAAAATTCCTATTTCTGATTTCAAATCACGTTTCGATTTGAAATAAATTACGTTTTCCTCTCCGAACCAAAATGCGCCATTAAATAGGTCGTCACGGACGCCACAAAAAAATTTGATCAAAAAATCACCGAACGCTCATGTCACACAAAATTCATCGACTAACACACCAAAAATGAAAAAAATCCCTATTTCCCATTTCGAGCCACGTTTTGACTCAAAAAAATCTATGTTTACCCCTCCGAACCAACGCGCGCCATTAAATAGGTCATCACGGACGCCCAAAAAAATTTCGGCCAAAAAAAGGTCAGACACACATATTACACAAAATCCATAGACTATAACACACGATAAAAATGGAAAAATCCTTATTTTCCGTTTCGGGTCATGTTTCGACTCGAAAAAAACTTACGTTTACCCCTCTGAACAAATGCACGCCATTAAATAGGTCGTCACGAGGGCCCACAAAAAGTTTCATCTAAAAAATCATCGGGCGCACATATCACACAAAAAATTCATAGACTATAACACACAAAAAATGGAAAAAATCTTATTTTTCATTTCGGGCGATGTTTCGACTCGAAAAAACTTACGTTTGTCACTCCGAACCAACGAGCGCCAATAAATAGGCGGTCACGGATCTCACAAAAAATTTTGGCCAAAAAACTGCTGGGCGCACATATCACACAAAATCCATGGATAATAACACACAAAAAATAAAAAAATTCTCTATTTCTCATTCCGGGTCGCGTTTTGACACGAAAAAATCTATGTTTGCCCCTTCAAACCAATGCACGCTATTAAATAGGTCTTCACGGATGTCCACAAAAAATTTTGGCCAAAAAACGGCCGGGCGCACATATCACACAAAATTCATAGAATATAACACACGAAAAAATGAAAAAATCCCTATTTTTCATTCCGAACCATGTTTTGATTGAAAAAAACCTACGTTTGCCCCTCCGAACCACCACACACCATTAAATAGGTCGTCACAGACGCCAAAAAAAACTTTGACCAAAAATTCGTCGGGCACATATCACACAAAATACATGGACTATAACACACGAAAAAATAGAAAAATTCCTATTTCTCGTTTTGGGCCATGTTTCGACTCGAAAAAATCTATGTTTGCCTCTCCGAACCAACACGCGTCATTAAATAGGTCGTCACGGACGCTCACAAAAAAATTTCAGCCAAAACACCGTCGGACGCACATATCAACATAATTCATGGACTATAACACACGAAAAAATAGAAAGATCCCTATTTCCTGTTTTGGGCCACGTTTCGACTCGAGAAAATCTATGTTTGCACCTCCAACCCAACGCGTGCCATTAAATAGGTCGTCATGGACGCCCACAAAAATTTCATCAAAAAAGTCGTCGGACGCACACATCACACTAAATGCATAGACTATAACACACGAAACAATGCAAAAATCTCTAATTCCCGTTCTAGGTCACATTTCGACTCGAAAAAATTTACATTTGCCCCTCAAAACCAACACGCGTCATTAAATAGGTCATCACAGACGCCCACAAAAAATATCATTCAAAAAATCACCGGGCACACATATCACACAAAATCCATGGACTATAACACACAAAAAAATAGAAAAATTTCTATTTTTCATTCCGAGCCACGTTTCGATTCGAAAAAACTTACGTTTGCCCCTTCGAACCAAAACACGCCATTAAATAGGTCGTCACGAACGCCACAAAAAAATTCGATAAAAAACCACCGGACGCTCATATCACACAAAATTCATGAACTATAACACACCAAAAATGAAAAAAATTCCTATTTTCCATTCTGAGCCACGTTTTGACGCAAAAATATCTATGTTTGCCCCTCCAAACCAACGCGCGCCATTAAATAGGTCATCACGGATGCCCAAAAAAATTTTGGCCAAAAAAAGGCCATACGCACATATTACACAAAATTCATGGACTATAACTCACGCTAAAAATGAAAAAATCCTTATTTCTCGTTTCGGGCTACGTTTCGACTCGAAAAAATCTACGTTTACCCTTCTGAACAAACGCGCGCTATTAAATATGTCGTCACGAGCGCCCACAAAAAATTTTATCCAAAAAATCGTCGGGCGCGCATATCACACAAAATTTATAGGCTATAACACACAAAAAAATGGAAAAAACCTTATTTTCCATTTCGGGCCACGTTTCGTCTCGATAAAACTTACGTTTTTCACTCCAAACCAATGAGCGCCATTAAATAGGTCGCCACGGACCTCATAAAAATTTTCGGCCAAAAAACTGCTGGGCTGTCACACAAAATCCATGGATAATAACACACAAAAAATAGAAAAATTCTCTATTTCTCATTTCGGGCCACGTTTTGACACGAAAAAATCTACGTTTGTCCCTTCAAACCAACACGCGGTATTAAATAGGTTTTCATGGATACCCACAAAATTTTTTGGCCAAACAACCGCCGGGCGCACAAATCACACAAAATACATAGACTATAACACACGAAAAAATAGAAAAATTTCTATTTTTCATTCCGAACCATGTTTGATTGTAAAAAACCTACGTTTGCCCCTCCGAACAACCACACGCCATTAAATAGGTCTTCACAGAAGCCTAAAAAAACTTCTGTCAAAAAATAATCGGGCGCACATATCACACAAAATTCATGAACTATAACATGCAAAAAAAATGCAAAAATCCTTATTTTCCGTTTCGGGTCAGGTTTCTACTCGAAAAAATCTATGTTTTCCCCTCTGAACTAACGCGCGCCATTAAATAGGCAGTCACGGACGCCCACAAAAAATTTTTGCCAAAAAATTGAGAGGCGCACATATCACACAAGATTCATAGACTATAACACACGAAAAAATGGGAAAATACTTATTTTTCATTTCGGGCAACGTTTTGACTCGAAAAAACCTACATTTTCCCCACGAAAATATAGTGCGCCATTAAATATGTCGTCACGGACGCCCACAAAAAAATTCAGTCAAAAAATCACCGAGCGCATATATAACACAAAATCCATATACTAACACACAAAAAAATAAAAAATCTCTATTTCTCATTCCGAGCCATATTTCGAATATAAAAAATCTACGTTTTACCCTCCGAATAAACACGCGCCATTAAATAGGTCGTCACGGACGCCCACAAAAAATTTTGGCCAAAAAACTGCCGGACGCAGATATCATACAAAATTAATGGACTAATAAACGAAAAAATGGAAAAATTCCTATTTCCAGTTCTCGGCCACGTTTCAACTTGAGAAAACCTACGTTTACCCCTCCGAACCAACGCGCACCATTAAATAGGTCATCACGGACGCCCACAAATATTTTTGGCCAAAGAACCACCGGGCGCACATATCACACAAAATCCATGGATTATAACACACGAACAAACGAAAAATACGTATTTCTCGTTCCAGGGCACGTTTTGGCTCGAAAAACCTACTTTTGCCCCTTCGAACTAACGTGCACCATTAAATAGGTCGTCAAGGACGCTCGCAAAAAATTTTGGCTAAAAAATCGCCAGGCGCACATATCACACAAAATCTATGGACTATAACACACGAAAAATCAGAAATTTTTTTATTTCCTGTTCCGAACCATATTTTGACTCAAAAAAATCTACATTTACTCCTCCAAACGAATGCGCCCCATTAAATAGGTAGTCACAGACGACCACGAAAAATTTTGGCCAAAAAATCACCGATCGCACATATCACCCAAAATCGATGGACTATAACACACGAAAAAATCAAAAAAAATCTATTTTTCATTTCGGGTCACGTTTAAAATCGAAAAAGCCCATGTTTGCCCCTCTGAACCAACGCGCTTCATTATAAAGATTGTCACGGACGCCCACAAAAAATTTTGGCCAAAAAATCGTCGGACGCACATATCACACAAAATCCATCGTTATAACACACAAAAAAACCAAAAAATCTCTATTTTGAGTTTTGGCCCACGTTTAAAATTGAAAAAGCCCATGTTTGCTGCTCCGAACCAACGCGCCCCATTAATATGTCGTCATGGACGCCCACAATTTCGGCCAAAAAATCACCGAGCGCACATATCACACAAAATCAATGGACTATAACACACCAAAAACTGAAAAATCCCGATATCCCATTCCGGACCACGTTTGAAATCAAAAAAGCCCATGTATGCCCCTCTGAACCAACACACCCCATTAAATAGGTCATCACGGACGCCCACGAAAAACATCGGTCAAAAAATCATCGAATGCACATATCGCAGAAAATTCATGGACTATAACACACGAAAAAACTGAAAAATCCCTATTTTCTATTTTGGTCCACGTTTAAAATCGAAAAAGCCCACGTTTAAAATCGAAAAAGCCCACGTTTGTCCCTTCGAACCAACATGCCCCATTAAATAGGTCGTCACAGACGCCCACGAAAAATTTTGGCCAAAAAATCGACGGACGCACATATCAATCAAAATCCATGGACTATAACACACGAAAAAATAGAAAAATCTCTATTTCTCATTTTGGGCCACGTTTGAAATCGAAAAAGCCCACGTTCGCTTCTCCGAACCAACGCTCCCCATTAAATAGGTCGTCACGGACTCCCACAAAAACTTTCAGCCAAAAAACCACCGGACGCACATATCAGTTAAAATCCATTGACTATAACACACGAAAAAAACCAAAAAAATTCTATTTTTCGTTCCGAGTCACGTTTGAAATCAAAAAAGCACACGTTTGCACCTCCGAGCTAACGCGCCCCATTAAATAGTTCGTCACAAACGCCCTCAAAAAATTTTGGCTAAAAAATCGCCGGATGCACATATCACACAAAATTCATGGACTATAACACACGAAAAAATCAAAATATCCCTATTTTTCATTGCGGGCCACGTTTGAAATCGATAAAGCCCACGTTTGCTTTTCCAAACCAACGCGCCCCATTAAATAGGTCGTCACAGACGCCCACAAAAAATTTTGGCAAAAAAATCAACGGACGCATATAACACACAAAATCCATGGACTATAACACATGAAAAACCACAAAATCCCAATTTCTCATTTCGGGCCACGTTTGAAATAAAAAACGTCCACGTTTGCCCCTTTGAACCGACGTGCCCCATTAAATAGGTCGTCACGGTTGCCCACGAAAAATGTTGGCCAAAAAATCGCCGAACAAACATATCACACAAAATCCATGGACATAACACACGAAAAAATAGAAAAATCTCTATTTCTCGTTCTGGGCCACGTTTGAAATCGAAAAAGTCCACGTTTGCTTCTCCGAAACAACGCGCCCCATAAAAAGGTAGTCACGGACGCTCACGAAAAATTTTGACCAAAAAACCACCGGATGCACATATCACACAAAATCCATAGACTCTAACACACGAAAAAACTAAAAAATTCCTATCTCCCGTTCCGGGCCACGTTTGAAATCTAAAAAGCCCACGTTTGTTCCTCCGAACCAACGCGCCCCATTAAATAGGTCGT
The DNA here is from genome assembly GCA_003996215.1 of Jaltomata sinuosa. Lineage (NCBI taxonomy): Eukaryota > Viridiplantae > Streptophyta > Magnoliopsida > Solanales > Solanaceae > Jaltomata > Jaltomata sinuosa. Next base: position 293,658 of record QJPP01007239.1, read on the forward strand.
CACGGACGCCCACAAAAAAAATTGGCCAAAAAACCACTGGACGCACATATCACACAAAATCTATGAACTATAACACACGAAAAAATAAAAAAATCCCTATTTTTCATTGCGGGCAACTTTTGAAATCGAAAAAGCCCACGTTTGCCCCTCCGAACTGACGCGCCCCATTAAAGGTTTTTTGGCCGAATTTTTTTTGGGGTGTCCATGATGACCTATTAAATGGTGTGCGTTGGTTTAGAGGGACAAACGTAAGTTTTTTCGAGTCGAAACGAGGCCCGAAACAGGATATGGAGGTTTTTCCATTTTTTTCGTGTGTTAGTCCATGAATTTTGTGTTATATGTGCGTACGACGATTTTTTGGCTGAAATTTTTTTAGGCGTCCGCGACGACCTATTAAATGGTGTGTGTTGGTTCGGAGGGGTAAACGTAGATTTTTTTGAGTCAAAACTAGGCCCAAAACAGGATATGAAGATTTTTCCATTTTTGTGTGTGTTAGTCCATAGGTTTTGTGTGATATGTGCAACCAACTCTATTTGACCTCAAATTTTGTGTTTCCATTCCCGACGACCTAGTAAATGTTACTCATTATTTTTCAGGGGTAGACGTTGCTTGACCTCGAAACACAAAAATAAAAGCTATTAGTCATGGTGAACATGGTGAATATTTGTCACCAACCCTTTTTAATGAACCCACCAAATTTCATGTCAAACAGAGCATCAACAATATTCTTGGCATATACTAATACATAGGAAATTCTTGAATTCGGATTTCATGACCCCAAAATGCCACAATAAAAGACGGTAGTGATGGCGAACATGGTGAGTATTTGTCAGCAGCCCGTTTTCAATGTATGCACCAAATTTTAGGTCAATCGAAGTCCGTCAACTATTTTAGAAAAATTGGCATGTATTAATATTACATGAAAAATCACCAAATTCATGAATACAAGTTTCATTACGCAAAAACGCTAATGTAAAAGACGTTAGACATGGCAAACATGATAAGTATTTGTCACCAACCCGTTTTCAATATACCCACCAAATTTCAAGTCAATCAGAGTCATTCAATTCTATTTAGGAAAATTAGCATGTAATAATACATATGAAAAATCACCAAATTCATGAACTCGGATTTCATGACCCTAAAACTAATAAATAAAAGACGTTAGTCATGACAAATATGGTGAGTATTTGTCATCGAGTCTTTTCCAATGTACCTCTCAAATTTCAGGTCAATCGAAGTCCGTAAAATTAACACATGAAAAATCACCAAATTCATGAATTCGAAATTCACAACCCCAATACGTCAAAGTAAAAGAGCATTAGTCATGACGAACATGGTGAGTATTTGTCACCGGCTCGTTTCCAATGTACGCACCAAATTTCAGGTCAATCGAAGTCTGTTAATATATTCAGAAAAATTGGCATGTACTAATACACACGAGAAACCATTAAATGCATGAATTCCAGTTCCATGAGCCCAAAACATCAAAATAGAAAATGTTAGTCATGGCGAACATGATGAGTATTAGTGGACACTCTGAAAAGCTTACACTGCGAGTTTGAAGTCCTCTTAGCTGGTAGGGAGAGGAGGGTAAGACATACATAAACTTTACTCCTACTTTTGCAAAGTAGAGAGGTTGTTTCTAATATACTCTCGTCTCAAGGGTAAGATGTACACAAAACATAATCCTACCTTTATGCGGTAGAAAGGCTTTTTCCTAGCTCAAAGGCATTGGAAGATGCATCAAGGGAATAAAATACCCAAACTCTAATTACTCCAGCTCAATAAATACACTATACATGATCTAATTTCACAGACTGCCAAAATCACTTAGCTATAGTTAACAAATGCATATTCTCACCTCAATTTTATTACTACTAAACATGATAAACTAGTCGTAATATAGTTTGGAGTAAACACCAAATGTGCATAATTTTTGTTTCCATACATCATGACACTTATCATGCACAGCACTTCTCAATCTATCAATTACACTTCACAACCAAAATATTTGAATCCATTTCCTCAGTTTTTAGAGGATGCACAGAAGCTTTATTGAGATATACCAACTGTAAAAAAAGCTTAGACAGTACCACTAAATATCAGATTAACATACAAAAGAAACATAGAAGGTCCAGAGAGATCCATAAGATTCACTTCACCCAAAAGAAAAAACAATAAGATCTCTCTTCCTTGAATGGTACTTGGCCCAAAGGTTTATTTCCATACAGATCGCTGGAAATATAAATATAAGGCTCTTATTGGGTCCACCACATAAGCAAATCCTTGCGCCTATTTATCTTCTTCTGCAGTTGAAGAATTCCGTACAAAAGGGCCTCGGCAGTAGGTGGGCAACCTGGAACATAAATGTCAACGGGGACAATCCTGTCACAGCCTCGCACGACGGCATATGAGTAATGGTAGTACCCTCCACCATTTGCACAGCTACCCATTGAAATGACCCACCTTGGCTCGGGCATTTGATCATAGACCCTGCAATAAAATGCAATATGGCTTAATATTTGACACATCAAAATAAAAGGGGTAAGATTAAAGCAATTAATTACCATTCTCCTTTTAAGTTTTCTGTTTTTCGGTGAGGGGAGGTCTAGCCGATTGAGCTGTTCAAGTCATTAATTACCAGAATACAAACAGAGAAGAAATCTAGAAAGTGTAAGATGTAACCTGCAGCAGCATAAAGTAAAAGAACTTTGGAGAATTTATGTGTGCCGCTTGATCAGATGAGGGAAGGTGCGCAACTTTAGAATGCTAAATTGAGAGGTCTAAAGAGAACTGGCAATGAAGAGCATGAGCAGGTAGAAGATCAGACAACTAGAAATAGGAATGGGTGACAATTTCCAACAAAGGTTTGATAATTGTTTGAACAATTTTGAAGGGTCCAGATAGTTTCATTTCTTTGTTTCGAACAGGGATCACTTCTGCTTTGATTATATATAAGCCATCAAAGTCACATTACTCGAACTTTTAAAAAAAAAATCAAAACACCATGACTTTTTAGGTAAAAAAATAATCAAGTCAGCTTGAATCAGCCCTACAAGGTCCAGCAGCGAAAGGTGCAGAATGGTAAAACCCAAGAGTTTAAGTGTCATCAAGGAATACATTTTAATCTTGGTTACCATGTATTCCAGCAGGGTAGAAGAAAACTGCTCGGAAAATGCTCTCAGGCACGACAATCGAGCTTTAAGCTTTTTCTCCCTTCCAAAAGCTAAACAGCCACTTTCTGGTGACTCCACGGCAGGGAACATAGTTTTTCCCCAATCATTCGTCAGTCAATCCAAAACTTAGTCTATGAACAAATGGGGGGTAGACAGTTTTTATTTTAACACTGGGTCTAAATCAGGTCCCGAAAAATTGGGTGGAAAGCAGCAGGAACCTATTATGGAAGATAGTCTGAGCCTTAAAGTCATGAAGTGGATTGTTTCTGCTCGTAACATGGGATCAAAGGTACAGATGATAGTCAAGGATGAAATATGGAAAACTTCTTCCCTGAGTTTTATTGCACTCAAAAAAAAAAATATAGCAAGTACATTAGCATTATTGCTAAATAAGGAGAGAACAGATTTGTCATCATTATTCCTAGAGGTTATATTTAAAGCAAGAGGGGGGAATATTGCATTAAAGACAAAAAGATTCATTGATGCCTCAAATACAAAAGAAGAGAAAGATCTCGGACCAGCTATCGACTCCTCTTTTACCGAAGCACTCAGGGGCAACAAATGGAACCAAATCATCACAAAAAACAACTCAAAACTCAAGAATCATCATCTCAGGCGGATCTGAAATGTCAGACAGATTTTCTGGGGAGATGCATTGTTGGTTGATTTCACTATTCACTGCAAGAAATTCCAATGCTTAATGATGTTTGGAGATGGGTCACCTCAGTTTAGAAATCTGCCCATGGTAATGCTTATGAGATGAAAGATCTTCACTTCTTGTTTGAACTTCTGACAAGAAAAGAAGCTGAAAACGTCCTCGCAAGTGCATTGCTTTGGAAGAATGTGAAGCTGATACTTTATCAGTAGGTCAAATGCTGGCCAAAATGGTGGAAAGAAACTGGGTGTGGATTCGCCTACTAGGGCTTCCTCGGAATTTATGGTCCCGAAAGGTCTTCAAAGAAATTGGTAGTTTTTGTGGTGGCTGGATTAAAACCAGTCTGAAGGATCATATGCAATGGACTAGAATTAAAATGAAGGGAGATGGTAAAAATGTCCCGAAGGAAGTAGAAGTGGAAAGTGATAACGAATCCAACCCCATGCTTCTCGAAATAAAAGCACATTCAGTTTCAATATCTGCAAAAGTCTAAATACTCCAAGCATCAAAGATATTGAAACTCGTACTCAGCATGAAGGTGCTTCTATTTCTTTTTTTTTTTGATAACTGGTAAGTTGTAAATGGAGGATTAATTAAGGTGCTTCTATTTCTTCAGAGGGCAAGAGCAGAAGAGATTGAAGTAGAACAGCATAATGATATCAAGCAAAGAAGAAGGAACTCTCTCTCTCTCTCTCCCTTCCTCTCCCTCTCCCTCTCGAAAGAACCCACACATCGTCAAACATGCAGTTGATTGAAGTCTTTGAAGAACAACCATGGCTGGTTGAGAATGCAGATTCAATTGACGTCCATACTTGTGATGAAGAGATGGATGCAACTCTCTGGGTACACGGTGTAATATAATTAGATTGAGGAATCACCTGGTGGATTTCGAGGGGTGTGTGAAAAAAGAGGCTTCTGCTCTTCTCGTGAAAATTGATAACAGGAGGAGAATTAACAGACCAGAACCTGTTCATGAGACCCCTTCAACTACGAGATGGAAGGGTACAAAAGAACTCAAAGGTAGTCTTTGATGTTAAATTCAGAAGCAATGGGACCAGAAGCAAGGGGAAATTTCTGAAGAGCTTAATACACAAGTGGAGAGATAATATCTATTGATATCTATTGTTTACAAGAGACCAGTGTACAAGGACATATAGATGACTATGTGAAGCAAATCTCGGCCAACAAATGAGTTAAATATCCATGTGTGCAAGAAGGCGTACCGGGAGGAGGGCTCCTAATATTGTGGGATAACGGAATATGGAAAGGGAAAATCACATGTACAAGAATACACTCTTTAACTGTCAGCTTCATGGTAGTGCCACAAGATCTTTTCTGGGACCTGACAGAGGTAGACAGGGGTATATGGTCCAAACAGTAGGGGAGAGGCGGGACATGTGGATGAAAGTACAGCAGCTAGTGTCTTTGTGGAGACCTTTGAGTGGCATGTGGAGATTTCAGCACCCCTAGATTCATATCAAAAAAGAAGAATTGCATCACTCTGACCAGAGACATGACGACAACAACAATATACCCGGTGTAATCCTACAATTGAGGTAAGGGGAGGGTAGAGTGTATGCAGACCTTATCCCAACCTCTTGGAGGTAGAGGGGCAGTTATTGAAAGACCTTCGGCTCAAGTGCAGCAAATCAAAGTAGTTATGAAAAAGGAAATACGGTAGTGAAGAAAATATGGCCACTACCGCGGGTGTGGCCACCATAGATGAAGTTTGGAATTCACATGGTTGGAATCTTTCCTTTAGAAGACTGTTTAATGATTGAGAGGTTGATAGAGTGGCTGAAATGCTGAAGATTTTGGAAGTCTTCCAAGGAACAAGGGAAGTAGAAGATTTAGTCTCTTGGAAGGGAGGAGAAAACAAAATTTTCACGGTCAAGTCTTCCTTCTCCACGCACACAGACCCATCTCAGGTGATGGAATGACCCTGGAAGTCCATCTGGAAATCAAACACTCCTTACAAGGTGATCTGTTTCACCTGGCTGGTTGCAAGAAAGGCTTGCCTAACTCATGAAGTTCTTCGAAAAAAGAAAATCCAGCTGCCTCTAGATGTTTCTTATGTCATGAAAGGGAGGAGACCAACACCCATCTTTTTCTCCATTGCAAGGTTACTGACATTTTGTGGCAGCACTTCCTCGCATTAGCTGAAACTCAATGGGTGATTCCAATGGAATCTATGGACCTCTTGTGCTGCTGGAAGAATAGATAGAAGAAGTGGTGGTCAATGGCACCAGCTTGCATTTGGTGGACCATCTGGAAGGAGAGGATCAATAGATGTTTTGACAAACTCTACAGAAAATCAAGCTAAGCTGTTTTTTGTCATTTCAATTCTGGTGTAAAGAGAATTATGTAGTAGATACAGAATCACTTGTAGATTTTTTTGCTTCTCGGTAGGATCTTAGGCCTTTCGTAATTATAACACTGCCAGTATCTTCTTGGTATTGAGTAATACAAGTTACTCGGACTCTTCAAAAATGCTGCAATACTCGTGTTGGATCCTCCGAAAATGCGCTACTTTTGGAGGATCCGACATGCAGTCATCTACTTTTTTGTAGAGTCCGAACAACAGGTTTTAGCATGGGATTTTATTCCAAATGTTAGGATGTTATGGATGAAGTGATGCAAACTGTCCAAAATTACCGTAGTGGTACTCTGAGAAGAGTTTAAATGCTACTTCGTGGCTTTGATTCCAAAGGAAAATCATGTGAAAGAGATGAGGGATTCCAGGCCCTATCAAAGTTCAAACTAATAAGTAGTTTTGAAAAGATCATTTTGAAACTTCTGACTGAACGACTAAAATCAGTGATCTCTAAACTGATTGAGAAACATCAAACGACTTTCATTTAAGGAAGATAAACAATGGATGTCAGCCTTATTGCTTACGAATGTGTTGATGCCCGAATGAAGGAAAATAAGCCAAGAATCATGTCAAAATTAGACATACAAAAAACTTTTGACCATGTGAACTACGATTCGATAAATATGTTGAGGAAAATGGGGTTTCGTAAAAAAGAAATTAACTTGATCAGATTATACATAAGCACAACCAGATTCTCAATACTGATCAATAGGTCACCTGAAGGTTTTTTCTCATCCTCACAAGGGTTTTGAGACAGTGACATCCTCTATCCCCTTTTTCTCTTCATTTTAGCTATGGAAGAACTGACGACATGTTTCACACAGCCCAGCAGAATAACTGCATCAAGGGTTTCAACTTTCAAGGAGAGGAGAGAGCATGGAGATCACACACCTCCTTTATGCAAAGATGCTACTGTTTTTTGTGAAGCAAAGGTAGATAAATGAGGATGTTAAGATTAATCTTAACGATCTTTGAAGGGATAGCTTGGCTTCACATCACTCGGAGGACAAGTTTAATTTATCCAGTTAATGCAAGTCCAACAGAGTCGACTTGTTGAAATTCTTGGAAGAGAAATATGTGCTTTACCCACTGTTTATCTGGGAATGCCCCTGGGGGCTAAATGCAGGTCCATTAATATATGGAATGGGGTGTTGGGAAGTGAAAAGAGGGTAGCAGGTGGAAAAGCTAATACCTTCTCTAGGGGGCAACTTAGTGCTTATTAACAATGACTTTTTGCTTTAGGTTTTAACTCCCAGACCCTAACTGTTTTTTGTTGCTCTCAAGTTATCACCTATTTCTCTCTGTAACCTTGCATCTTCTTGATGCTTTTTAATACAACCACTTATTTCATCAAAAAAGTGCTTATTAACAATGTATTGGATGATCTCCCAACCTACATCACGTCCTTGTTTTCGGTCCCTCTTAAAACAAGGGAGAGAATGGATACCTTTAGGGGGAACTTTCTATGGCAATGAAACATAGAAAGAAGAGGTTTCAAATTATTCAAATGGAAAGTTGTTACCCTTGAAAGCTTAAGGTTACAAAATCAAAGCCTTGTCAAGAAATGGCTTTAAAAATACACCAATGAAGAACATTCACTATGTTGGACAGTAATTATGGATAAATATGGTGAAGAAGTGACCCACTACATATAGAGTTCGAAAGGCTATTAGAACTCTTTGAAATCAGTCACAGGGTGGAAAATAAGTCGAATACATCTACAACTAGTTGGGACAGGGTTCTTTGAAGATAATATTTCCCAACATCTTCACTATAAATCAGCAAAAGGAGGTCACTATTAGTGCAGTTTGGTCTACTCGAGGGTGTGGAATTATAGGAGACTATTGAATAATGGGGAGATCACTAGAATTGCTGATTTCTGTAACACACTCGAGCAATTCACTGGAGTTGATCAGAATGATGACAGGGTTTGGAGGCTAGGACACCTCAGGAAGATTCTCTGTCAAATTTTCCTATTAGATGCTTAATCAGGCCACTATTCAACTGAATTATAGCCCTGGAAGCATACATGGAGAGTCAAAAGCCCCTACACAGTGGCATGGTCTGTTTGGTTAGTAGTCAGATAGGCCTGTTTAACACAAGACAATCTGATGAAGAGGGGAATACAAATTTGCTCCAGAGGCCATCTATGTGGAAAAGAGGCAAAAAATATCAGACATTTGTGTTTGTATTGCAGGGTGACGATACTAACGCTGGAATATATTTCTAGCATTATCAAAGCTAGCCTGGAAATAGTGAGTCTTGATAAGCTATGAAGACAAGTTCAACTCCATCCAAAAGATAAAAATTAATTGTATATTGCTTTTTTTTTTTGGTGTAAAAAAGAATAAGTAAACGATGCAAAAACTACTTTAGATCGCTTTACTTGTGACGGTGGCGTCTGGGACGACCTGTGTGTGCGCCTTGACTGCTCTTCTGAGTATCTGCTAACTTCCACAAGTGCAGGTACTGGATAACTCTCCATCCAAGCTTAAGTAGATAGGAAGGAATCAACTGGAGTAAAAGAATTGTTTTTAGATCTTATAGCCCTACGTAATAGGATAGGGTTACATTTTAGGCAATTGTTAATGTAAATTATATTTACACACTTCATTTTACAACTGAGAAATCACCGAGGGACAGTTGCACACAGTTTCAAACTCGGTAGCTAATGGGGGATACCTCTGTCCATCTACACTTAAATACTAAGCTTTGTTCCTCTACACTTTAATACTAAGCTTTCATGTGCAGGAAGGTTCAAACCTATGAGGTGTGCCTAACCGACACATCAAAAGTTATACTCTTACCACCAAATCAAAGCCCTGGGGGCATCTTTATAGCACTTTCTTAGTGCTACAACATACCCAGTGGGGTCCGGGGAGGGTACCCCTATCTTGTGAAGGTAGAGAGGCTGTTTCCGAAGGACCCTCGGGCCAAGTAGTGTGTATGCAGCACTTTCATAGTGCTAAATCAATAAAATTCTTATCTTTCTCAAAAAGCAAGTGAAACACAAACAAGCTTCTAATTTGAGATATTGCTCAACATAAATCAAAAGCTTTTTTGATCTTATTTGTTTTCATCTTGAACAGAAGCAGATCAAGTTGCTCTAGTGTAAAGGGGAATTGCTAAAAGAACAAGAAGGATGCAGGGAAAGAGAAAGAAGAAATCACTATGTTTTTGCTACTCCATATTCTTCTCTTTCTTTTGTCCAACTACCCTATCCAGATCCTTCCAAATGTATGTAACAACTTCCCACTTATGAGTAATTTCAAAGGCCCATTTAAACCATAGTTGTTAGCGGTTAGCCTCGTCTAGCAGCACTTTAGTGCAATTATAATGGTGCTAAAGAGCGCAACCATGGGATAAGTTTTGAAGAGGAAGACACTGAAAATAAGTATTTGTTTGATCTTGATTGGTATAGGTTTCACTTCATTTTTTTGATTAATTGGATGGTTTTTACATCATAGTTTCACTTATTAACTCCAGTTCTCATAATATTTTGTACCTATAATTATTCTCTGTGCATAATTTTATCTTATCGGGAAAAAAAAAGAATTCTCTGTGCTTATAATAACTTATGTTTGCATGCATGTACATAGATACATTACATATATGTATTTCATTTTTTCTTCGTGGAGCCTTTCTTCCCTAAAGGGAATGCTTAGTTGTGCTTTGTGCTTAAACAAAGCAAACCTCGGTAGTTTTTTATGACTTTTGTTTTCTACAATACAGTGCATAATTCAAGGAAGCTCCAATACACATCTTCTTTTACTCTTTAACCTTCCACAAACTATTATACTGCATAGCAAGACAATCATACACTCATAAATCTTGTTCTCCTTGTGTTTATTGCGTAACATTAGTACTCCTAAGTTCTATTGCACATTGACAATCAACATCATATCCATTAAAATACAAGATCTAAGTGATATAGGACTAACGTGCAGGAAAACAATGACAAATGTTATTAATCCATTGTCAGCATCAAGACATTGTAGATAGAAATGAAGCCGGGAGAGGAAGACAGCAACATCAAATATACAAGTTGACCAGTATGATACTTTAATACCAGCAAAAGACAGGCAGTCAATAAAATAAATAATCCAACAGAAATACAAAAAACACTGCCAGCAATCAGACCTCCCTAAATGTGCTTATACCAAAGCCAATTACAGCAACAACAACAACATACCCAGTGAAATCCCATAGAGTGAGGTCTGGGGAGGGTAAAAGTGTACGCAAACCTTACCCCTGACTCTTGGAGGCAGAGAAGTTGTTTCCGAAAGACCCTCGGCTTCATAGATGAGCCAATTCTACAGGAAAAATTGAATCCAAATATAGGCTATAGCTAAACAAAAAAATCATAAACATCTATGGCAATCAGACTTTTTGTCTTCAATTTCTGTTACTCTCCGTTGTTCCTAGTACCTCGATTATCATATTGTAGTTTATGTTATGTCACTTTTTATTGTTTTTTGTTATTATCTGTTGTTTCTTGTACTTACGTACTTTTTCTGGAGCCAAGGGTCTATCAGAAACAACCCCTCTACCTCTAAGGTAGGGGTGAGTTTTGCGCAGACAATACCCCCTCCCCGGACCCCACTTGTGTGAGACTACACTGGGTATGTTATTATTGTTGTTGTACTGTCGGCAATCAGACTTCCCTACATGTGCTTATAGCTAAAGCCAATTCTACAGGAAAATTTGAATCCAAATATAGGCTATAGCTAAACAAAAGAATCATAAACATCTGTGGCAATCAGATTTTTTTTCCTTTTATTTCTGTTACTCTCCTTTGTTCCTTGTACCTCGATGATCTTATTGTAGTTTATGTTATGTTACTATCTATTGTTTTTTGTTATTATCTATTTTTTCTTGTACTTCCGTACTTTTTCTGGAGTCGAGGGTCTATCAGAAACAACCCCTCTACCTCTAAGTTAGGGGTGAGTTCTGCGCACACACTACCTTCCCCGGACCCCACTTGTGTGGGACTACACTGGGTATGTTGTTGTTGTTGTTGTTTTACGGTATGTTGTTGTTGTTGTTGTTTTACTGCCGGCAATCAGACTTCCCTAAATGGTGCTTATAACTAAAGCCAATTCTACAGGAAAATTTGAATCCAATCTAGGCTATAGCTAAACAAAAAAATCATAAACATCTATGGCAATCAGACTTTTTGTCCTTCAATTTCTGTTACTCTCCGTTGTTCCTTGTACCTCGATTATCATATTGTCGTATTGTAGTTTATGTTATGTTACTATCTATTGTTTTTTGTTATTATCTATTGTTTCTTGTACTTACGTACTTTTTCTGGAGTCGAGGGTCTATCGGAAACAACCCTTCTACCTCTAAGGTAGGGGAGAGTTTTGCACACACACTACCCTCCCCGGACCCCACTTGTGTGAGACTACACCGGGTATGTTGTTGTTGTTGTTGTTTTACTGCCGGCAATCAGACTTCCCTAAATATGCTTATAGCAAAGCCAATTTTTCGAATCCAAATATAGCTAAACAAATAATTCATAAAATGAGGCAAAAATCATTAGAATTTATACATACTTGCGAAGAGCAGGAGCCATTTTGTTGGTAAGTGTACCAGCAACAATCATAACATCAGATTGTCTAGGGCTAGGTCTAAAAATAATACCAAATCGATCAAAATCATAACGTGCAGCTCCAGCATGCATCATTTCCACAGCACAACACGCCAATCCAAAAGTCATAGGCCAAATAGACCCACGCCTAGCCCAATTCATCAGATCATCAACCTTAGATATCACATACTCCGCCGGTTTAGATATTCCCGATGGTGACGTCATCGACGGAGGCTGTGCGGCGCCGTAAGTAGCCGGAGAAGATGATAAGGATGGGAGTGTTGTGTGGATCGTTGCCGTCCTTTGAAGAAACGGCGCCGTTCCAGTAAGACGCTTTGCGTTTCGAGCGATTAATGCCATTTTTTCCGATGTACGATGTAGAGAGAGAGAGAACTCCGGTGAAACTCCGATGAGAAGGATGAGAGAGGCGGCTTAGATCTGAAAATATATACGTTTTTTGGGATAAAGGAGATGGTGACACGTGGAACTGATCCGACGGTTATTAGTAAAGATGGATACCCGGTTGTAAGATGGACACCAAGGTCTTTTGGGTCCTTATTGGGCTTGGGCTGTTTTCGTTGGAAGATATTAGCGAAATAGCAACTTTTTAGATTTGCATATTTAGCCAAACTTAAAACTATTACTCCCTCTTCCCAATTTATGTGAGTGAGTTTGATTTGACACGGAGTTTAAGAAAGAAACACTTTTGAAATTTGTGATATAAAATAAGTCAGAAATATTTGTGTGACTATAAATCATTTCATTGAAGGTAAAATAAGTATTTTAAAATTAAATTGTTATTAAATATATAAATATGTCATTCTTTTTTTGGATTGATTAAAAAGGAAAGTGAGTCATATGAACTGGAACAGAGGGAATATGTGTTTTTCTATAAATTGATAACTATTAAACGGGACCAATAAGGACCTCATGATTGGGCACTAATGCCCCCGAAGGCTATGGGGAAAGGAGGGAACTGTGTGAGATGCATCAAGAATGAATTTCTCATACAAATAAATGCACCTATTAGAAAATACTTCGAAGGCTTTGAGATCGAGGTCTCATTAGCCGAAGAAGACCCTACCTAATCCATGTGGTCTGCTTGATGAAAGTTAACGACAAAGACATTGTAAATTGGTCCTTAGGCATCACAAGTCTTCTGTCCTATTATAGATGTTGGACGACCTTTACCAAGTCCGAACATATCGATAAGTACTTTATCAGCGACAACCTTTACTAAAACTATTTCTATTAGAGTTATTGAATGACCTTTACCAAGTCCGAACATATCGATAAGTAGCCCGATGGAGGTAAATATGCAAGTGACAAACCTAAGCAACCTTAGATTCACCAAACACAAATATGGAGTAGTACTAAAATAAATCAACTAATAAAACAATACAAAAGAAAAGAAAAAGTAAGATTCTTTCTCCAAAAAGTTGCAAACTTTATTCACTATAATATAATCAAGAACCTATCTCTTCTTCATTCTCAATTCCAATAAGCTGAGCTAAAAAAAAATACATTTGATTGATTATGGCAGACAAGCCTAGCAGAGCACTGGTATTATATGGTGATGGATTAGCCCGATCCATTGACCCGTCTCATACCCACCTCCATTCTTTTGCTTCTCGAGCTTGCTGTGGCTTCTTGTCTCTTCCTCATTCTCCTTCTTCAGGTCTTTTTCTGATTCTTTTTACTTTTTTTAATCACAAAATTGTTTCTTTTTGATAAATTTTATGTGGGGTTGTGCTTTTTTTCATCTTTAATCCTTGAGTTTATGGAAATTGCATGCTTTTTAGTAAAAATCAGTTTGCATATGCAATAATTTGGATAGTTTGCCTCCTTCAGGTCCTTTTTCTGATTTTTTTACCCTTTTTAAATCCCAAAAAATAGTTTTTTTTTGATAATTTTTATCTGGGGTTATGCTATTTTTTTCATATTTAATCCTTGAGTTTGTTGAAATTGCATGCTTTTTAGTAGAAATCAGTTTGCATATGCAATAATTTGGATAGTTTGATGTGGCTTCTCGTTTCTTCTTCACTCTCCTCCTTCAGCCCTTTTTCTGATTTTTTACCATTTTTTTGGATAACCGTTAGGTCCAGGCCAGCTTGCCCGCATCTAGACTAATTCCACGGATACCAGCCAATTTTTATCTTTTTTATTGTACCATTTTTAATCCCATAATTGTTTCTTTTGATAAATTTTATGTTGGTTATGATGTTTTTTAATCCTTGAGTTCGTAGAAATTGCATGTTTTGAATAGAAATCAGTTTGCATTGGCAAGAATATTTTTGAAAATACTGAAGACATCCATGTTGAAGGAGAGCCTTGGCCTAACTAGTAAAGTTGTTCAAGCTGTGGAAACAGCCTTTGAAGAAATGCCGGGTAAGACTGTGTACAATAGACCCTTGTGTGCCGTTTCACGGATCCCACGCATAATGTGTAACAAACCAAATAGGAGAGCCCAAACCAAAAGACTAGTCTAATAGGTGGGAGAACCCATTTAGCTTATAAAGCCATTGACATTTCTCTATTTATCCAATGAGGGACAATTGGTTCATAACATAACGAGAGCTTAGTGCACCGGGCTGCCCACCGAAAACATCCATGTTACACTTACATCTTGTCCAACTTTTGTTAAGGAGTCTTTTTCTAGTTTTGATTATAGACTTGTACGTTAGTTCAGGAATTTACTTTGTTTTGGTGTGTGTGGGTGGGGGGGGGGGGGGGGGGTTAAATCTCAAGATCGTTTCTTTTTGATAATTTATACCTTGGTTTATGCTCTTTTTCATCTTTAATCTTGGAGTTTGTTGAAATTGCATGTTTTTGAAAAGCTTTTAATCCATTTGCATATGCAAGATTTTGTTTTTTGATAATGAATACTAGATGCATATCTAAATAGCATGTAATATTCTGTGCTTTGAGTTAGTAAGTCAATTAATCTCGTACCAATAGAAAAAAGTCCACTAATCTCGTTTTGGTGATAGTTAAATATCTTTGAGATTAGTTTTTGTTGTTACTGGTACATTGTACTGGTGTCTGTGAGGAGTCCTTTTAGTCTAGTTAGAAAAATTTAGAGAACCTATAGATTAGAACCCCTAATTTGTGTTGAAAGACGAATATATTAGTATTGGAATGAAATGGACCGAAAGGAATGGAATAGATGCACTGCATTCATCTGGTTGACCCAGTTTGATTGCACGAATATACTGTGCATTGAGTTTGTAAGATCATTTATTGTGTTTGATCTTGTTTAGTTATCGTTAAATTTATCTGCGAGGTTGGTAATGTCAGAATCAATAACACTGAAAGACAATCATATCTGACATTTTTGGCTTTCTAATTATGAAACATCCCCCGACCCAACTCCAAAAGAGCCAAAAGTTGCACCTTTCATCTCTATGGTTCAAACCTTTTATGTGTATCATATCAAACTGGTAGAGCATTTCCAAGACTTGCTAAGAGAACCCTTGTAATGTTCTTCATTTGCACTGTTATGGAAGCCAAGCAGCCACTTATAGAAATCAAAGAGTCATCAAGGCAGTTGACTACAAGGAGCTGATGCACCGTCTTTTTTCAACCACCAGGAGAATGAAATTGTTATTCGTGGAGGACATAGTCATAGACATCCTAGACGACCGAGCACTTGAGAACAAAAGTATATTGTGTAACTGGATAGGAGGTCGTTATGGCTTCTTGATCACTTCTATGAGATAGCTGACATATATCCTTCCTACACCCACTTACCCTCTACATAACAATAAGACTTCTCTAAAGAGTGGAATTTGACTAAGTGTTTCGTTCCTCTAGGTTCATCATTCCTGAATATTGTTAGATATCGTTGATGAAGTGTGCGATGCATCGTGGCCAATTAAAATTGAGGAGTTTTCCATCCCAAAATTCAACTCTATAGCTTGGTGCCTGTGATTTTTCTTGTTATGCTATGCCTAGTTGTGGTTAGTGTTAGGTTGGATGACTTTACTCATAAGAAAGCATCACGATTTTTTCAAAATTAAAGAAAGTATTTTCCATGGCCAGTACAAAGATTATGACTTTATAGTTCATGCTGGGAGTCTAATTACATTTTTCGTTCTTCTTATCTGTCATTTTCGAATTTACAAATGAGCATTAGATTGCAGAAACCGAGGATGCAAGAATTGTCAGAGAATTTGCTGAGCTAGTGGATGCAAGTGAAGCTTATCTTGCCCTGGTGAGATGCAATTACTCTGTTTGTAGTAATTACTAAAAGACGTAAGTTTATTTCTTAGCTTAATTAACACATATTGTGCTAAAAATCTTTCCTTTCTGTTCTAAAGAATGGGGAAGAATCTTCTGAAACTCAACCTGAGGAGAAGCATGTAGCAGCAACCATATCAGAGAGGTAGACTACTTCTGTTTTACATGTTGGACTTCCGTCGATATGATATTATTTACATTGTTGAAAAGGCCCTTTTTCAACAAATTCTCGTTCAGGTTTATGGGGATGAGAGCTGCTGTCATCACTGAAAATTTAAGACTGAAGAGTTTCTGCCATAAGCTTGGGTTCACTGTCGTTGAGCTCAATGAGGTAATTAGTAGCATTAATAACCAGGTTGATTCATCCGCCTTAGCCTCCGAATTGTTCAAGTTGCTGGGTTTTCAAGAAGGGAAGACCTTAGAGTCGAGCCAATTTGATTTGGTTATTCTTCACATTGGAGCTGGTCAAACGACAAATTGCCTCAAGGACTTGGATCATGTCAATCGGTTGGTTGGTAATTTGGTGCAAATGGCACATCCTGGAACGGAAGTAGGTTCTAGGTTGCACATGTCAGTTTTGTTGAGCTATGGTGCTGTTCGTGAGGCTGATGATTCCACGTTTTCTATTGTTGACAATAGACAAGAGAATAACTCTAAACTTTCTCTTATTTACCCTCGTCAAAGTTATACATTTAAAGAAGGAAAGCCACGACCGAATGTTAGGTAAGTGCAATTTGTCCACTTTCATTCTATATCATCCATGCATAATGGCGTCTGATGTATTCGTTAACAGGAAGCATTGCCCCATGTTAGTGGCCCAGTGGCAGAATGCTGTGACTCGGAAGGATATGGCAGAAGCATATTCATACAAGGATTTCAAAGAGGTATTCATGATTAAGAAGAGCTTAATGCTTTATACATCATACTTTCTTGGGGGTTTGCCTGGTTTTATTGAGCCATAATAAGTTCACTTTTTGAACGAAAAATTCTAGTTCGATAAATTGTGCCAAATTTGATGCTAAGTTTTGTTTCCTTGGTCAGTCTACTTGTGGGAAAATTACTTGGATAGTGATGTTGTCAACTTGTGAGTCTCAACTAATTTTGGGTTAAATACTTACAAGCTTAATATTTCTCTGTCTTTTCCTTTTCCAATCCCAAAAGAAGATTAGTTTCTGCAAATAATGGCACTGTTCGAGGTTTCTAGCTCAGAAATAGATATTTAGTGGCTCAGAATATATCGAACCCGTCAACAGGTTCCTTTCACTGCTCAGAAATGTGATGACACAACTAAGGAGAATGGCTCATGCTCTTCTACACTCATGTTCCTTTTAAATACACTAGGCATCTTTAACACTTCAAATTTCTCCTAATTTTATTAGGTTGTGTAGATAGCCAGCAGAAATGCAAGAACCTTTCGGTGTATCTTTTACAATGTGCAGAACTTGCATCATCTTCCAATAATTTGAGTGCCATTGTCAATTCCACTCTGATTTTTTAATTACTCGGTAGTATTCTTGATTTTGCACTTGATCTCTACTCTGTGTTTCTATTACCTAAAGGCTAAAACACCTTCAAAATTTACTGTTGTCACTAGAGTTATTGTCTGCTAACATGGATAGTTAAGATCTTAATATTTTGTTTTCTCAATCTTTCAACCAGCATAGCGCAAACCTTGTGATTCCAACAGATAGATTTCTACATGAAGTGGCATTCAAGGTTTGGAAGGCTCCAAAATACGGAGCATGAGGTAGAAGCGCAGACATTCCAATATCCTGAATTCAGATATGTCATTTTGGACCTTTGTTCTGACAAAGGGGCTAGATCATCAGCAGAGACGTTTCTGATCGCCAGTAACTCCATATCCTTCCGGGAATAACTAGAACTAATAATCAGTCAACCCGATTTTCATGGCAACTCTCTCGGTTGTCGTTTTTCACTTATTAGGTGTATAATGTACTCTCTTGGGTGACATAATCAGTCTAATTCTATTGTTTTTTCTTGAGATATTGTGGTGAAGAAAGGCTCATGGTTCATATTGCATACTACATCTTGTTTTCTTCTGCCTTGGCCCTTGTGTAAGAAATGCTCTTCAATCTTGGATTTTCCTTTTGGCTTACAGAAGAAATACTACAAATCCTATTTTTTCCTGAAAACATACATCTTGTTGTCATGAGTTCAACGTGAAACTTGGAAAAGATTTTAACTTATTTATTACTAGCAGTGTGAGCACCCAAGGGGGTGGCGCAGTGGTCAATGAAGTGTGCTAAACTTTAGAGACATGGTTCAAATCCCAGTCAAATACTACTGAGAGGTAGCAGGTCTTCCGTATAATAGTCGAGGCGTGCATTGCACCTAGTTTTAGAAGCTGTGCCTTCAACAACATGGATTAGTAATAACAAGAGACACAACAATATGCACTAAATTTGGTACATTACAGATAAGGTTGGCATACACACAATTCAGAAATACATGAAGACTAAGGTGCAGTTTCTGTATTCACCAAATATTGCACCTGGCTCAAACTTGTTCTTCTCAAATATGGGAGGTAGCATGCATCTGCTGGAATAGTTTGAGGTGCACGGAAGTTGGCCTAGATATCACCGTTATCACAAACAGTACAACGAGTAGTAACTTCCCCGTGACATGATATAGGGATCTTGTCACAAAAGAACGGCTTATGTAGTCAAGTAATACTTTTGACAAATAATAACAAACAACTGCATCTACAATTTTTTGAAGCTGAATACTGGCCACTCAACAGAAGTGCAATACTATACAATAGTAAATATTGGAACATTCAGAATTCCACCATCACATGAATTTAAATGTTATGCCAAGTGCTCAAAGATTAAGGTAAACAAATACTCTACATATCACTTAACTGAATGAGAAATAGTACTGCAAAATTTCAGGTCCCTACTGTGTGAATTTAACACTCTTAACTTACAAAATGATCATCTAGACACCTTCTAAATTTATGTGCCACATCAGAGTCGGGTATCCATGAGACATAATGCGGATGAGTTAGTGTTTAGCTGCCAATTTAGATCAAGTACAAGAGATAGTGATACACAAAATGGAATGAAACCTCTGAGAGCATCATAAGAGGAAAGAAATGCAGAATCAATATCATTAACAGGAAGGCCATTCATTTTCACCCTTTGTATGAACCATCTGCAAAACTATAAACATAGTAATACTAGGTAGATGAGATGCTAGAAGAGGACATGCATAATGCAAATTCAATAAAAAGTACTAGGTAGATAGATAAAGGCTATGAAAGAAGAGAAGCAAGGGCTTAAGGAAAGAAAGATATACCACACAAAACATCAAACACTAGTCTAAGCCTTTTCTGAACTAACATGATCAGCAAGACTGTCCATAATCTTCGCCACCACCTCTTTCAACTCTTCAAGAAACTTCACACTATTTTTGAGCCTAAAGCATTTCTCGGCAACCAATGCTTCCAGCAGGGAACTCTCCAAGCCACCACCATGGGATGCTATTAGATCACTAAGAATCTCATCCTCAATCTCATTAACAAACTTTCCAAGACCGAAAGCAAATTGCCAGTATGCAATGAACCTCATATGCAAAGATGCCATTTGATCATTAACAATCTCCATCTCGATCTCATGGTTACCCAACTTTTGAGGAGTGAATACAATTTTCCAGTATGCAACCATCGTCATCTTCAATTGAAAAGCTTGCTGCATAATATCTTTAGGCTGCTTCCTCAAAAACAAAACATCAATTTCTCCAAATTCTTTGATGTCTATTTTCGTTCCCCCTTTACAATATTTGCAAAACTTCATAAATTTCCTTTTTTGAGCCACGAGCTTGCTATAAGTAGCAGCATACTCAGGATTACTAGTGAGGTCATTCAGTCTATCCATCCCAATGATTTCTCGAATACACTTGACCAATTCATCCTTCCTCCTAACAATCAAATCTTGCACTGCCCTCCTGATGAAATACTGAAGTTCCGGGTAACTACCAGAATGATGCATCAACACTTTGATGACAACTCCCTCTATATGGTTCCACAATTTTCCCACAAACTCCTCCATAGTTGCAGAAATGTCACTGACCTTTTTCTGCAAAACATCCAGGAAAACAAACAAGGAGGGAAATTTGATAATCGAATCTCCTTTTCTGATAATGACAATCCATTCCTCTGTGCTTCCAGTAAAAACACGAGCTCATTCATCAGGTGTTCTACCTTTTCATCCGGGTACTTTGAACGTACCTCAGCAGAGTATTGTTTGAGTTCAAGATCAAGCAACTCAGACCATTTAGCAGCGCATTGCATTTCAAAATCTTCAGTGTACTCACCAAATTCTACTTTGAGAAAAAATTTCTTCAGAGACTCTGTAGCCAACCTACGAATGCGCATGAAGGTAGCCAAAGCTTCAGCAACAGAACCCAAAGGCTGTTGCAACTCGTTGAGATCAGCCACATTGACTGCGAGTTTGTCGTTGATCTCCCTCATAATATACGAAAAGCATTTGGAAATGATGTTTGCTTGCATTTGCACCAACTTATGTGCCAGAACAGGAATGCTAACCATGGACTTGTCCATCTTGGATAATAGTGCATGAGTTTGGAAAAGCCTTGCTTCCTTACTAAGGGCTTCTTCAAAAGACTCATCCGCAATTCGATTCTTAACACAAACATAGCCGAGTCCAACATCATGTCATTTGCAGTAACTTTCTCAAGCAGCCCTTCAGGAGCTCTATCTACCTTTGTCACAACCACTATAGTCCTCTCCCCAGTTTTGTCCACCTTCCGGGACATCCTAACGGACTCACAAGTAGTGAAATCAACAGCGGCTGATAAAACATTCACTATTATGCTTTCCTCTGGTGTTATATATTCCATAATGATACCTGAAATTTGTTCAAAGATATCTTCAGGTTGTCCAGGAACTGCAACTCTAGTTATTCCAGGAAAATCCACCATGGTCAAGTCGGGAACACCATTCTTTTTCACTATCAGTGTTAAAGGGATGTTGGATATTCCCATACCATGCCCAGCAATCTCATTAGTTGCAAGAATAATGGCCTCTGCTACATGAACCTCATCGGTTGAAACTGATTTTCCATTGTACTCCAAGTAAACCTTTGTCTCACTGTGATTTTGGAGCCTCATAATGAGAGGCACTCTAGTGCAAATGTCGTCCCCTCTAGGAAGGCAAATTCCGGAAACTGATTCAAGCACACTCGACTTCCCTGAAGACTGATCACCAATCAACTTCTTTAACGCCCTCGAGGTCTATTATCGAGCGCTTTTTGGAATCATTCATAATCTCCATAAATGTTGTTTGCTGAGCCATGAGCCTAGTACAAGTAGCAACATACTCGGGATTATAAGTATAATCCGTCAATCTTTCCATCTCAATGATTTCTCGGACCCAATTAATCGATTCATCCTTCCTCTTGGCAGTCAAATTTTGCACAGCGCACCTTGTGAAAGACTGATCGCCAACCACCACAATGGTAGGCAATTGTATGCCTTCTTGCATGATGTTAAGGTGTCAAAGCTTGTCCACACAATCAAGGAGTGGTCGAATTCTATCATTGAAGGATGAAACAATTGGTGCATGAACACCAGAGCCTTGTGGCTCTATCACTGCAAGATGTTTTTGATCAACAACTTGTAGTGCACATTCACTAGAAGAAGAAGAAGAGTCATTCATGACTTGCATGGTTATAAATGTTTAGTGGTTTCTCTACTAGCTGTTAAATCAAAGTCTTGGTGACCATATGAACTCATGATATCTCTATTTATACATGTTATTTGATAAGTATTCATTTATGAGCATTAATCATATAAACCCCTTGAAGATACAATCGTTAATCAAGAATGGTTGTTGCTTTTCCAAGACAATTAATGCATCAATAAATTACATGAACTTCTGCAAAATCATATCAAAGGGATAATTAAGTAGACTTAATGTGTTTTGTATCCCCCATTATACTAACCTCATCGTTTCATAATGGCATAATACATAATGGTGCCCTTTAACTTTGCCTCGGCTGATATTTATGCCCTCTTACTTTAAGTGTGCACAAGTAGATACACGTGTTCTACGTGGCTGCTCAAGCGAATTACCATGTAGGACGCGTGTGTCTACTTGTTCAACTTTATGATAATTTAAGTGTCTACTTGTGTGCATCCAAAGTTGGAGGACACAGATGTGATGTCAGTTGAGACCAAGTTAAAGGGAATGTTTATGTATTATCCCTTTCACAAATTGTATGTTACTTTTTCATCACAATTGATTGAACTTCTTGTCCCATGAAGACAATTAATGCATCACAAAAACGCTTGAACTACTTCTGCAGTATTCAAGTTATAGTCCCTCCGTTCCTTTTTAGTTGTTGCATTTCGCTTCACGATAGTCAAACTGACTAGTTTTCGAAGCTAAATCAAATTAAAATAATTCAATATTTTAAATTCAGATGTAACTATATAAAAAATATTATAAGTTACAATATTTATCATATTAATATAATGAAAAAATACATCTTAAAATATTGGTCAAAGTTTATACAGTTTGACTCTCGAAAAGCGAAACCTGTCAAGTAAAAGTGAATGGAGAGAGTATAATTAATTTCATTTCCGTTTGGCATTCCAAAAGTTGACACAGTACCATGCTTTTTTTCTTTGCTATTAGAATTTCATTTAATTTCAGTCACAGATAACAACATAATCTAATTTTTTTGGTAAATAAGTACTCCAGGGCTATTTTACTTGTCATGTTTTTTGTTTACGCGCTCCTTAAGAAAAACATTAAGTAAAGGATAAATAAATTATCCTTATTTATTACTCCTTTGATCAATTTAATGCTTCTTTCTTTTGCATCGCATTAATATCTCTCCATATTTATGACCAAGGTTAAAGGTGGAAACATACAACTATTTACGTCTTGATTTTCTAAAATGACAAGTATTATAGACCATCTATTTTTAGTAAGAATGACAAATAAAATGATCCCGGGGAGTATAAAGTTACATTACTACAAAAATTTATATAGGTTGTAGAGACTGAATGCAAGTGGCACTATACCAGCCTATATATATATGTTGCTTAAACTCTTCAAAAATATTATCCGGTGTTGTCTGATTCTAATCCTCCAAAAATTATGTATTTTTGGAGGATCTGACAGGGCACAATAACATTTTTGGAAGGTCGAGCAACATAGATATATACCTTGGACGTAGATATATGTCATCATCAGCTTTAACATAATCATCATGTACCTTATTATTATCTTATATTGATTTTTTTTGTGTTCGATAACCATTCTAACACTTGATTAATTCAGATTCGTATAAAAACAACTTCGATATTGAAGTAAAGGGCTTCTTACTAAAATAATTTTTTTATTTTAGTATTCCAACATGTCAACCTCAAACTTAGATCTCATAAAACGTGTGTTGCACCTCTTCATAATCTGCACTACACCCATAAAAACAAAAACAAACAGAGGACTAAAAATTGCAAAACTGCAAATTATCTATACTCCTTGCATTTTCAGTAAAATAATACTCCCTCGATTCACTTTTACTTATCGCATTTTGCTTCATGAGACGTGACAAAGTAAATTCGGGATGCTCGAAATTTAATATACATGTATAAAAATAACATTTGAACTATACATACGGTACTTTTTTCACTCTTATGAATAAGGTAAGAGATTGTAGTTGGATACAAATAGGCTGATGAAAGACGAGTAAACAAGCATAAACGGGTTATACCGGTCAACTTTGAGTTGTCAAGTGAGGATTGCTCCATCTCTTAAGAAAAGACGCGAAGGGCATGTCTTATAATAAAGGGGTACTCTCTTCTCTGATGTGAGCGAATCCCCTCAGCCAATCGTCACTCGTCCCGCATACTCCTCAATGATAACATTAAATATGTCATGAGACTTGTATGACCATAAATTATGTCATTAAAGATACAATTTAATTGGATCTAAGAACATGTTCGATTAAACAAAATTAAAAATTATATTCAAATATATTATCTATTATCATTCAATTGGTGAAGTGTCTATGTATCTATTTGTCCCCTTTGTAGTTATGGAGTTCACGTCTCTCACCAAAAGAAACATTGAACTAAAATTCAAGAAAAAAACCTAAGAGCTAAGACATTGACACTTTACTTCACCACATGTTTATGATTTATCCACCACCATCCATTTAGCAATTGTCAAAAAAAAAAAAAAAAACTTCTTCATCTATTTGTTCTCTCCTTTGTCTTCATGACATCAACGTTACGAAATTAGCCTCCTTGCATCGAAACTAAGATACTACATTTTTTATCACTTTGTACCAAAATGGCAACCAAGCCTAATGGCACCACCACTACAAACCCTACCCCACCCGGGGCCACGAACCCCAAACCGAAAAACCAAACGTACAACCCGAACCGTATCCCGTACCGACCAAACCATCGATACAACCGTCGCGGACGACGTCGTTGCAACTGTCGTAAGTGTTTTTGTCAATGTTGTTGTTGGACTATTTTAGTCATTTTTGTCATTCTTGTCCTTGCGGCTATCGCGGGTACAATTTTTTATTTCCTTTATCGCCCTCAACTCCCTTCATTTTCGATATCCTCTCTTAGAATATCGCAATTTAATCTCACCACATCCCCCGATGACACTACAAGGCTCACCACTCACTTCAACGTAACTCTGTCCACCAAGAACAAAAACAAGAAACTCGTATACACTTACGATCCGTTTGCATTAAGGGCAGAATCGTCAACAAACCAAATTGAGCTAGCAAATGGGGTTTTTACACCAAGATTCATTAGTACACCAAAAAATGTTACAATTATACATTCAACATTGTCAATTGTGTCACAAGTTCTTGATGTTGATTCTGTTACAAGTTTGAAATCAGATATGAAGAGAAAAAGTGGATTGCCAATGAAGATTTTATTGGATACAAAAGTTGTTGTGCATACTGGAAAATTGAAAAGTAACAAAGTGGGGATTAGAGTAACATGTGATGGTATTAATGGACCAATACCTAAAGGGAAAAATCCAACTTTGGCTTCAATTACAACTCCTAAATGTAAGGTTGATTGGAGAATCAAGATTTTGAAATGGACTTTCTAGTTACAACTTCACTTTTTTTGGTTTTTCACTCGGTGTCTGGTACATGCTTTGGGGTTTCACGTTGAAAAGTTCTACTTTGAGGCAAAGTGTTTTCCATCAAAGGCGACTCCACTCTCAGTACTCGAATTCGAGACCTTATTATGCTTAAGGACGGAGAAGTACTTACAATTTTTTTTTTGTTTCACCTCAATTTGGTTTGGGAATTTACTATTTTTGCTTTTTTGGTTTTTGGGTCAAGTGTAATCATATTATTATTTTTTCAATATATTTTTCTGGGATTGCTTGTAAACTTTTAGCAGAACAAACATAATAGAATTTTGAGGTTCTTTTTTTTTAATAAAAAAAACAAGAATTGTAAAGAAGTGGATGGGTTGGAAATAATGATAGTATGTCAATTTTGTTTCTTTATATTTCTTTGTGTTACTAGTATTAGAGTACGTGTATTGCATGTATGTTCAGAATCAATAAGTAAAAAAGTTATATACAAGAAGAATGAATTATATACGATAGCAATTGGAGTTAGTTGAATAGATCCAACATTATATTCATTTAAATGACAAAATGAGTGTTACTATACTGACACAATAATTGAATTCAAAATAATTCTCTATCTTTTTTGACTTGCAAAGATGAACAATTCACTTTAGTTAGTACTTTTTCTTTGCCAATATTATTTTAGTGTATAGAAGTAAAACTCAAGTTGTAAAAAGCTTAATCTAATCCTTATAGTCATTATATTTGTGGGCTCATGTGGATGTGGGTTTCAAAAGTACCCATTGGGCCTTAGCTAGTCCTAAGAGCAAAAGGCCCAATCCAATGAGCTATGCTTAAACAGCCCATATTACTAAGGCCCGCTTCAATTTAGTAGGAAAAAATCTATCGAGTTTTAACTTCGATAAGTGAAACTCAAAGATACTGTCATGAATTTCACTTGTGGAAGTTCAAACTCCAGGACCACGCCAATAGGTTCTACGAAATAAGCAAACAACAATACTGGTTCTACGAAATTGGAATTGAATCTTTCAATTAATTTTTTAAATTCGTTCGTGAATAATAATATAAGGACGTCAAAACGTGTACTTTTAGCTCCTTCTCCGACGATATTTACTATCAACCACTCGTGTTCATAGTGGTTGAGGGAGTCCTCACTACACCACTAGGTCAAGAGTTCGAGGCTAATATTAAGGGGGGGGGGGGGGGGGGGGGGGGGGGGGGGATAACAAGTAAACGTGAGTGTTTCAATGACAAATTTAACACATATTTTCTCCCTCCACATTATGTTTTGTATAACACAAGTTTGATAGAGTTATATTCAAAACATTTCCTCCGTTTACTTATATATTAATGTAAATGCACTAATTAATATATATATATATATATATGTCTTTGTAACATAATTATACATTTTTAAAATTAGTTAATTGTTGTTGTTAGTAATGAGTACACATTACTACATAAAACAGTATATTTGCTTTAAATCTTGTCAGTATAATGCCAATGATAAAATTAACATTAACATCATGGAGGGTGATACCAACATTAAGAATTTCGTTATATATCTATAAATATTTAACTGTAAATTCAGTTATTACTGCAATATTAACTTAAAAACGTTATAAAAACACATAAACTTCAAATTCTGAATTCGCCTTTTTGTATTATCGCGAATAATTGAATGGCATTGTAAGTTTCATTGTTTGGTACTAAAAATACTAAAAATAAATTATTTATTGCTTTTCATTAATTAATCCACCAAACCTTAATAATAACACAAGTCATCACTTCACAGCAAAGATTAATAGAACCAAAAAAGAAAAAAACACCTAATGCCACTTTCTCATTTTACTCTTTTACCCCCTCCTTTTTGCTTTTTCTCTCTATATACCTTTCATAGTTTCTTTTTAATACTTCACCAAGAAGATCATTTTTTAAGATATTCTAGTTTTAGTTTGTTACTCAATACTTTTCAAGTATGATGTAACATCATAAATACACTCCTTTAAAATTTACTAAAATAAAAAGAGAAAATTTACACTAAAAGTGTAATTTATAGTTTGTTTGGTCGAACTTCTAAAGTCGGTTTATTACATTTTGTTAGAAGTGTTTTTTCGATAGAGTATTTCTGGAGGGTAATAATTGTGTTTAGCTAATCAATTTGAAGATAACTTTTGTCAATATTAGAGTAGTAGTTTGTATTTGACCGAGGTTCCAAAAGTACTTTCAAAAAAAAGTTATTTTTTTCAGAATTCGAAAACACAGCTTCCGCTACTATATAATAGCACTATTTTTTCTTAAAAGCTCGACCAAAAAACCTCAACTCTCTAAGATAAGCATGCACTTTTGACTTCATAGAAGCTCGATCAAATGAGCTATTAACACATGATAGCACATTTACGACTCACTCAAATATAAGTTCAGGTCGACTTTGCTTGCGTGAACTTGTTTACATTGCCGTCGTAAGCAGTGGCGGACCCAGGATTTCGGAGTTGTGGGTGCCCGGGAGGTTCGAACACACATATTGACTCCCAAAGATTTAAGGTTTTGCCCGCAAACCAAAGCAACCAGCTATCTTCTTTGTGTCCAGGGTGATTTTCTAAATCTTAATACCAATTTTTATATAATTATACCTAGTCTGCATCGGGTTTAACGGGTGCCGAAGCACCACAAACTTGCACCTAGGTTCGCCCCTGATCGTAAGTCACGAATAACAAAAGAGAATCATGTTAGGTCGACTACCAACGTAAAACTTATCAATTCATGATGAATCCTCGTAATACAGAATGACGGAAAAAAAATTAAAGGGCAATATGGTCATCATGCCAACATCATTATAGGAGGATAAAATTGGATGCAAGTATAGTATACAACTATTTTACATTCTTCATTCTCTTTCTCCAAACAAAAAACAGAGCAAAAACAGAGCACTCAAAAATGGCAGCTCTGTTTTCCCTCTCTAAAATCCTCTGTTTCTCTCTTTTCATCTCCGTCTTCTTCACCGTATCTCATTCCGATGATTTATCAGCTCTTTTAGCCTTCAAATCTCGATCCGATACATCGAATTCTCTCACTTCATGGTCTAAAAATGTCCCCTGTTCTTCATGGTTAGGTGTAAATTGTCATCCAATTACTCGTAGAGTCGTAAAAATCGTACTCAATAACTTAAATCTCACTGGCTCAATTCATCCATTAATTCATCTTACACAAATTCGTCATCTAAGTTTACATCACAATTCTCTCAGCTCCATTCCGAATTTCGATTTTTGGCCTAATCTCAAACATGTTTACCTCTCTCACAACAAGTTTTCGGGTGAATTTCCATCTGGAATTCACCGTCTGAAGCGTCTCAGGCGGCTTGATTTGTCGTATAATGAGTTTTCCGGTGAGATTCCTGTGAAGGAGTTGAATCAGTTGCCGCATTTGATGACTCTACGTCTCGAGTTTAACTCTCTTAGCGGATCACTTGGTGCTGATGATGAAACAAGTGCTTTTGCTTCTGTTAAGGAATTCAATGTTTCTGGCAACAACTTTTCCGGGAAAATCCCAAATTGGTTGTCGAAATTTCCAATGGCATCTTTTACAGGTAAAAGGCGGGAAATGAGCGGGTTGGATCAAATTTGAACGAGTCAAAACAGATAAAGTTCACGAGTAGCCATTTTTTTCAGTTCGTGTAATTGAGAATTAACCACTGTCTTGTTACAGGATATTGTCGTGGAGTTTCACTTGTGAAATTTGAGATTTCATGACAATGGCTATTTTCTCAATTACATGACCGGAAAATGGCTATCCCGCCCTGTTCCTACTGTCAAAACTGGTCAAAATAACAAACGCGTCAAGTTTTATTTGTATCAAAATGAGTTAAATAACGGGTCATTTTCACAGTTGGCATTAAAAGGCCACTATTTAAATTTTGTCCCTATTACGCCGGTGAGCTAAAATTTTCGCTCAACTTCTTCTGAAGGCAGAATTTAGCTGACTGAGCTAACGGGCACAAAATTTAAAGAGTGGTTTAAAAAAAGAACCATATTGTGCAAATATTACTGAGGTAACGGTGATAATCCTATGTAGAATTAGCGTCTACTAGCCACTTTTCGGTCTATTCTTTGAAAAATAACCATTGTCATGGAGTTTTGAATTCCACAGCTCGAGTTTTATTTGTGGAATTCGAAGCTTCATGACATGAGTTGCTCTTTTTCAATTACAGGAGCTGAAAAGTGGTTTTTTATGAATTTTACTCTAATCCTACCTACACAACATGATCCGATTTCTCTATCTTTTTTAGTTTGCTTTTCGAAGGGCAAGAAAACATGTGAAAGCTAATGTATTTTTTCTTATAGGAAACATTCGTCTCTGTGGATATCCATTACGAACTATTTGCCCGAGTGAAACTGTGAATAGTGATCCAACAGTAATGAGCACTCCAAATTCACAGTTCAACTTTCCTAATCAAAGCAAGAAGAATTTGAGTGAAAACATGTTCCTCTTGATAGTCACAATCGATGCAGCTGGCGTTATGATGACCGTCCTAGTAATAACGTGGTGTTGTTATTACAGAAAGAAGAATCAAGAAAGTGAAATCTACAAGTTGAAGAAGAGGACCACGACGTATAATCAGGACACGAGTAGTTCAAGTCTGTACCATTCATTCGAATATGGTAACAAGAAAACAAGTGATCAATTTGCAACAATGGTTTGTTTTGAAGGATGCAAAGGTTTCAACAAAGTTGATGATTTGTTGAAAGCCTCAGCTGAGATGTTGGGAAAAGGAAGTGTTGGAACAAGTTACAAAGTGGCTATTTTGGACAATGGAGATGTTGTTGTGGTTAAAAGAGTAATTGAAAAGTTGAAGAAAATGAAAGATGTTGATGGATTTTTGAGATTGATTGGTAATTTGAGACATACAAATGTTGTGTCACTTAGAGCTTATTATTCTTCAAAAGAGGAGTTGCTTCTTGTCTATGATTTTCTCCCCAATGGAAGCCTACACAATATCTTACATGGTAATTTCTTCATCTCTACCTTTTCAATTCCAAAATCCAAATTTTCTACAATTTCTCATAATCAACGCAAATCTATAGCCAGTTCGGTAAAACTTTCAGAATCTGTTTATTTTGAAAAGTGTTTTTTTGTCAAAAGTACTTTTTGATTAGATGTTTGTGTCTGACTAATTAATTTGAAAAACACTCTTGTTAATATTAGAGCAGCAATTTGTATTTGATCAATCTTTTAGAAAGTGCTTCTGGGAGAATTTGTTTTTTCCAGCTCTGTTACTACTCAGAAGCACTTATGTTTTTTCTAAAAGCTTGACGAAACACCTCAGCTCTCTAAAATAAGCATTTTTAAAAAACAATAAACACTTTTAACTTTCCAAAAGCTTGGCCGAACAGGCTATTAATTAAGAATAGAATGGAATGGTTATCAAGAGTTCATATAGTTGATCTCCATTTACATGAGATTGAAATGTAATTGAATAATTGACTTACAAATCATCTTATATACTATCAGCGTAATTTAACATGTTATAGTAAGTTGTCTGTCAGATAACAAGTTACGTACACTTATCGTAATCGGTTACGTATATTTATCTTTTAGGTGATCTGATACTGTAAAAGTTCCACAGGTAATCGTGGACCGGGAAGAACGCCATTGGATTGGACAACAAGACTAAAATATGCATTAGGAGCAGCAAAGGGACTTAGTTTTTTGCATAGCCACAACAAAACCAAGATTTGCCATGGGAATTTCACATCATCAAACATACTAATTGATCACTATGGCAATGCTTGTGTCTCTGATATATGTCTCCACTTGCTCTTACAAATGCCAAATTCATCAAACAATGGGTACAAAGCACCAGAATTATCAACACAAAACAATGTAAACACTAACCAAAATCCAAGAAAATTTTCTCAAAAGAGTGATGTTTATAGTTTTGGAGTGGTTTTGTTAGAGATTTTGACAGGGAAAATTGCAACAAGTGAAGGGGAAACAAGTTTAGCAAAATGGGTACAAAGGGTTGTGAACAAAGAATGGACTTGGGATGTGTTTGATTTTGAACTTGCAAGGTATAAAGAAAGGGAAGATGAAATGGTTGCACTTTTAAAAGTGGCTATGGCTTGTTTGGTTTCATCTCCAAAAGATAGGCCAAAGATGATTGTAGTGGAGAAAATGATTGAAGACATCGCGAAAAAAGAGAACATATAGATATTACGTTACTGACCCTCAGAGATTTCTCGATTATGAAAAAGGAGAACAAAAAGGGAGAAAATAAGAGTTCTTTACTACTAATTGTTCTCCTTCTACTCACAACTTGAATTTGATTCTTGGTAGTCAATTAGTTATGATAAATTTTTTTATTGTTTTCAATTTTTACCTAGAAATAATTTGGTACAATTACTATATCATTCCTTACTTCTTTCTTTAATTCTTGTTTTCTTGTATGTATTGTCCATTTCTTACAATTGTATTTGCTAAAGAGAATGTAAAAAATAATAATTGGATCACATGTTTGTTTTCCTATGGGTCTAGAATTGTTTTTCTTTTTTAAAATAAATAATTAAAGGAACTTTTAAAAATAGTGACTATATAGCTAGTATTATATTTTCTATTACTAAGGGATATGCTACCATTATAAACATTCTTCTGCCTTAAACCAGAAGTCTCGGGTTCAAGTCTTGAAAATAAAGTCTTCTTTAGTAGAGAACGATAAAACCCGTTATAATAACCTTTTTACTCTGAGAATTTGAATTAGTCAGACTGTTCTAAACTACGTAACTGACCCTCCTTCAATCTATGTAATTGAGCATCCTTCAATCTATGTAACTACGTCACACAACTTTGCGGAATATTTTCAGGTGGCCAAGAAAAAAACGGAAAAAAGTATAGAATTAATGCATTTGCACCATACAAATAGAATTAATGCATATATTCTAGTATTCTACACATGATGTATTTATTATCAAGTTTTCATTTTCAGCCAGTCTGGATCATTAAAGGATAAGAAAGAACATACATGTATAATGGACCTATTTTGCTATGCCAGTTGCAGTTTAAGGCCCATGATAGTGACTTGAGAAAATGTAGGGGCCTCTTTAGAGGAACAAATGTTGACATAAACAACTCTACTTGTACACCTTTGGAACACATGTTGGCACATTCATTGTCTTCGACTACGGGTGGCAAAATCAGTCCATGAAAACATGACGTCAAATAGGAGTGGGCAAAATCGGCCATGGAAACATGACTCGTTCAACTAGTCATGTTTGGTGGAGTCATGTTTATTAACTATGTTACTTGATTTGACCAATTCAGTCCATTGAAAAGTTAGGTTGATTTGGACTAAATATGTGGCCCAAATTGATATATCGTTTAAAAAGCTTCTTTTTTCGTTATGTTATGTATAGTCATAATAATAATAATAAAAATTAGGTAATTAAATAAATTATAAGAAAAGAAATAAAGAAATTAAAACATAGAAAGAGTTGGACGGGTTAATGACCTATCCATTTATTGACTCAACTCATCTTGATCCGCCTAAATTCAACCAACCCTCCTATTTGACACTCCTACGTTCAATTATATGAATTCTCACTATCCATATATTGTTTGGCTTTACGCTAATTGTCAACCTAATCGTAACCAATCCTCCTCCTTCACTTAGGCTTGGAGATGACATGAGGAAGTAATATAATCGTAACCAACCCTCCTCCTTTATTCAGACTTAAGACTGACAATATGAGCAAGTACTGATATTGGATCATACTGATTTAAAATCTTGGATCCGACTCTGGTTCCACACAAGAAAGACAAGGGTCACAATGTCAAGTTATTCTCAGTTCTTTGCACAACTGTTGTCTTGCTGTTGCTTCATATGAGGAGCCATGTTGTCTTAGCCAAAAGGTGTGAATGATGTGCAAAAAGGGTCCCCAATTACTCACTGGCAATGGCCCATTTGATAGGACATGTAGCTTTGCTCTCAAATATAAACTTGACTATCATGGTGGCATTTTTTTGGTTGGAAAGAGACAATAAAAATACAGATAGGCTTGACGAAGTTGAGCTGTACTAATAGAATCGTTTTTGTCTCGAGTCTCATATAGAAAAGGGCAGTCCAGTGCACTAAGCTCCCGCTATGCATAGGGTTCGGGGAAAGACCGAACCAAAAGGATCTATTGTACATAGTCTTACCTTGCAATTCTACAAGAAGTTTCCACAGCTCAAACTAGTGACCCTCCTGGTCTCATATACCTACATTAAAATCCCTGTATTGTAATTTCTGCATGACAATTCCTACATTTCAGCCATTATGGAACACTTATTTTGCTTTTCTTTCACCAAGCTCATTGCGCAAGATGATTCCATATATCGAGGTCAGAATGGGATTGGACATTTTCTCATCTTACCGTAATGCCTGGTTTGTATTGATTTCCGATTGACTTGGTTCTAAACCAAACAACCCCTAAGTAAATTGTGAAAAAAGGGATGACAATCACCAAAGCAACAACTGATGATGTAACACTGTCAAACTACATTATAGAGACACCAGTAAGTAAACTGATATTCTACTACTTTCATTTAAATAGGAAGGGCAATGTAGTGAGTGCAGACATAGAACAACCAAGTTCTTACACTGCGAAAATATACATTATTCCCGTGGGACTAAATATCCAAAGAAAAAAAAAAAGAAGCTAAAATCTGACTTGGAAAGACGATGCCAGCTATATTACACGATGACACGGGAATTAAGAGGTCCATCGAGAGTTGATTATGAGAAAAAACATGATGAAACTGCCGTTAATCTGTTACAAAACTTTTTGACCTCAACCTCACCTTGGTTAACAGCAGCTCGACAATGTTTCTCAAAAGGGTGGAAGGCTTGCATGAAAATAATCAACTATATGCACATTGAACTGATAAATAGTTTACCAACGTTTTCTGTGCTAAGATCCTACTGGAGCAATGCCTTTGGTTTTGGCAGCGGCAGTAGCTGCAGCGGCTGCTGCAGCAGCAGCTGCGGCTGCAGCTGCACTTGGACTCTGGGGAGGTCTTGGATTGGACTGCGATGTACTTTCAACTGTTACTGGTTGATGTTGCTTCTGCTGTGCCTGTTGAGATTTGACCTGGGCAAGCAAGGCCTTGATCTGGCCTCCGGTTAGTGTCTCCTGCTCAAGCAATGCATTAGCAAGAGCATGAAGCTCTTTATTATGGGTAGTGAGAATCGTTTTCGCATTGTTGTAAGCCCTTTCAAGTAATTCTCTTACTTCCTTCTCGATTAGAAGCCTAGTCTCAGTGCTCATGCTCTTCCCATCATCGTCGTAGTTGTGGGTAACGAGCCCCACTTCTTTGCTCATACCAAACTTGGTGACCATGGTTCTGGCTAGCTTGGTTGCTTGCTTGAGATCATCAGATGGACCAGAAGTTACTTCACTTTCCCCGAAAATGAGCTCTTCAGCAACTCGCCCACCCATGGCAACATCAAGTCTAGCAAGCATCTGCTTACGGGAGATGCTCGTCTGGTCCTTTTCAGGCAATTGAGCAACCATACCAAGAGCCATTCCTCGTGGAACAATGGTTGCTTTGTGCACCGGAAGAGCCCCATCTGTATGAACAGCTACAAGTGCATGGCCACCTTCATGATAGGCTGTGAGTTTTCTCGACTCTTGGGATATAAAAGCTGATTTGCGCTCACTTCCCATCATGATCTTGTCCTTAGCATGCTCTAGATCAGCCAAGCTTACAGCTTTGGCACCATCCATTGCAGCCTTCACAGCAGCGATATTCACCAAGTTTGCAAGGTCAGCACCAGAAAATCCAGGAGTCCCCCGAGCAATGATCATAAGGTCAACATCATCCGCTTTCAGAATCTGCCAAACAGGATATTCTTTGGATGAGAAATTAGCAATGAGCCTAAACAGACCCCTTATAGGATATAATATTCACATGGCATCAGCTGTCCAAGAATGAGAGAATATACATAAACCAAACATGGAAAAAAGGAAGCTTGACACAGCACGACCATAACAACAACAACAACAACAACAACAACAACAACAACAACAACAACATACCCAGTGTGATCCCACAAATGGGGACTGCAGAGGGTGGAGTGTACGCAGACCTTACCCCTATCTTTCTCGGGTAGAGAGGTTATTTTCGATAAACCCTCGACTCAAGTAAAAACATTTTAGAAAACAGGTTTGAAGAAAAACAAGAAATATAGCGCAACATAGTAACTCATTTTCATTCTAGGAGCTAAAAACTAAAAGAGAAAGTAGCAACTTACAATAAATAAATAGCGTCTAGACGAGAAATGATGAATCAATGACAAAGTAAAATATGTCAAAGGCAAAATGAAACGGGAGAAGATATCCACTCACTGAAGCTTTTGGAGATGATAACAGTTTTTGCATCTTAGAAAACTTTGAATGATCAATAGTGCAGGGAAAATGAAAATATATTACCAATACACAAGGAAAGAGGATGTGATCTAAAACACTAAATGGGAAAAGAAAACAGGGAAGTATACTGGCTGTTTATAGCAAGCACAATAAAGTTGAGACACACTACTGATAGATTGTGACAGTAATTATCTGGAAACTGCAGCATCACCAGAAATGTCCCAGTTTTAGAAAGATTACCTTTGACATGTGAGATTCCAAAATCTGCTTCCGCCCTTCGACATCAGGATTTGGGACAACAATGTTGCGATCAAATCGTCCAGGTCTCACCAATGCCTTATCCAATGACTCAGCGAAATTAGTGGCAGCAATCACAATGATTCCATCATTTTGTTTGAACCCATCCAGCTCGACGAGCAACTGATTTAAAGTCATCCTCATATATTGCTGGTCCTTTGGGTTACGGCTTCCTCCAATGGCATCAATCTCATCAATGAATATAATGCATGGTGATCGCTTCTTAGCAGCAGCAAAAAGGTCTCTCACTCTCCGAGCTCCGACACCGACAAACATTTCTTCAAACTCACTGCCACTGCATGAGAAAAAGGGAACCCCAGCTTCTCCAGCTATGGCCCTCGCCAACATGGTCTTACCAGTTCCAGGGGGGCCAACAAGTAATACTCCTTTTGGGAGCTTTCCACCAAGACGAGTGAAACGCTGTACCCAAAAATTGCTGATATGAGCAATTTGTAAAACATTTACCTCAAACCCTTAAAACAAAGATACCTCTCAAGTCCCACTAAGAATAAGCAATTAAAAGCATTGGGCTGATGTCGAGTGAAGATATTGCAGCTAATAAGACGTTGACACATATAAACTATATATCACCACCTTTAGTAATCAGCAAAAATAAGTCATGAATTACATAGTTGACTGTCCAAGATAAGTATCTTTGACTGAAGTGGATATTATAGGCAACAGGTAAAAAGATTTGGTATAATACAACCAAAGTAAGCAAAAGCACAAATGGCCACCAAAAGCCTTCTGGTTTGTACCTTTACTCCTTTTATTCTTTTTTTTTCGATAAATGTAAAGTTGTATTCCTCAGCATCACGACTAAGCTGGCAACCTCCAAAAAATTGAGCCCAGAAGGACCTATACCTATAATATGTGTCTCTTATGACCACATTGTTAGCTGTGACTACATACTATTCGTGATTCTAGATTTTCTTAAGTTCCATAAAATTTCTGTCGACATGTTGCTGATGATCGTAAAAATCTTGATCATGGTAGTTTATATATTGCAAAAGCTTTTCATCTTTCATTACTGTTTGTTTACGGTTGTGTTGTGTTACCAGCTTGATTTTGTCTACAGCATCATGTTAAAATAAAATGTGTTTTCCCCACATTTCTATCCTTGGCATATTTTCAGATGGGTATTTAAAGAGAGCTGGTGAAAACAGTGTCGTAACAGATGAACTTCGTCCTGCATTTCTAGTATAAT
This sequence comes from Jaltomata sinuosa, assembly GCA_003996215.1. Lineage (NCBI taxonomy): Eukaryota > Viridiplantae > Streptophyta > Magnoliopsida > Solanales > Solanaceae > Jaltomata > Jaltomata sinuosa. The sequence continues at coordinate 330,729 of QJPP01007239.1, forward strand.
AATGTGTGGAACACCAAAGAACAAAATTCATCACTGTGTTATTTTTGTTTACTTACCTGGATTGGTGACTCAAATATCAAATATATAGGACTTTATTCCGCAGATGAAGTCACTGAATTGCTTGTGATTACTGAAGAAACCTCCCAGATTAACTCACCTTAGGATCTCGGAGATAGTGAACAATTTCTTCCAGCTCATATTTTGCCTCATCAACACCCTTCACATCAGAAAATCTTGTATTGGTTTCCATACTCGGTTGCACTTCCTCATTTAGACCAAGTCCTGATGCAGAAAATGGATTAAGAAAAAGACAATAGTAGAATGCATCTGAATAGAGCTTCAAAAGCCAAAGAAAAATTGCAGAACTCCTATACCTTTGCTGATTCCTCTATCTTCAATGAGAGCACCAACTCCAGAAATCAAGAGAAAGGCCACAGCTAAAGACCGGAATGTACGCCACAACTGTTCTTTGAAGTTACCTCCTTCAACGGCCACCATATGTATAGGAGTATTACGAGTACCAAGAACACCATCCTTTGTTGATTTCCCAACATTTCTAAGAGCTGACAGAGCCCCTATATTCTCTTCCTCCATATGAGATGTAGCAGAACCAGCAATCCCTGAAAAGAGCTCTTGTCAGCATCATTAGTATCCATGATAAACTAATTAAAGGAAGAAACCCTCATCAGCAAGTACTAAATGTTCAATATTTAGAGTAATCTATTCTCGAGTAATACAAGGTAATGAGAGACATCTAATTATTACTACCTCTCTGCAAAGTCCGGAGCAGCTCACTTTCATCAAGTCTGTCAGCCTTTACCAGTGCCTTGACATACTCCGACACTGCCGCTGGATTGGAATGCAATGAAGGTTGGCTTTCAAACATCCTTATGACTGTTTCTGGATCACTTCTATGATATGCAGCATTACTAGTTTCCTCTCTTTCACGTACTCTGCGGGCTAGACTTCCCACATAACTAGATTGAAACCTTTGCTTCGTATTTGCAACTCCATGAACTGCACATAAAAGAGGGACGGGTTGGAAATAGAACATAAGGTCAACCTCAAGATTCAGATTGCTGATGCAAAATGGGCTCTATCAGAAGATGGCAGTAGTTGCCTGAAATTGAAGTTACGAATTGTAGCTCCATAAACAAATACTGCATCAACAGTATTTCTGCCGAATAAGATGCATTCATTAACTTATAAGCTGATATGTTAACAAACTATGGTTGTAAGGTTCATAAGACTTGGAAGTATATGACCCACAAGGATTGCCCTAAACTTGGATGATTGCTAGCTCATTTCCGTGAAGTATCCTACTGAAAAGAAATGCTTCTGAGGGGCATTCACTAACCTTTTTTTTCCGTAAGGATGCATTCACTTACTTATGAGATGATATTTAACCCATTAAGGTTCACAAGACGTGGAAGTATATGAACAAAAGGAATGCAGTTAACTTAGGAGGTTTGCTAGCTCATTTCCATGAAGTTTGTTACTGAAACATAAATTGCTTATATGATTTGGATTCACTAATTTATAAGCTGAAATGTTAACTAATTAAAGTCTAACATTCACAAGAATTGGAAGTTTATGACTGAAAAGGATTGCAGTGAACTCGAGGTTTGCTAGCTCACTTCCATGAAGCATACTACTGAAAAAGAATTGTATTTGACTCGAGAGGCTGCTAGTTCATTTACAACAACAACCCAGTGTAATCCCACAAGTGGGGAAGCTAGTTCATTTACACAAAATGGTAAATAGGTTTCCAACTTTATCTTGTAAAACACAAGAAAACTGTTCAAACCAAATTATTTGCAAAAACAATAAAGTGCACGCGGGGCGGGGGGGGGGGGGGGGGGGGGGGGGGGGGGGGGGGGGGGGGGAGGGGATCAACAGTATGAAACCCCTATAAGCAACTGTCATTTAAATACAAAGCAGTTTTTTTGTTAGCGGCATGCTGAATGCAGAGGTAGGCAGAAACAGAGAGAATTTACAAGAAAATATTAAATGTTCAATTATTTTCTACAAATGTGCAAGTCTAATCTAGCAAGTGTTTTTTAAATAAAGTAGCTCACTTGTTGACCTCCAATACCATCTTTTCTGCATCATGTCCTATTTCAGTGTTATAATCAATGTATTCTATTTCCTTCATCAAAAAACCAATGTGTTCTATTTTTTTGCACCTTCATTTTGAATCCACTACCCACAAGGATCTTCGTTTAAAGCTACTGACAAAAGAAGCCTTTCGTTTAAAGCTACTGACAAAAGAAGCCTTTCGTTTAAAGCTCTTGCTTGGAAACAGTTCTGCTCCTTTTATTTTGATCAAGTAAAAGGTTTCATTGATAATAACAAGGCCAACTTGGCCATTTACAAGAGGTATACCAAAAAGTGGAGAAACCTACAAAAAAAGGTTCTCTCCAAAAGCCAATCCTCTATACACACGGGAACTACATGGGTGCACCAAAAGAAAATAATGGATCGGAGACGACTACTCAATAGAGCAAAGTTCATCTCCACCCCTTCAAAACCTCTCCTATTTCTCTCTTTCCAAATGACCCACATTAAAGCAAGCCTTGTCCTTCTTCTCCTAGCTCCACTCTTCCAGCTGAACATCAACTCCTTCACGGATCTTGGCATTATCCAAGAAACGCCGAACCATCTAAAAATATCCTCCCATAACCTCGTGGCTAATTTGCAATGTAACAAAATATGGTCCACGTCCTCACCCGCCTCCTTACAAAGGAAACACTAGCTCAAGCAGACAACCAGTATGAGCCTATGAGGATAGTGCTCCTTTTAGTTTTATGTTTTTAATTTCTTTCATCCATTATCAGTAGCTTCAAATGAAATTAACAAGTATGAGCCTATGAGGATTAGTGCATAAGCACTTAGTAACCAATCCTTCTTCACGGGGGTGGGAGGGTGAGGGGTTGACTGCATTATCAACCAGTACAGTCATTAGTATATTTCATAAAATTTAAGGTATGGCCATTGTTCAGTTTAGAGAACACAACAGCTCAACTTTTTAGAGGACGATAAATATCATGCAGAAAGTTAAGGATAAATGACCCGGAAAAGAAAGTTTCATATCATCAACCATATCAATGATATGATATCTATGTAGACCACAAAAATAAAGAAACTCTCCTGCATCAGTGCAAAATCTCAGAGCATACCTTCACTTCCTATGATCCGTCCAGAGGAAAGATATGTTCGATTGAACAAAGAGCTAAGCTGCCTCAGTTGAGATTGCTGCCTTTCAACCTGTAGACCAAAAATGCCATTATTACACAAATAAGAGGGGAGAAAACAGGTAAAGAACTATCATAGAACATAGAGAAGAAGCTCAAAACCATCCCCTATCTATTAGGACTTGGGTCAAACTCTTGGGCGTGGCATCAAGTACATCTATCTTTATCGATTAACCAATTTCTAAAGGCTGGAGTATATCCTAAAGAGCTACCACTTCCTCATGAATTTATCTTGAATCGAGATCTTTTGGCTCAACTTCATCCCACCAAGGGAGCAACCCAATTTTTCACCTTGATATGGTCAAGCTATGCGGAATTTCTTACTTCTTATGGATAGCTTTAAACTCAAAATCATCCCTCTTTTTTCACATGGAGCACTAATAGTCCTCCATATTTGAAATATTGGTTCACATTTAGTCTCTTCCCTAACCTCTGTTAATCATTTATCGTCAGAACCAATACACATGAGATTCACGTGCAAAATATCTCCTCAAAGCCAAAGCCCAGACCTATCTGGCCATTTCTCTGTTACCCTAAGTCATGGAGAGTGCATTACCTTTTGTTGGATGCTTATTGAAACTTAGCTCACAGTAATAGCCAACATGATTGTTGGCAAAATGGTCATGTATAAAGGATGAGAAATTTATCTTTGTTGTCTATGCAAATAAAACTGGCCTGGATGCAGGTCATTTTACTAATATAAGTTGGAAGACTTTTTCTCCTTCATATTTTTGTGTCTGCTTACCAATAACCATACAGATTACATATATAGTATTTTTGGAGAGCAGTAAACTGTGAGAGAAATATAGTCAACATTTTAAAAAGTAGGTACTTAACATTTTATGACCTTCAAAATTCTTTCTAGTGGGATGAGTGTTGTGAATCATTGATTCTTGCTTCAGAAACAATGAACAGAGAAAAAGAGACGGGTCTGGTTTCGGGGAATATTTCACGTGTATCCCACATGCATAGGATTTGAATCCAAACGTTAAGCAATTAACAGAGTTAGAGAGGACACCAAAACAGCACCAGTATTGTAAACATGAAGGACTATTAGTGCTCCATGTAAAAGAAGAGGGATGACTTTGAGTCTAAGCCAAAGATAAAGGACTATTTTGAGCTTTTTCACTAAAACATGCATCTTCAGATGCGGAAAACTGCCAAATTACATACCACCAATCTAAAAAGGGCAGCTGGGAAGATATTTCTTTTTTCACCAGACTACGAGTATTTCACAGTAGAACAAAACAAAATGGTAAAAACATGTCCATATGAGCTAGATGAGATTCAATCAATCAACTTTACCTCGATCCAAATTAGTTGGAGCTGGTTAGATGAATCATCTTTATCCATTTTGCTCTATTTAAGTCCATTTCATTCCAATACTAAATAATACTTTAAGCCAATTAGCAATTCTCTAAAATTAGAGGCTCTCTATAGCTCATACTTACCCATGCACGGCTTATAAGACTCTAACCAGAATAGAAAGATAAATAACAATGACCAAATCAAATTCAAGACTTGTCAGAAAGACTAAACCTTTATCCCAACTAGCTGGTATTGCCTATAAGTTAAATGAGACTAGACATATAAAAATATAATTATAAAAAGAAAAAGAAAAATCTTCAGTTTCATAACCAATATTATAGCAAGCAAAAAGAAAAAAAGAATCTACATTACTAGAAAAACATCATACTTGGAAGACAGTAGCATAAAACTAAAATGACCCTAAGAAACGAAAAATAGAAACCACAAGTTAGGAACGAGCTAATTACTCTGAAATTTCCAATAATTTAATCGAAAAGATAAAAAGATCCAATACTAGGTGATTTCTTCCTATCTTTCCAAGCCTGGTAGACAAAGTTGCTGGCTATGCTAGTGGGAGATAGCAGGTACCCCGTGGAATTAGTCAAGGTCGGGGAAGCTGGTCCGAACACCACCGCTATCAAAAAAATCCAATCTTTGAAATAGAAACTCATAAAACTACAAAAATTAGGGTTCCTCTAACCTAATTGAGTGAAATCTCAAACCTTCAATCAATTACATCTTAATTCCAAACAAGTTCAAGTCAATTGTACGAATCATTAATAACCGTTCCACTCTATTGGAATCCCTTTTATTCTACCTCCAGTTACTAATAATAAACCAAATAAGAAATGAAAAAAAGCTTCAAAAAAAATCCAATCTTGGAAACAGAAACCCATCAAACTACAAAAATTAGGGCTTCTCTAACCTAATAGAGATAAATCTCAATCTCAAACCATCAACCAGTTACATCTTAATCCCAAACAAGCTCGAGTCAATTATATGAATCATTAATAACCATTCCACTCTATTGGAATCCATCTATTCTACCTCCGGTCACCAATAACAAACCAAATAAAAATGAAAAAGAAGCTTCAAACTTCAAAAGAAAAATCCAATCTGAGAAATGGGTATCTTAGTAGCTCAGTTGATTGATTACCTGAACTTTCACCTTGTTGGTGAGGGTTTGATTCCCCCCACCTTATAATCCCCCCCCAACCCACCCACCCACCCCCATATGTCCCCTTCCTTACCTCCTATGTAATAAAAAACCAAACTTGGAAACAGAAACCCATAAAACTACAAAAATTAGGGCTTCTCTAACCTAACATAGTAAAATCTCAACCTCAATCTCAAACCATCAATCAATTATCTTAATTCCAAACAAGTTCAAATCAATTGTATGAATAACTAATTATCATTCCATTCTATTGGAATACATTTAACAACAATAAACCAAATAATAATAAACAGAAAACACAAAAACCCCTCAAAACGAATACAGAAAACAAATAAAAAATCAACCATATATGAACCAAAATCTTATACATAAAAAAAAAAATCAAGAATTTACCTGGGTGAGAAGGCGCATTAAAGCCATCTCCTTTTCTCACAAAGATCCAATTTTTCTTCAACCCCTTTTCAATATTCCTCTAAAAATTACACCCCTTTTCTTCCCTATGCAACTTTATTGTAGATTTCTTCAGAGTTTTTTTTTTTTTTTGTGAAAATCGAAAAATCGAGAAGGAGAAAAAGAGAGGAACAAGATGGATATTTTCTTTTTGTTAGTGCTATTTATTTCATATGAAAAATATAAATATATTTTGTTGTTTATTATTATGAATAAATAAATAAACAAAATGGACTATTGTTTTTTTGGGAAATAAATATCTCAAGGTTCATCTGCTTCAGCTTGAATTTGCCCTATGGTGCTGAGTGGTAACTTGTGTACACAGCGCAGACCAAGACTTTAGCTTTTTTTTTACTTTAAATTTATAAAAACAAAATTGAGAAAAAAAATTAATATGTAAAACATGTTTTAAGAATTAATTAAAAGTATTTCTGAAAATAGGGTAGTTGAATGGAGAAACAATAATTATTCTAAATAGTAAGAGTTGTTATTGTGTCGATGTCTATCGAAAATAATATTTCTACCTTATAACCTATAAAAATAAGAGTAAGATCTGCATATATATACTAAGCTGATATGTTTGTTGTTGTAGCAAGAGTATGGTCTCTTTTTTGTTGTCATAGGTATTGCATTTTTTCCAAAGGAAACAACTACACATTTTGCATGATATAGACATATGGGATGTGTTTAATTTGGTATTGATTTTCAATTTTTTCATGTTCGATTGATTAAATGTTTTGAAAAATATTTTTTTTAAGAAAATAAGTTCGTTAAAAGTGAAGAAAATGAATTTTCTAGGGGAAATAGAGAAAAAACAAGTTTCACAAGTAATATTTTATATTTCGTCTGTCACTACACCTCATTTTCACTTCTCAAACCCTGTAGCTCCTACTCCCACCCTCCGAATCTACTTAGTGGTCTGAGTGTTATTCTTAATAGCTTCTCATATATTTCAATCGGTGCAACAACAATAACAACAATATAGCTATTGAGATCTCCAAGTGGGGTCTGAGAAGGGTGGGTTATACGTATACCTTACTCATATCTTGTATGAAGTGGAGAGATTGTTTCCGCTAAATCCTCGGCTCAAGAAAAAATATTTTTAAAAACATATTTGACAAATACACGAGCAACTATAGCAAAAACACCATAGAAAAGATATATTGCAATTTGATGCAAGCCAAGTTTCCTCAAAACCTTGCACACGAAGCCGAGCTAAGGAGTTTGTAGACTTTTCATCGAGTCACTACTTTGGAGGCTTGGAGGGTGCTTGGGATGAATACTTGAAGGCCAACAACTTGCTCAAATGTAAGTACAAGGAAGAAGGAAGAAGACTAAGAAGACTCTCATTTCATTAAAGGTATTTTTGTAATAATTATTATTAGTCTTCACGCTTAGTCTAACTTAGTATAAATACTACACTTAGCCTGCTAATCCGATGTCCACCCCGCCTCATATTCCATTTTATTAGGGAGATTATTTTGATTATTGAGATTATATGTGAAACTTTTGTGAGAGTTGAGGCTAAGGCCATTGTTACTTGAAATGTTGATGGGATTGCTTGCTAGAGGAAATCATTCCTCTTGAGGGTTATCTCTATAGGTTAGGTGTTCATTTGAACATTCGAATGAGGTCTTTACTTTAATATAGTATTGGTTGCCTTTGATTTCACTTTTGTGTCTACCTTTCTATCCTTTTTATCTTTAATTCCTTATTTTCTTTGTTTCTTTATCCTCCGCGTATTCGTTATTGTATCACAATTGATGCAAACTTTCCATTTGTAGTCCCAAAGATCATTTCATACTAACATGTCCTGAGGTTAGAAGTTTGATTCCAGAATGGCTAAACTATAAATATTGTATAAGGTTTGACTATATGGTCATCCTTCAAGCGGCTATTTCTGCAATTCCCCCAAACTAATATGAGTATTGGATAACATAGGCCCAAAAAGAAATTAAATGAACTTTATTTCATTTGGGTCAACAATTTTAAGGTCCAAATTTCACATGTTGTCAAATTAGGACTAATAATATCCAACAACATATGATAGGTTTAAAAACAGCATATTTTCTTTGATTCACAAGAGTTTAAATTATGCTCATTTAAAAGATAACTACAAGTAAATACTCGGTGAATATAGTTATCTAAAAAACAAAGCATGCAGCATGTTACAACATGTAAAGTTATACTAAAAATATAATTTATTTTTATATCGTTAGTATAAATAAGTTATATCCAGTTAAGAAATGTAATGCTAAATATATAATAAGGCCAGGGGATCATAATTGTAAACTACCTTAATCCACTAAGGAGTATGCATATTCTTTTTATTATTATTTTCACCCGCTATTCATATTAGGGTTCTGCCTAATTCGAATTTGCAATCATTCTCTACTATAATTTATTTTATACTCATAATTTGAACTTAAATCCTTTGATCAAAGATATATAATCTTATTCATCCCACTACAACCTTTAGAGTGATATATTATACTTATTTAAGTACATGCATGTAATTGTGAATCTAGATTGAGAAAAAAAGCCTATGGAGGGAACAACTATATAGACTCACAAGGAAAATCCAAAAGCATTCATATATGAAGTCACCCATGAAAAAGAAAAAGTTATATAATATTATATAGGTAGAGAGTGAGGTGAGCAGAGCAGATTCAAGATTTAAAGTTTATAATGTTCTGACGATTCCTAAATTGCTATCAAACCCTCTAAATCATTTATGCTATTGAGTTAGCAATTTATTATATGTATATACACACTTAGTGAGTAAACAAATGTATCTTATATAGGGTAACTTTTGATAACAACTTTAGTCTTTGGACTAGGTTGTAAGAACCAAACCTAACCACTAAGGAACAATATGGTGGGGCAAATAAACATATGGTTATGATCAACTCCCATGTCTTTTCTTGAAAAAGCAAACACACTTTAGTTTTCTAATGTTCATATATCATGCATTAGACTATTCACTTTGAATGATTGAGTGAAGGAATGTGGGGGGGCTTTATTTGGGGTTTGTGTTTTTTGAAGGATTCAATTGTAGATTCTTCTTGGACAAGTTATAAAAGATTCTCCATGGGGTGGGGTGGGAGGGGTGGGGACTACAAAATGACCAATGAAATTGTGCCACATAGGATTTCCATTTAGGGTGGGTAAAAATCATTCATTTGCATTAGCAAATTTGGAGGGGTATAGACTTGTGGAAATCATTAAAATAATTATAGTGATGTTGCTCTTTTCATCATCACTCATCTTTATTGGTATATTTCTTCCTCACATATGGGCCTCTTATGTCCCATCTACCTTTTTTAAGTCTTAACCTTAAATGGGAAAAGATTTTTGAATTTATATAGTTTTTTTTTCATTGATCTTTAGGGTTTGTTTGGTTATAGGGATTAGGAGTTATTCCAATTTTTTTATTATTTTATGATTGTGTTGTCCGGATCAAATTTCACGCATCTCGATTAAATTCACGTGTTTTTGATCTCCACTGAGATTTGAACTTGAGACATTAGACCTCAGACCTCATGGTTTCTTTAACCACTTCATTGACCACATGTCACACCCTTGGGTGCATTATTCCAATATAAATTTTAGAATTAATTTTTTTAGTATTTAGTTGTGATTATTGCTAAAATCAAAATAAAATTTGTACCCAAATTATAGAATTATCTATCTCGTATGCAATTAGACCTCTCTATAATGGTCTAGTTTTTTTTGGAGCCGACTTTCATATTATGGTATATCATATATTCTATATAACATCGTCTCGCTATATATATAGCAACCAAATGATATTCATACAAACGGTGTTATTATAGAGAAATTTGACCATAGAAGATAAGATTTTCTAATTTTTGATTATAATAGCCTTGTTTTGATTTTGTGTAAACATCTGAAAGAATAAGTATTATTTACACCCGATATTTATATAAAACCATGCAATTAAACTTTAAGTTGTTTTGCTTAGTAACAAGTTATATCGAAATTATAATAAAAAATTAAATAACTATGAGATCATTTAGTGAGTATACTTTTATTAAAAGATGTTTAATTCATTAGAATGAGATATACAAGGTGTAACTTTTCCATGTGTTTGATTTTGCACTAAATAATTTCGAATAATTTTTCATTTTCAATTTTGACTTTTTTTTTATTCCGAAACTTCTGAATGTTACCTCACACTATGATAAATAATACCATAGTTATAAAATTAATAATCTGAAAATTGCTAATCCCAAAATCAAAAGTTCAACCAAACGCGGAATAAAATCTAAATTTCCCTTGTACAGACCTACTCTTAGCCACATTTTAAAATTAAAACCAGTACACATTTTCAGAACAGAAGACAATAATTTATATTCCTGTCATAATATTTTTCATGTATTATATGAAGTACATTATCCAACCTTTTGTTTCTTGATAAATTTGTACAAGAAGTTTATAACTTTATTTCTGATTTCTCTGTTTGTTTATGAGATGAATACAAACACATGCACGTGTGTGACAGACTAAATTGACACAACATGAATATTGTCTTGTACAATTGTGACATAATTATTGTACATAAAATTATCAAAAAAAAATATCATGTGAGAAAAATATCATAGAGAGATTTAACATTTTAAGTTTATAAATTCTGAATTCTAAGATATGACAGTTTATTCATGAGTCTCGGATAAATAAGTTGTATATTAAGTGAAGTTTTTAATACATATAGGCTGAGGCGGATTTAGAATTTTCACTAAGAGGGTTCAAAATTTAAAGAAATAAACACACGAACTAGTCGAAAGGGGATTTAACGTCTATTATATATACATAAAAAATAATTTTAATCATTTATAAATAGTATAATTTTTTCGCCGAAAGGAGGTTCATCCCCTGGCCAAAGGCTAGCTTCGCGTTGCATATAGGGGTCATTTGTTAGCAGATATAGAGTTATGCATGTATTAGTAGTATACGGATTAATTATGAGGGAATTTATGTCTTATTTTATGTAGGTATTAGTTATGCACAGTTTAGTTATTCATGCATTAATTATGCGTGTATTAGTTATTCCACCTTCTATCTCGCATAAAATAATACATAGATTCGCTCATAATTTATACTCATATTAACTATGCTGATTTTTAAATTGCAAATCAAATACCGTATTAATTTTATACATGTATAACTTACCTCTTAACCAGCCACTAAACATGATATTACTTATGCAAAATTTAATACCTGCATAACTGACCTCCAAATCAGCTACCAAACGACTTCATAGTATTTGTGAACGAAAATTATTGAGTTCTGCCAACCCATAACTTTGTATTGTAGCTCTGCCTTTATGTAATATTAAATTTACCAAAAAGATATAATAAGTGCCACACAAAAATGGAATAAATCACTTAAGGAAAGAATAGTTGATTCTTTCATGCTTTTTGTCCACCTTATGCAATAATGGAGGGATTCCTATTTTTATGACAACAAATATGAACATAATAATAAAAACAAATATTGCTCCCTCTGGAAAAATTATATTTTAAAAAAAAAGTTCACTGAACGAAGTATTTCGCGTTTGTAACGGATTCAAAAGGGGTGCGTGCCTTAAGGGTATAATATAGACAACTAACGCTTATGCAAATATTAAGTTGATTCTACGATTTAATCTCGTGATCTATAAATTATAGAGAGAACTTTATTGTTAGTCCAACTCGAAACCAAAATTATATTACGTCACTAATTTTTAACAATTAAAAAACAAATTAAAGAATATCCTCCAAAATAGTGGGGGATATTCAAAGCAAATAAAGAATTGACTAGAAATAGTATTATATTGAGCTGCCCCATTAAGTCATTTTCACATTCCAATATAAAAAATAATGAACTCCAATGTCCCACAAAAAGTTTTTTTAAAAAAAGAAAAAGAAAAAAGGAGCACCCCTTCTTTTCTTTTTTCCTTTAAATATTTTTTTCTATTTGGAATCAAATACAAAGATTATATTGTGAAGGCTAACAATTGATTAAAAAGAGAAAACAAATTATTAATTTTATCACTATAATAATAATAACATACTCAGTATAAATATTAAGTATGTAGAATGCACGCAATATGCAGAATGTATGTAAATTTTATTTCTATCTCATTAAGGTACAGAAATTGTTTCGATAAAACCTCAATTCAAGTAAAATATCTTAAAGCAGTTGAAAAAAAAACGAAAAAATGAAAAATGGTAATAACAATGAAATAAAGCGCTATAAGAAGTTATACATAATCAATAATTGATGAACAAAAAACTACGAGAATAACCCAAATACTAATAGTATTACTTATTGGGATTGGTCCTGTTCTGACATTTATATGTTATTTCTGTTTTGTTTGTCATATCTTGTACTTTTGTTACTTTTTTTTGGGACCTCTCTCTCTCTGATGATATAGTGGTAAAGTCTGATTCTAGGATTTCCTAGAACATGGTGCACCATGCACCGTGCATCGCTAAAAAAAGATGGAAAAAATATATTTAATGAAAATTGATCCATAGTTCTCGAGGTAAATAAATCAACTTTTAATCAAGTGCACCATTAATCTTCTTGTAGCATAGGTGCAAACAGTAAATATTATATTAATTTTAAAAAATATATACATAAGATGCCTAATTTTTCGTGATCTTGTATACACCATCCACTCCAAATTTTACGTGTAACATTACACTGAATATATTACTACTATTATTTAATATTCTAGTCTTGTCAATAACCAAAAATACTAGTAATTTTTAACAAATCATTTTCACATTCCAATATATTATAGAAAGAAAAAAAACAGTAAACTCCAAATTCCCAACAAAGTTATTTAAAAAAAAAAAGTAGCACACCTTTTTTTTTTTCTTCAACTTTTTGGCCATTTGGAATAAAATACAGAGTTTACAGCCTGTAAAACCACAATTATGAAAACTAAACCAATACATTAAAACTTAATTAGTACTACTAATACTAAAATTACTATTTTTAATCTCTTTAATTATTACTAATTTTTATTTATAAACATAATTAAAAATTATTCTTACAATACCATTTGATCAGTAATTGCACCAACTTCCACAAGCTTAGTAATAAGTCCACCACTAAGATGAAGTGCCACGAGGCTCTCTAATCCACCGACACGTGTCCCTCCGATGTACATCGCCGGCATCTCACCACCTCCGCCGACACGTGTCCCTCCGATGAACATCTCCGCCGTATCGCCGCCGTCCTCCGCCGTGCCTGCAGCGGTGGTTAGGGCGGCGATCTCGTCGTCCTCTAATTGAATAACGGTAGGGTGGACGTTAACGGCGGATAGTAACAGCCGTTTCATGACGTGGCACATGCAGCAGGCGGATCGGGTGAAAATAACGACGGGATTCTCGGAGATCAGTCGCCGGATTCTCGTCTCCGGCGATTCAGCGACGTCGATTGCTAGCGGCGAATTGGTGGTTGTGGTGGTGAGGGGTAGTGTTGCGCCGCCGTCGCCGCCGCCGTCAGATGACGGCGAGTAACGGCGGACTACGCCTTGCATGATGAACACACACAATATATATATATATAACTGTGAACAAAGTGTGGAGAGTATATATAGAGAAAAAATTCTGAGTGTTTTTTTATTTATATAATAAATGAATTTTAGTTATATACACCGATAATATAAGTTTTATTTTACGTGTAATTTAACTTATTAGAGTTAATGCACATACAAATTTAAGATTTTAAATTTACGAGTTTCAAATTATAAATCAAGTGTCTATAATAAATAAACTTTCTAATTTTATAAGGTATATGTAAATTTATGTAGTACATACTACTCTCTCCAAATTTCACTCTCGTAGGAGTGACATTGATTATGTTGTTGTTGTTGAGTTTCGAACTATAATTTTCTTTTGTTTACTGATTAAGTTGTTGTTGTTATTGTTGAGTTTTGAACTATGATATAAATTTTATTTACGTGTAATTTATTAATGCACAAGCATATTTAAGGTCTTAAGTTTACGAGTTTCAAACTATAAATCAAGTGTCCATCATAAATAACGTATCTAATTTTACAAGGTAAGAATAAGATTATGTACACGCTACTCTTTCAAATTTCACTCATAGGAATGACATCAGTTATGTTGTTGAGTTTCAAAGTATAATTCTTTTTGTTTAGTGGGTTTTGAATGAATTATTTATATATATGAGATGAATTTCTTATAATAAATATATAATTTGAATCGAAATTAATAAATTTTATCGAATATGTGACTTTTATTATGTCCTCTATTGGCGAGTTGAAGTTGAAGGCTAGCTCACTTATTGAGTTTTCTACCTTTCACGATTAAAGTGAAGGGTTTAAATAACTCATCGATAACCTAGTATTTCTTTTTTCTTTACCCCTCTTTTGTAATATAAGAAAATAAATTAGAATTTAACTAATATTCACAAATGATATAAATAATTTTTACGCTATTTAAATTATTAAATTATAATATGTGACTTGTCTTATTTTTAAGATTACGATGGAATTTATCATAAATATCTTTGGAATGAAATACCAAACGAAACATATTACGTAAGTTACGCTGTGTTTGGACACATGCACCACTTGTCCTTTTTTTTTTTTGCTTAAATAAATTTTATTTTAATTATTTATTTGTAAGAACTTGTTTGGAATATTTTCAAGTCAATTGGAACAAATGAGTAGACAATTAAGTTAATTATATAATGATTTGAAAATGTTTAGGTGATTTTTTCTAAGAATTTTGTTGTCTCTCAACAATGTTAAACTCCTAGTATAATTTATTATTCCCTCTGTCTCAGTTTGTGTGGCATAACTAGGATTTTGAAAGTCTATCAGTTTAATTGTGACCGTAAATTCGAGCATGTAATTTACATTTTTTTTTATTTTAAGGTAATTATTGATTACTCAATTGTCAGACTCATGTTGATTCCGACAAATTTTATTTTTACTGTAAATTTCGTTATTATCTGTATCGAGTCGACATATAGAATGACACTCTATCAATCACAAATTTGGAGTTTTTTCTTTCAACGTTTGCTTAGCAAGAATTGCTCCATCGTCATGGATTCTTTAATTTGTTGTTGACGATTGATCTTTAACACCAAGTAATATGGTGAATAAAAAGTTCCTCACATTTAAAGAGATTATCGAATTTCAACAGTTGCGATAAGTTGCTCTCTTGATATTGAGAACTAGAACACCCCAAATTAGGTAAAAAAATTATTCGTATCTAATATTTACATTAAGTCGGTACATACATGACATTTTGAACAAAGACTTTTAACACTTGTTATATTTAATTAACATGCATTCTAACCACATTAATCACTTAACTATTTGTGATTATTTTTTTTACGTAATTTAGTAGAATTAAATAATTAATGATGTCATCTTTACTAGTGACGTGGAAAATGTGAAGTGGGGCCCACATTCTCATATTTTCTCCAACTTGCCGGCGTAGCTGCTGACGTAATCAACTGCCCTCTATGCTTAGAGTAAGCTGACGTGTAATCAGAATTGTTTATATATTTTAGGGTGTGTTCGGTACGGAGAAAATCTCATGTTCGTTTGGTCAGAAAAATTTAAAATATTTTTAGAGAAAAATAAGTTCTTTAAAAATAAGAAAAATGACTTATCTAATGGGAGTAGGGAAAATAAATATTTTTCTAGAAATATTTTTAGAATAGTAATTTTTACTTATGTGTACCGTAAGGTAAAAAATAAATAAGAAACCCACTTATTTTTCTACAAAACATTTTCCTTCGTATCGAACACACCCTTAAAGAAAAAAAGAGTAAAATTCACCTCTCTGCTTTTGGTTATGTTTTTATCATAGCTCACATCGTTTTCTTATGTAAAGCATCAACTCTCTCGTTAGGTAATTATTTAAGTCGAAAACAAATCTCGCATAAGTCTGTTTCCTTGTCATCTTAGTGAGACAATGCCTTTTTAGGTTTACGTTTAACATCCTTTTGTGACGTTCTCCATAAGCGCCTCGAGTCGTTAGCTGGGATTTAGGGCATTACTACCACGATTACTACTATCGACCAGAGGTCCCCCAACTCTCTGAGTTCTTATTCAGACACCTGGCATAGTTTTAACAACATCAAGATGCGTCTATTTTATTTCCAAACCTTAAATTCATTTCTAATGCAAATCAGTGCTGATTTTCAAGTTCCAAGCTTCCATATGAGGCTGACTCTAAAAAGGAAAAGGAAAAAGAAAACAAATACAGACAGATAAAATGAAGTTGGAAAGTAACAATTAATATTCATTCAACTATAGAGATTCGAAAAAAGGCAACATTCATCAATCATCCGTACTACCTATCAAATGCCATGTTGTTAATACATCAAAGATCAACGAATAAAGCTACTTATAGAAAAAGAACTATGTTTGAAAATCTTCCTTCAATTTTTTATTTTTTTTTGCTTTCAAAACTTGATGCAGTTGTCTTTTTATGCTTATCAAATTCCAGATGACAGGCTTAAGCTAAAAGCAAAGACGGAAAGCAAAACAACAGAAGAAATTAGCATCACATGCCATGCCTCATACTAGCTTCCATCAAATCTATATGCTGAATAGTGCTGATGTTTTTAGTTGCTAAAGTTATTGGGAGGCAAACTTTTATATTTTTGATAGATAGGAAACAAACCTTGTGTATCGTACACATTTGAATTCTATTAGACCTTTGCATTCGATACTGAACATTTGCATCACTCTAATACCACCTCCTCCTTGATCAACTCACTGAAAAGGGAAAGAAAAGTATACATGAAATCTTCAAGTAAGATGAAGAGTGAGATATGTAACAAGAATACATGAATTGCTATTGAGATAAATTTCCAAAGAAAAACTAACATCCGGATAACGTATATGTTCATGGTAGAGCAAATTATTTTAATTCCTACCTATACTAGATTTCGTTTTACAGTGTTTGCATGCGAATATAAAGATTTTATTACCTTTTCTTTTGGTCAAGCTGAAGAGGATTTCTCGGGTTCATAGTGGCAATAGACACTCCATACTGCTCAACAAGATTTAACAAGGGAAAAGAATTAGCAAGCAAGCAAAGGGAAGTAAACAAAAATAAATAGCTACCGAGGAAAAAGAATAACTTACATCTGTCGGAGCGCCATTAATTTTAATCATCACATGCATTCACCATCCATATATATTTTGGAAGTATGAGCAATTTTTGACCAATACTCCCCCTTGTCAAGTTCTAGTAGTGGTTTGAGCAACGGGCAGTTTCGAATAGATAGTTTAGAGAGGGAAGAGGGCATCCCTTTTACTGGAAGGGATTGGAGATTAGGGCAATCATAGATGAACAGCTCAGAGAGGGAGGAGGGCAGCTCCGATTCTGCAAGAGATTGGAGTTGATGGCAATTGTCGATCTTTAGACATAGAAGGGAAGTGAGGCGCCGAAGACTTTCCGTCGGTAGTGAATGGAGCTCATGATGGCCAAATAAATGTAGCTCAGAAAGAGAGGAGGGAAGCCCTTGTTCCAGCAGTGACTGAATTCGAGGTAAATTACCAATATGTAGATTTTCAAGAGAGGTGAGGCCTTTGAGAACTTGGCTGCTTAGTGTTTTCAGATTGTGTATGGTAAGCCTTCGAATAGAGCAAGGCAACTCCCAATTGTCACCAGCAAGAATCTCTTCGTGACTGCCATCATGTTGGATCCATAACTCTCTGAGACAGGGGAGTCTCTGTAAATGCCACTCGTTTCGGCCGTTCACCAGTTTCTCGCAATCCCTGATTTGAAGGACTTGTAAATTGAAGGGCAATCCTCCTTCTGGGAAGGACTCTATTTCTGGACAATATCGCAGGTGCAGTTTATTAAGAGATGGAAGGAGTTCCTGCATACGTTCTGGCAGCCGCTTCAGCTTCTCGCATTTGATAATACACAATGACGTCATCTGGGTCCCACATGCCACCGAAAGTATTTCAAGTTTCTCACAATACAAAATATCGAGTATTTCAGTCCAAGTAGGAATCGAAAGCCTAGGAAGGTTGCGGCAACCATATACAATCAAATGGCGTGCTCTTGGGACCAACTCAGGTGATATATCATCTATAGAATCACATTCATACAGTTCCAAATACTTGAGAAACATGTTAGAAATCATCTCACCAACTGACGCCTCCAATTTCAATTTAGGGCAACCAGATATGGTTATTGTCTTCAAGGTATTCGGCAGAGTGCTAATAGGTAAGGAGGTAAGAGAGTTACAATGAGAAATATATAATTGAACAATCTGCTTCATTCCCTGAAGTTGGGATGTAAACAGTTCAGCCTTATTAAAAAGAACTCCAACCTTAGGACAATTAACAACTTCAAACTCTTTTAAACTTGAAAGTTGGATGGGTGTCTCCATATTGAGTTCAGGACAATCTGAAATTCTCAATCTTGTCAGAGAACAAAGATTTGCAGGCAACTTCCCCATCAACTTCGGACACTTTTCAATTGAAAGGTTCTGAAGTGTAGGAAACTCTCCATTTCCAAAAACGTGCCATTGCTTCCACTCCGGCATATCTTCAAATTCAAGCTTCTCAAGAGAGTAAAAAGGCTTTTTGGAGGATGAACTAC
The DNA here is from genome assembly GCA_003996215.1 of Jaltomata sinuosa. NCBI lineage: Eukaryota > Viridiplantae > Streptophyta > Magnoliopsida > Solanales > Solanaceae > Jaltomata > Jaltomata sinuosa. Next base: position 349,541 of record QJPP01007239.1, read on the forward strand.
CGTAGAATTCTTCCGCCACCTCTGTTATTCCATGCATCCCCCTAATGGCAAGGAATTTCAGAGAAGGAAGTTGTCCTAGTGCTGGCAAGGAAAAACAGTCCTCACAGTTGCTAAGAGACAGTTGTACTAGCAGCTTAAGAAATGAATGATCAGCTAGCCAATTTGGAAATTGTGTCCCTCTATATCCGGTGATTTGGAGTTCTTTTATGTTTGTGTGTGGGCGTAGCTCATCAAGTATGTCTCTTTCAGTTTGTGAATTATCCGCAATACTTTCACCCCACTCCAACGATAACCTTTCAACATGATTCTTGTCCCTCATGTTTGCCTTCTGAGCTTCCCTTCTATCAACCACATTTTGCAAATCTAGAATTGATAGAGATCCATACAAGTTATGCAATTCACTCAAATCTTCCATTCTCGAACCACCGCAACCACCTAGAAGAAAGTTGGCTCCCACTAGCACTTGGAGGCTTTTCAACTTGCTCAGATGTAGCGGCATCTTCAAGCGAGAAGCGTTGCTTATGTCAAGATGACGCAAGTTGATCAACTTCTCCATCTGCAGCGGTAGCTTCTCAAGACCATCACAAGATGACAAGAGAAGTGTCTCTAGGTTATCCAATACACAAATGGAATCCGGCAACTTTTTAATCTTTGTCCGAGAAAGGTCCAAAAATCTCAGGAGTTTTAATTTGATAAACAAGGCATCGGGCAACTCCACAATCGCATATCTTGACAACGATAATGCTCTTAAGGATGTTAGACATGGCAACATGTCATGCAGCACCCTCTTGCTTAGCTGAAGTTGGTAACGTCCCTGGATATTGATTGGAAGCATTGTCCTCAACTGCTTTGATTCGGAGAGTGGTTTCAATTTCTCAAAGTCACCACCATATCCCATTGAATAGGACATGTGCCGACTTTGTTCCAACATATGAGATCCTTCGTTCTCTTCCAACCTAATACAAAGATTTGAAGATGCAATTTGGGCCAAATCATTGACAAGGTCATGCATTACGAATTCCTCTACATCTCTTTTAGAAGACTTTGGGACCCGTTCGAACAGTGATCTTGATCTCAACTCGAGAAAGTATTGTTTACCTGAATGAAACTGCTGTACAAGACCATTAGCAATCCACAGGTGAATAACTTGGTCTTTGCAAAAATTGATAATCTTTGGGATATATTGCACAATAAGCAAAACATTGCTTCAAATGTGCAGGAAGATCATTGTAGCTCAACATCAATGCTGGTAAGATGTCATTCGAACAACTTGGCAGCTCCCATATGTCACTACTTAAAATGTCTCTCCACTCATCCACCTCTGATTTGGAGCGTAAAATACCAGCAAGTGCCTTTAGAGCTAGAGGCAATCCTTTGCACTTGTCTGCAATTTGTTTTCCAACCTCTTCAAGTTCCGGATGTTCCTCAAGATCCCTGTTTTCTAATGAATGTCGTTTAAATAGAGCCCAAGAGACTTCATCAGACAGAGTCCCCACGTTGATTGCCCCACGACCCATCAGCAAGGCAACACTCTCTTTACGTGTAGTTACAATGATCTTACTTCCCATATCTCCTTGTACAAAAAGATTTCTCAAGTCATCCCACTCATTATACTTATCATTCCGCACGTCATCAAGGACAACGAGAAACCTTTTTCCATTTAGGCTTTCCTTCAATTTTACTTGTAGTTGATTAAGATTGTTGTCATCCTTCAAGTCAAATGAGCCAATTTCTTGAAGCAACCCTTTTGTTATTCTTAGAGCATCGTATGGTTCAGACACACAATACCAAGCTTTCAAATCAAAATGGTCTTTCACCTTCTCATCATTGTAAACCGCTTTAGCAAGTGTGGTCTTGCCCACGCCCCCCATTCCAACAATAGGGACAACAGTCAGATTTTTTTCTTTTGCATCCTTAGACAATAAACGGTCAATCAATTCCTTCATTTCAATCTGCCTACCAAAGATATCAGAATCATCAACCAAAGAAGTTGAAGGTGTTCTAGTTTCTTGTTTAGTCGAACCAAAATGTTCCTTTAAGCCAAGGAGACCAATTTCCTTTTGCAAATCCTCCAATGTTTCAATAGTGTCTTCCAACTTCTCCTTTATGTTAAGAAAAAAACCATCACTCAAGCTCAGGTTGAGGTCACTTACTTGCTGGTTGCTTGTTTCTGCAAGATTTTGATGCTGACCTTCCACCTTAAGCCTCAAAGCCTCATAATTGACTTGTTCCATTAAGTTTTCAGCACCGTCCACAGCATCTCGAAGCTCATTAAGCCACTGGCTCACGCGTGGATTTGATGCCTGCTTATTCTCCGCGTCACTTAGCACAGCCTGAAGGCCAACCAAAGTCATCCTCAGCTTCTTTAAGAGCCGAACATCATGCTTATGCTTCTGAAACATCTTGAGCAGATCACCCTTAGGAGCAATCCTATCAAAGAGAACATTCAAAGCTGAAGAGAGAAATGCACCACCAACTGCTAAGCCAATCTCCATTTCTGAAATCTGCAAAGCAAAACAAGGAACCACAAACTGATTTTAAGAATTTTGAGAAGATAAATGTTTCTATCTTCAAATATTAACAACTTTATTTTACCTGTGTAATGCTAAGAGTAAATTGCAAACAAGAATGATCAGTGATTTCTCTCTCTCTCTCTCTCTCTTGCTAGTGGTCTTACTTGTAATTGGTACAACTATGTTTGCTACAGCTGACAATAAGAGAAAAAAAGAAGAAGCAAAACTGTCCTTTTTTCTCTTTTCCAAAAGGATGACTTTTCATCCAACAAAAAGACAGAGACATCATAATAGATCCTGACTATTCATTACTTTCTCAATTCAATAATTGAGGCAAGAGAAGAAGGATACTTGGGGGTGTAGAAAGGGGGGACTGAAAAATAAAATGGTAAGCTCATCTTTTTACATCTCATAATAGTGTTACTTGGGCCTACCATATCATGAATAGGTTTTGGTTTGAAGACAAGCTATGTTGGGTTAGTTATACTGGGATTAGTAATGTTAGGATTAGTTATTTGATTTCTTAGTTTTGTTGCGCCGATTATGTAATAAGACCAAAAAAGCATACTTGATTTTAGGTAGTTACCAAGGACAACTGAATATCACCTTGATGTAGATGTTTTAAGCTGCTCTTTCCTCCTCACTTAGCACCTTGCCACTGTTGGAGAGCCTACGAGAAACATACCTGGAAGCTTCCAATCCCTCGCTGCCATCACAGTTTTGTCTCTAAAGCCTTCCGGAAGCTGAAACACTCATCAAATCAACTGATATACATTGATGTTAATGGATGTACAGAGCAAGTATACAAAAACTTCTCTCTTTTTTTTAGAAAGAAGAGTTCAAAGAATTGAGTAAAGGTGTCTTTTTCCCCTTTTCCTAGTTTAGGCCTCCATACTCAACAATTTCTATCATTGCTAATTGATAACTTGCAACATACATACAAATATCAATTTTCACAAGATAGCGGAGCACGAGAGGAAAGGTGCTTCCATTATGACGAAGGCGATTTTACTCCCATAAAATGTTCATATTGGCATATTACATATCAAATAGGAAAGGAATCACACAGTATTACATCTCAGTGTAAAAGGCAAAAGCAGAAGAGAGCAAGTGCCAGCACACGTTTTATTAAATATGTATATATGATGCGAAAACAAAAACTACATGGACAATGAAATTGAAATAACTGTAGGTTTTGTTCTAGTTTCCTTTGTCAAGCTAGAGAAGATTCATGACTATTTTCATTTTTGCACCGTCATAGGTCATAAATCAACTACCACCCAACATCTACCGAAGACAGTATTACAGTTTTCAATGTTGATAACAGATGAGCAGGACATAAAATGGAAACAGGCCAACTTCCTAATTCTATTATGTTGTGCAAAAAACCCCTTAATCGTTAGCACTATCCTCGCCTTCAGAGTTTTCTTCTCCAGCTTGTTCATCTTGTGTTTCCATTTTCTATCGGATGCTCTTTCCCATTTTCAGCAGGTTGATCTTTCCGCTTAGCCTTTTAGTTAGATTCATTAGTTGTCGATGATCCTGACTTCCTTTTAGATTTGCTCTGTCTGAACTCTGTGAAAAGGAAAGAACAAAGAAAAGATATATATGAGTTCACCAAACACTGAAATATCTCTGGAGAAGAATTATATAGGAGTATCATAGTGCCTTAATTTGGACTAGATAACTCAAACAACATAGTGGACACTGAGATTAAGTTTGGATTCCACAACTACAACCACGTAAAGCAAATACAGTGCTTGTTATCATAAATATATACAACAACATACCGAGTGCATCCCACAAGTGGTCTGAGGAGGGTGGTGTGTACGCAACCTAATTACCCTTGCTTTATGAAGGTAGAGAGGTTGTTTCCATTGGCTCAAGTAAAGCATATCAAAATCAACTATGAAAAGAAAATACAGTGAAGCAAGTCATGCTGATCATAAAGATATACATTATCCAAAAAATAATCACACGCATACATGCATCAAAGCAAGTCATATTGGCATTGGATTCTAAATGTACATCAGAGATATAAACACATATGATTAGCTAATGATATTTGTTTAACGAGTCCGAAGCATGTCAGACGAGGACATTTCACTTACATAGGACGGGCAAATTTCTAATTTTACTTTTTTCCAAGCATACTAAACGCGTTGGCATTGATGATGCTAAAAGCCATCACATTGAGCAATACAAAGCAGCGATTTTTTGCTTTCAAAACTTGATGCAGTTGTCTTTTTATGCTTATCAAATTCCAGATGACAGGCTTAAGCTAAAAGCAAAGACGGAAAGCAAAACAACAGAAGAAATTAGCATCACATGCCATGCCTCATACTAGCTTCCATCAAATCTATATGCTGAGCAATCCACTATAAACAAAGAATTATGCAGAAAGCATACGCATAACCAAACCCCCAACCTATCTTAATCTGGAAAAAAATATCAGTCTTGATAGTCAAGAGCACTGGACAATAAAAATGACTAGTCTTTAATCTCTTTATTCATTTACACATTCAAGTGACTGTCTATTCAATAGAGTTGCAGCAGAATATTCCTTTTACCAACTGAGCTAAGAGCTGTAACAGCTTACATATTGTCACCAAAATCCTGACAAAGAAAAAAAAAATTAAGTTGATATCCCATAATCATTAATAAAAACCTGAATAGTGCTGATGTTTTTAGTTGTTAAAGTTATTGGGAGGCAAACTTTTATATTTTTGATAGATAGGAAACAAACCTTGTGTATCGTACACATTTGAATTCTATTAGAGCTTTGCATTCGATACTGAACATTTGCATCACTCTAATACCACCTCCTCCTTGATCAACTCACTGAAAAGGGAAAGAAAAGTATACATGAAATCTTCAAGTAAGATGAAGAGTGAGATATGTAACAAGAATACATGAATTGCTATTGAGATAAATTTCCAAAGAAAAACTAACATCCGGATAACGTATATGTTCATGGTAGAGCAAATTATTTTAATTCCTACCTATACTAGATTTCGTGTTACAGTGTTCGCATGCGAATATAAAGATTTTATTAGCTTTTCTTTTGGTCAAGCTGAAGATGCTTACTCGGGTTCATAGTGGCAATACACGCTACATGCTGCTCAGCAAAATTTAACAAAGGAAAAGAATTAACAAGCAAGCAAAGGGAAGTAAACAAAAACAAATAGCTACTGCAGATAAAGAATAACTTACAGCTGTCGGAGGGCCATTCATTTTAATCATTAAAGGAATTCCCATTCGATCTGTATGGTGGAGACATGAGCAACTTTTGGCCAGTACTCCCCCTTGTCAAGTTCTAGTAGTGGTTTGAGCAACGGGCAGTTTCGAATAGATAGTATAGAGAGGGAAGAGGGCATCCCTTTTACTGGAAGGGAATGGAGATTAGGGCAATCCCCGATGGCCAGCTCAGAGAGGGAGGAGGGCAGCTCTGATTCTGCAAGAGATTGGAGTTGATGGCAATCGTCGATCTCTAGACATAGAAGGGAAGTGAGGCGCCGAAGACTTTCCGTCGGTAGTGAATGGAGCTCATGATGGCCAAATAAATGTAGCTCAGAAAGAGAGGAGGGAAGCCCTTGTTCCAGCAGTGACTGAATTCGAGGTAAATTACCAATATGTAGATTTTCAAGAGAGGTGAGGCCTTTGAGAACTTGGCTGCTTAGTGTTTTCAGATTGTGTATGGTAAGCCTTCGAATAGAGCAAGGCAACTCCCAATTGTCACCAGCAAGAATCTCTTCGTCACTGCCATCATGTTGGATCCATAACTCTCTGAGACAGGGGAGTCTCTGTAAATGCCACTCGTTTCGGCCGTTCACCAGTTTCTCGCAATCCCTGATTTGAAGGACTTGTAAATTGAAGGGAAATCCTCCTTCAGGAAAGGACTCTATTTCTGGACAATCCCGCAGTTGCAGTGTACTAAGAGATGGAAGGAGTTCCTGCATACGTTCTGGCAGCTGCTTCAGCTTCTCGCAATTTTCAATACGCAATGACGTCATCTGGGTCCCACATGCCATCGAAAGTATTTCAAGTTTCTCACAATACAAAATATCGAGTATTTCAGTCCAAGTAGGAATCGAAAGCCTAGGAAGGTTGCGGCAACTATATACATTCAAATGGCGTGCTCTTGGGACCAACTCAGGTGATATATCATCTATAGAATCACATTCATACAGTTCCAAATACTCGATATACATGTTAGAAATCATCTCACCAACTGACGCCTCCAATTTCAATTTAGGGCAACCAGATATGGTTATTGTCTTCAATGTACTGGGCAGATTGCTAATAGGTAAGGAGGTAAAAGAGTTCCAATGAGAAATATCTAATTCAACAATCTGCTTCATTCCCTGAAGTTGGGATGTAAACAGTTCAGCATCATCAAAAAGAACTCCAACCTTTGGAGAACCAACAACTACAAACTCTTTTAAACTTGAAAGTTGGATGGGTGTCTCCATATTGAGTTCAGGACAATCTGAAATTCTCAATCTTGTCAGAGAACAAAGATTTGCAGGCAACTTCCCCATCAACTTCGGACACTTTTCAATTGAAAGATTCTGAAGTGAAGGAAACTCTCCATTTCCTAGAACGTGCCATTGCTTCCACTCTGGCATCTCTGCAAATTCAAGCTCCTCAAGAGAGTTGAAAGGCTTTTTGTAGGACGAACTACCGTAGAATTCTTCCGTCACCTCTGTTATTCCATGCATCCCTCTAATGGCAAGGAATTTCAGAGAAGGAAGTTGTCCTAGTGCTGGCAAGGAAAAACAGTCCTCGCAGTTGCTAAGAGACAATTGTACTAGCAGCTTAAGAAACGAATTATCAGCTAGCCAATTTGGAAATTGTGTCCCTCTATATCCGGAGATTTGGAGTTCTTTTATGTTTGTGTGTGCGCGTAGCTCATCAAGTATGTCTCTTTCAGTTTGTGAATTATCCGCAATACTTTCACCCCACTCCAACGATAACCTTTCAACATGATTCTTGTCCCTCATGTTTGCCTTCTGAGCTTCCCTTCTATCAACCACATTTTGCAACTCTAGAATTGATAGAGATCCATACAAGTTATGCAATTCACTCAAATCTTCCATTCTCGAACCACCACGACCACCTAGAAGAAAGTTTGCTCCCACTAGCACTTGGAGGCTTTTCAACTTGCTCAGATGTAGCGGCATCTTCAAGCGAGAAGTGTTGCTTATGTCAAGATGACGCAAGTTGATCAACTTCTCCATCTGCAGCGGTAGCTTCTCAAGATCATCACAAGATGACAAGAGAAGTGTCTCTAGGTTATACAATACACAAATGGAATCCGGCAACTTTTTAATCTTTGTCCGAGAAAGGTCCAAAAATCTCAGGAGTTTTAATTTGATAAACAAGGCATCGGGCAACTCCACAATCGCATAAATTGACAACGATAATGCTCTTAAGGATGTTAGACATGGCAACATCTCATGCAGCACCCTCTTGCTTAGCTGAGGTTGATAAAGTCCTTGGATATTGATTGGAAGCATTGTCCTCAACTGCTTTGATTCGGAGAGTGGTTTCAATTTCTCAAAGTCACCACCATATCCCATTGAATAGGACATGTGCCGACTTTGTTCCAACATATGAGATCCTTCGTTCTCTTCCAACCTAATACAAAGATTTGAAGATGCAATTTGAGCCAAATCATTGACAAGGTCATGCATTACGAATTCCTCTACATCTCTTTTAGAAGACTTTGGGACCAGTTCGAACAGTGATCTTGATCTCAACTCGAGAAAGTATTGTTTACCTGAATGAAACTGCTGTACAAGACCATTAGCAATCCACAGGTGAATAACTTGGTCTTTGCAAAATTGATAATCTTTGGGATATATTGCACAATAAGCAAAACATTGCTTCAAATGTGCAGGAAGATCATTGTAGCTCAACATCAATGCTGGTAAGATGTCATTCGAACAACTTGGCAGCTCCCATATGTCACTACTTAAAATGTCTCTCCACTCATCCACCTCTGATTTGGAGCGTAAAATACCAGCAAGTGCCTTTAGAGCTAGAGGCAATCCTTTGCACTTGTCTGCAATTTGTTTTCCAACCTCTTCAAGTTCCGGATGTTCCTCAGGATCCCTGTTTTCTAATGAATGTCGTTTAAATAGAGCCCAAGAGACTTCATCAGACAGAGTCCCCACGTTGATTGCCCCACGACCCATCAGCAAGGCAACACTCTCTTTACGTGTAGTTACAATGATCTTACTTCCCATATCTCCTTGTACAAAAAGATTTCTCAAGTCATCCCACTCATTATACTTATCATTCCACACGTCATCAAGGACAACGAGAAACCTTTTTCCATTTAGGCTTTCCTTCAATTTGACTTGTAGTTGATTAAGATTGTTGTCATCCTTCAAGTCAAATGAGCCAATTTCTTGAAGCAACCCTTTTGTTATTCTGAGAGCATCGTATGGTTCAGACACACAAAACCAAGCTTTCAAATCAAAATGGTCTTTCACCTTCTCATCATTGTAAACCGCTTTAGCAAGTGTTGTCTTGCCCACGCCCCCCATTCCAACAATAGGGACAACAGTCAGATTTTTTTCATTCGCATCCTTAGACAATAAACGGTCAATCAAATCCTCTATTTCGTTCTGCCTTCCAAGGATATCAGTTTCATCAACCAAAGAAGTTGAAGGTGTTCTAGTTTCTTGTTTAGTCGAACCAAAATGCTCCTTTAAGCCAAGGAGACCAATTTGCTTTTGCAAATCCTCCAATGTTTCAATGGTGTCTTCCAACTTCTCCTTTATGTTAAGAAAAAAATCATCACTCAAGCACAGGTTGAGGTCACTTACTTGCTGGTTGCTTGTTTCTGCAAGATTTTGATGCTGACTCTCCACCTTAAGCCTCAAAGCCTCATAATTGACTTCTTCTATTAAGTTTTCAGCACCGTCCACAGTATCTCGAAGCTCATTAAGCCACTGGCTCACAAATCGATTTGATGCCTGCTTATTCTCTGCATCACTTAGCACAGCTTGAAGACCAGGCAAAGTCATCCTCAGCTTCTTTAAGAGCCGAACATCATGCTTATGCTTCTGAAACATCTTGAGCAGATCACCATGAGGAGCAAGCCTATCAAAGAGAACATTCAAAGCTGAAGAGAGAAATGCACCACCAACTGCTAAGCCAATCTCCATTTCTGAAATCTGCAAAGCAAAACTAGAAACCACAAAATGATTTTAAGAATTTTAAGAAGATAAATGTTTCTAACTTCAAATAGTCTTTATTTCACCTGTTGAATGATAAGGGTAATTTGCAAACAAGGATGATCAGTGATCTCTTTGTTTTGCTAGTGGTCTTACTTGTAATTGGTACAACTATAGTTTTCTACAGTCTACAGCTGACAGCAATAGAAGAAAAAAGAATCAAAACTGTCCTTTTTTCTCTTTTCCAAAAGTATTGACTTTTCACCCAACAAGAAGACAAAGACTTCATAATGGAGTCTGGTTTCAATTGAATAATTGAGTTAAGAGAGGAAGGGTAATTGGGGACTGAAAAACAAAATGATAAGCTCAATTTTCCACGGCTCATTGTAGAGCTTAATTGGGCCTACCATGTCATGAATATGTTTTAGAACTGTGAAGAATTGGAATCTGTTAAATTATTGTTGAAGCTTGAATGATACTCTACATTCTTGTAACAAACTGTTCTACAAAATTATTTTCTTGCAATAATAGGAAATTAAAGTAATGGTGGCTAACTATCTTTATTGATCCACTGTGTATTGTAGCTCAGTGTTTAGTGACAGTTCCTTGAAAAACACGTTGACGGTTCTAGTATGTGTTTGAAGAGATAATAATATGTAATTATAATAACCTCAGGTGTCTTAAACAGGCATTACTCTATCTTGACAAAGTCTACAGTAATTATGAAAGGTGTGTTAGCAAAAACCACAAATGTGTTGTAGTTTCTTACAAGACAATAGACATTTTCTAAATTTTGCTAGAGATAAGGATAAGTGAAGATAGTGGTGAAGATGTTCTCTGCAACTGCAGATCATTCATTACAACGTTTGTCTTGCTTTGTATAGTTGGCAGTCGTAGAAAAGAAAAGGACATCATCATTTTAAAATCCTTTTCTTTACTCAAAAAATGAAATTAATAGTTCTAAGAATAGGCAAAATGAGCTTCGAAATGCTTGCATTAGGGTAGATTGTCTACATCACACATGCGGCCCTTCCCCGGACCCTGTGTGAACAAGGGATGCCTTGTGCACCGGGCTTTCCTTTAAGAATAGGTTACGTCGCCGAGTGTCGGTCACGGCCTATGAGATTTGTATCATGAGACTAAATAGTACTAGCACATTTTGCCTCATGATTTTCGAGTTAGTATCACCAAACATGAAAGGGGTTAAAACACGTAACTATTTATTTATAAAATTAATTTTAGCACTTAAAAGTGCTTATCAGCTCTTTTTTATGCTTATGCTTCATACACATCTTAAGCAGAGTCTACAACATCTCGAAGCTCATTAAGCACAGCTTGAAGGCCAAGCAAAGTCATCTGCACTTTCTTTAAGAGCCGAACATCATGCTTATGCTTCTGAAACATCTTGAGCAAAACAGGAAACCACAAAATGGTCAAGAATTTTGAGAAGATTAGTGTTTTTGTCTCAAAATAGCCTTAGTTTTACACTGATGTGAATACAAGAATGATCAGAGTATATCAACTGTGTGCTTCAACTAAAGTTTCTTAGAAATAAAAGTAAAACTGTCCTCTTTTTCTCTTTTCAAAAAGTATGACTCAAAAAAACAAACACTAATTGAATAATTGATGCAATAGAGGAAGGTATCTTTTGCTTTTTGTCTATTCATTACTTTTTCTTTATGTACTTTTCCATTTTTCAACAGCTCATTGTAGTGCTTAGTTGGGCCTACCATATCATGAGTATGTTTTAGAATTGTGAAGAACTGGAATCTGTTCAATTTTTCTTTTCTCTCTGGTATTATTTTTTCTATGTTCAAGGTCCATGTACAACTCTGTCCCAATTGATGAACCGACAACCACCTTGCTGGATCCACAGTTTATTGTTCTTTCAAATCGAGAAAAGAAAAATCAAATAGATATCAAAATACCTTTTCTCCATGTTAGCATAACAAACTAACAAGAAATTGCAGAAAGAGTAAATGAGGATGCTTGATTCCAGAAGAACACATAACATGTAAGAAGCAGAGACACTTGTGCTCTACGTATTACAAACATGGCTTTACAATATTCAACCATCATCATCACAAACAGAAAACCAAAAAACTTTTCTGAAAACAAAGGTAATATGACAACTCTTGAAGGAATTGAACCACCAATAGTAGAGGCTAATATTATTAAAATTTCCTCAACAAAATTTTTCTGGTTCTTCTTTTTGTTCTTTTTTTTTTAATTGGGAGCGGAGTTGGGGGGCTTCGAATTCTTGCTACTTATGATAAATAACATGTTGCACAAAAGTTAGGATTCAAAAGTATGACATAACAATATTCTTGGAAACCTTTCAAATTCCTGAAATAAAATTTATAGAAGTATGACTAAATCATTATTTTGTACTTAAATAATTGAACAGTTTTGACGAAGCACTTGATCAAGTTTTTTTCCTCAAAAGAATCACCATAACAGAACATAAAATACCGAAAAGACGAATATTGTGGTGTTCACAACATACGGTTTTCTAAGAGAGACACTCAAATTTGTTCTAATACATATGGGATATTGTACATTTCGCCAGTAGAAAACTATATGAGAGAAGAAATTTTTTTCATACATGAGCTTGTCTTCAGCCTTCTTGTCCTTTGACAGAAGCTACCAAAGAAAGGGCAATAAGACATCAAGCAGAAATTTTTGTATATAAATTCAAAGAAAAAATTAGTAACACAAATTCAAAGAAAGATTAAAAAACGAAGGATTTCTTTCTATTGCATTCAGCATAGGAAAGATGATGATTGTTCTGAGATTCGCAAATCAACACTTAACGATAATTGACTGATACAGAGTTTAAGAAATACAGGAAGACCTTAACACATAGGCTGAATAGACTTAAAGATCCCTGCTGCTATCTTCTGGTCCATATGGAATGAGAGGAATAGGAGGTGTTTTGATGGAATCTCAACTTGAAATCACTCCCTCAAAACAAAGTGCTTACTTTATCTTTTTTGCTGGACGAATATGACTACTGTAATTAGCACTGATCAGTTGTTGGATTTTGTTAGTTCCCTTGTCTTAGATCGACACTGAAAGGGGATCCATTAGTTCTTATGCTTTTTCCTTTCCTTGTAAGTATGCATCTTCTTGATGCTCTTTTGTGAATGAAACATCTTACTTTATCAAAAAAAAACGTTTATATTAAGTAGGTCCAAACAAGTCATTTCATTAAGGGTAAAATTCGGATGTTAATTCCAAATTGTTTCAAAATAGAGAAAGGTACAATTGGATAGACTAAAATAGAAATGTCTCGCATAAAATGGGGCAGGGGGAGTAATTGACAAATACCCTTGTCAATGTTTGATGATCATGCAAAAGAAAGAATGGACGAATTAAAACTGATAGGCAAGATAGGACAATGATACTCAAAATCAAGATGAGAATGAGAAAGATCAGACATCTAAATGGAACATACCATTGAATCGTCGCACCGATTATGTAATAAGACCAAAAAAGCACACTTGATTTTAGGTAGTTACTACGGACAACTGAATATCACCTTGATGTAGATGTTTTAAGCTGCTCTTTCCTCCTCACTTAGCACCTTGCCACTGTTGGAAAGCCTACGAGAAATATACCTGGAAGCTTCCAATCCCTCGCTGCCATCACAGTTTTGTCTCTAAAGCCTTCCGGAAGCTGAAACACTCATCAAATCAACTGATATACATTGATGTTAATGGATGTACAGAGCAAGTATACAAAAACTTCTCTCTTTTTTTTAGAAAGAAGAGTTCAAAGAATTGAGTAAAGGTGTCCTTTTTCCCCTTTTCCTAGTTTAGGCCTCCATACTCAACAATTTCTATCATTGCTAATTGATAACTTGCAACATACATACAAATATCAATTTTCACAAGATAGCGGAGCACGAGAGGAAAGGTGCTTCCATTATGACGAAGGCGATTTTACTCCCATAAAATGTTCATATTGGCATACTACATATCAAATAGGAAAGGATTCACACAGTATTACATCTCAGTGTAAAAGGCAAAAGCAGAAGAGAGCAAGTGCCAGCACACGTTTTATTAAGTATGTATATATAATGCAAAAACAAAAACTACATGGACAATGAATTGAAATAACTATAGGTTTTGTTCTAGTTTGCTTTGTCAATCTAGAGAAGATTCATGACTATTTTCATTTTTGCACCGTCATAAGTCATAAATCAACTATCACCCAACATCTACCGAAGACAGTATTACAGATTTCAATGTTGATAACAGATGAGCAGGACATAAAATGGAAACAGGCCAACTTCCTAATTCTATTATGTTGTGCAAAAACCTCCTTAATCGTTAGCACTATCCTCGCCTTCAGAGTTTTCTTCTCCGGCTTGTTCATCTTGTGTTTCCATTTTCTATCAGATGCTCTTTCCCATTTTCAGCAGGTTGATCTTTCCGCTTAGCCTTTTAGCTATATTCATTAGTTGGCGATGATCCTGACTTCCTTTTAGATTTGCTTTGTCTGAACTCTGTGAAAAGGAAAGAACAAAGAAAAAATATAAATGAGTTCACCAAACGCTGAAATATCTCTGGAGAAGAATTATGTAGGAGTATCATAGTGCCTTAATTTGGACTAGATAACTCAAACAACATAGTGGACACTGAGATTAAGTTTGGACTCCACAACTACAACCACATAAAGCAAATATAGTGCTTGTTATCATAAAGATATACAACAACATACAGTCTGAGGAGGTTGGTGAGTACGCAACCTAATTACCCTTGCTTTATGAAGGTAGAGAGGTTGTTTCCACTGGCTCAAGTAAAGCATATCAAAATCAACTATGAAAAGAAAATACAGTGAAGCAAGTCATGCTGATCATGGAGATATACCATTAACCAAAAAATAATCACACGCATACACGCATCAAAGCAAGTCATATTGGCATTGGATTCTGAATGTACACCAGAGATATAAACACATATGATGAGCTAATGATATATGTTTAACGAGTCCGAAGCATGTCAGACGAGGACATTTCACTTACATAGGACGGGCAAATTTCTAATTTTACTTTTTTCCAAGCATACTAAACGCGTTGGCATTGATGATGCTAAAAGCCATCACATTGAGCAATACAAAGCAGCGATTTTTGCTTCATGGTTGAAATCATGCACTTCATAGAAGAAAAACATAAGAACTATCTAAAACACCCTAAAACTAAACACTGAAAATTCAAATTAATAGCATAGAAAAAAAAAACGAATATAATTTTAAAAAATTATATGTATAAAGCATGCTTCTATGGCACCAAAATGTGTGCGCCTAGTGGTCAATAAAGTCGGTTAAAGAACCATGAGGTCTCAGGTTCAAATCCCAGCGGAGACAAAAAAACACTAGGTGATTCTTCGCATGTGTTCTAGTTTGGTGGACAGAGTTATCTGGTACCTCTTGCAGGTGGGAGGTCGCAGATATCTCATGGATTTAGTCGAGGTGTACGAAAGTTGTCTTGGACACCACGGTCATTAAAAAAAACATGCTTCTATGATACTTACTTTTTAACAAACAATTTTAACTCTTTGAAGAAAAATCTCAAATTTGATAAAGCTTCGAAAACTTCAATTTCACAAACTTTCAACCCAAAAAAAATTTTGATATACACCTTGAATATGCTATGGGTAATAGTAGATTTTTTTTGTTTTTTGTTGAGATATTGAAGATTTGTGGTCTGGTAAGGAGGGTTTTGTTGCAGGAAAAAATGGGGGATTTTCAGAGCTCATTTTCGGCGGGAGATTTCAGGGGGTAAATTACACAAATGGTCTCACATAAAAATAGCAATAAGGGGTTGTTTGGTTGGGAACTCCACAGTATTAATTATTCTGGAATAAGTTATCCCCTGATATAATCATATAAATGCTTTTATTTTTAAATTGACTATTTTTTCTAAAATAAAAGAAAAAACTTTCTAAACCCCTTTCAACCCCCCTCCCCCCCCAAACTCCCGCCTCTTCCCACGTACTATTCTCCCCTTTCCCCAACCCTCTTCATCAAAATAGAAATATCCGAACCGTAGGTAGCTTCATTAGAAATGCAAAATGAGAATTAGTTCACTATTTTATGTTACTATCATTGTAATTTTAGTAAAATAATCATCATTTTATTCTATTTTTCTCTCCTTGAAATTATATAAATATATTTATGGTCACGAAAAAGCCTTCCCCTTCTGATAGCTGAAACAAGCATAGCCAACCACCACTAATATGTTATTTCTTTGTTGCCTGAAAATATTTTTTTCGCCGGATAAAATGGTGGCTTCAGTGATCATCTTTCTCTCTATTTTTTTCTTCTATTTTTTATTACCTTTTCATCATCTGCATCGAAAAAATCAAACATCGATGGTGAAACCCATTATCAGCAAAATCGAAGAAACATCTTTTTATCGCCGAAAAATGCTTTTTCGTCAAAAAAATATGATGGCTAATAAAGACCTTCTCCCCCTCTATTTTTACTTTTCATTTTTAGTAGCTTCTCATCATTCCATCGATAAATCAAATATTGACGGCAGAACTCACTATCAGTACAGTGAAGAAACCGAAGACACAAATAAGGGAATAGAAAATAAAAAGAGAAAAAAGTAAAAAGTATTTTTAAAACAAAAAAATGTTAATTTTTCATGTTCTCACTCTCCTTGAGAGAGTGAGCTACACTCACTATGACAGGTGGCTATAAATGACATATTAATACCAATATAAAATTGTTTAAGGGGGTTATAGGACACTCACAAAGTTTAAGTGTCTACTTTCAAATCACGTCCAACTTTAAGGGGGACTTTATGTATTTTCTCTTGAAAATATTATTGCTGAAGTTTGAATTTAAGAAAATTGAATTTCTTATTTGAATAATACTTTGCATTCTGATAAAAATATTTGCATTGAATTTCATAACAAGGAGGGCAATTGATGATATCTACAACAAGTCTGAATTTAGATTCTGAAAGCGTGTTTTGGTATCATACACTTTACAACATCAGCACATGAATTTCATAGTGAAGGTGTCTACATACAAAATCTACAATGCCCCAACAAACAAAGTCGTAAACATGTTATCTAATCACTCTGTATGCAATTACGAATAAATTGAGGTAAACACGTGTCTTGACTAGAATATCGTTTACTGAAAGTTGATTTACTTGTTATCACAAATTCTAGCTGCAGAATAAGATTGTAAAAAACCAAGAACATTTGCTTTCTTTATTGGCAAAATGCCAAAAAGGTTCGATTGCAAAAGAAAATCAAATAATAAGACTGATAATCATAGAAAACTTTTCTAATTTTAAGTTACTAACCTTGAAAAACTTTACCTTAACTTGGACTTCTTTCCAGATTCTTGAGAAGGATAGTTGCTATGGCGCTCTTACCATTAATCTAGTAGGCGAGCCTACTATCTTGGAGGTTGTGTCCCAAATAGTAAGGTACATTCTTTTATTCTTTTTGGATACATTGAATCAACCTTAAATTCTTCCTCTTATAGTTTACAGTTTGTTTTTATTTTGTCACAGAGAGTGCACTACAGTTACTGAAGTTTCAGCCCTAAATTCAAGTCTGACGAGGGATCTTGAACCCCTCATCAGAAGAGACAGCTCCAATGCAGTGGTTTGCACTCCCAGCCACCATGTCAGTGATCTGAATTATTCGATGCAGACGTTGTCGTTTGCTCATAAAGCCATGAGGCTGAAAAATATCAGTACAAAGAACGCTACTAAGAAAGGCAAGCATTTGATTTCAAAGGTTAGTGAGAATGCTATCTTAAAGTTACCATCTTTCTTCAATGAAAGATTTTAGTTTTTCATGATTATCTCCAATATGGGTGATAAAATTTTGTGTCGTTCAATAAAAAATTATGAGAGAATATATTATTTGCTGAACAGGATGATCCTTCGGCTGTAAATAGGAGTAAAGATTCACTTGAATTTGATGGAATGGCTGATAATGAGGTCGAAAGGATACTAAATGTACTATATTGTTATGTTTGAGTACTTGTACTCAGTCTGAATATGTATATCTACTCTTTTCACGAGGTTCCGAAGTGTTGGATGTGGTTATTCTGCTCTCTCTTGATAATTCATTCCCTTGTACAATTTATTTTTGCTTCTAGCATGTAGTGAACTCCTGTCTTCTCTGTGACAAATATTGCAGGGTAATGTTTAGTTATCTTAACCTTTCAGGCAGCAATGTTGGCTTCAACAAGTGTTCCTCCTCAAATGACAAATTTGAATAACACTAAGAATGAACACAGTTGCAAGCAAGACTGGACAGAAGAAGAAAATGTCACGAGGCTAAAAAATGTCAGTATAAAAAACACTAGGAAGGAAGGCAAGCAAGTTGAGATGGTGAACAGTTGCAAGCTAGATTGGACTGAAGCAGAAGATGCACTTCTACTTGAAAAGGCCCATGAATTTCCAGCATAGTGGGGCACTATAGGGCTAATCCTCAGAAAGTCAACCCACGTGTGTTACCAAAGATACAGAATCTTGGTAGGTGTTGTGCCTAACAAACAACGAGCAACAAAATAGCATATGACTTGACTGTTAGCATATGAGGGTTCTTGAATTTGTTTTGAGTCAAAGAATAGGTAGAAAGGGGCTAAAAGTGATCACTCCCATTCTTGAATTGAAAAAATTGGTACCTGTTGTAAATATTTGTGGATGTCATTTGAATGCTACTGGAGCAATATGACTACTCCAAGTCACATGTGCCTATAAAAGGGCTTGTGTATATCAATAGAAACTACACCAAAAGAAAGTAGTAGAAAGTTGCTGCATATTATCTCTTTCTTCCCTCTCTTTCTTCTTTTGTTATTAAGTTTTAATAGACGGTCTTTATTTTACTACACGTTATCAATACGAGACTCTGTCATCTTAAGTAATATTCTGAAAATAAGAAGGTAAGAAATACGCTAGGTATTTCTTTGTTTGCATCTTTCTTTTTCATTTGTCCGTCCAATTCTCCCTGTTATTGCTTTCCTCTGTTGTGTTGAAAATATATGACAACACATTTTTTGTTGAAAACATACGACAAGAAGTTTTATTTCTAAATAATTATATCAATTGTTCACTATTGGTTGGAGTAATCTTGATTATATTTAATTTAATTATTTTTATGATAGTTTTCATCAGGTCGAATTTGTCAAAATTGAAGTTCGTGGCACTTGATATTTTTAGCAAAAATTATTTGGTTAATCAATTTTTGATTTGTAAACATGCAAAACCGATAACCAAAGCAATAAGATATTCGTTATCGATTTTTGGATAATCGATTTTTGTTCCTCAACTATTCGATTTTCGGTGTAACAGATAAGAAAATGCTCCTATAATTTTTTTTGCTTTCTCTTAGTTTCATCTTTATATATATGCTACCTTCATGCATACAAGTCTGTACAAATTACAAGCATAAGTAAATTCAAATACATTATTACTAAAACAAGCTTATTTTCTTTCTTGTTAAGTAGCAAACTTGAATGCATTAATAATGGTAATAATCTCTCAAAAAGAAAAAACAACACTGATAGGTAGAACTCCACCAAACTAACGACTTTAGAAAGAAAACAACAACAAGACAACAATTATAAAATGCAAAAAAATAATAGGATATATATTTAAAATCTAAAGCCATTATTATATAATTATAGATGAAAATACAATTTTAATATAATCTCATTGGGTTATCGATTTAACCATTAACTAAATACCGAATCAATAGCCCTATAAAAAAAATTTGCAAAACCTTTTAAAAATTGTTAACCCAATAACTCAATAATGATAAACCAATAATAGTTTTATCGGATCGATTTATTGGTTAAATTAATTTTTGCACGCTCCTAATTTATAGGGCCAAAGGCTAAAGTAATAAATATTTATTTAATATAAATAAAAGACTGTTTTTATAAACTATTAGTATATATTAAAAATCAAATTAATCTAAAGTCCATATAAGGACTATTTTGATCATTTTCTCCATTTTATATTTCATATAATTGATTTGAATGATCTCATGTAGCATTGTCCAAACATGCCCTTATATTTCACCCTTTTTTCCCCTTTTCTCCTTTCAATTCGATTTGAGGCATATCCCAAATCTGCTTCAAATTCAAACAATTTTCAGTAAAATCAAAAATCTGAGTTGCAATGAAACGCTATATGCATCCATTTTCGTTTATGTTACTGTGTTGTATCTTTTTGTTGAGTTGGATATACATAGCTGAAGCTGAAGTTATTACCCTTAATGGCGATACGTTTAACGATAAGGTAAATAAACTTTTTTTTTTGTTGCTTCTGTTAGCACTAATTTTTAGTTTATACGTTGTTCGGATTCTCCAAAAATGTTAGCCCCACCCGTGTCGGATTCTGCAAAAATATGTTACTTTTTGAAGAGTTAGAGCAACATAGGTTTTAGCTTTATGGCTTTTAGATCAGAGATCAACTTTGCTTTTTAGAAAATTACTAGGGTTCTAAATATTGTAAGTTTTTTTTTTTTTTTTTTTTGATTTTAGATCTAGCTCTGTTCATTCTGTTTACTTTGATAGTTTGGAGGAGCGATTATCCATAGACTCTGTTTGGATGGTTGTTATGTATTGTTTCTAATGTGTTGTATTGTATTGTACTGTATTGTTTTAATGAATTCGACGTTTGGATAGATTGTATCGTTTTCATCGTAACACAATCTCACACATTAACAATTTGAAGGATAAACCTACAAGAAAAGTAGGATATGGGGTAGGGCTAAATTAATCAGCTAACCATTTAACAAAATATTTAAGTTCTCTTTATTTTCTCTGCTGATTGGTTTTACCACCAATTAGTGGTGAATATCGAACCAAATAGTACTTGCAGTATTGAGTTTGGTAGTGGTGTTCTTTTGCAATTTTTTGAATGGTTTCCATACCATACTCATGTTGTTCTTTTGGGTTTCATTTAGATAAACGAGAAGGACACGGCATGGTTTGTCAAATTTTGTGTTCCGTGGTGTAAACACTGGTAAGTCTTTCAAAACTAGTCTACTTTAGTATTTCTTTTCGTCCTTCTGTAGAAATGTTGGGCTTGTCTGGGATATACAGGGATAACTAAATTATCGAATGGAAGCAGCATCTGCTTCCTAACAGAATCATGATTTGGTAGTAGTCAATTACAACATTTGGAAACTAGGCCGAAATGTTTTACTTCTGAAAAGACAAGTGCATACTGCTTAGTGTGCACATAAGTCTACTATCAGGATCTAAATGATGACCAATTAGGGCAAAAATCTTCGAAAGGGATGCTTGTAACATGGTTCAAAGCCATAGTAACCATCTCCATGTTAAGCATCATCGAACATTCTTTTGTTAGTGATGCACATATGAAGAATCCTCTTGGACATATGGTTGCTCTGTGGAGTTGGTGGCATCTAACTATTTTTGGTCAAATGCAGGAAAATCTAAAGCACGTTTTATATACATGCAAATTACCATTATTAGCATATTGCGCACTTTCTTTAGTCTAGACTACAATGTAGCAGAAGTTGATCCACATCGTCTCCCGATTCCTTTTTTTGATGACTAGGGAACCCGCAGTTGCTACCCTTTGGGTGCGCACAGGGTAAACCCGCTTACGTTTCCTAAGGTTTAGGTTTTCCG
The DNA here is from genome assembly GCA_003996215.1 of Jaltomata sinuosa. Lineage (NCBI taxonomy): Eukaryota > Viridiplantae > Streptophyta > Magnoliopsida > Solanales > Solanaceae > Jaltomata > Jaltomata sinuosa. The sequence goes on from QJPP01007239.1 coordinate 370,890, forward strand.
CCATCAAAATCACCCCTCTAGTAGCCGTCAAAACCCTATGCATACATGTAAACTCATCCTTTAATACAAAGTCCTCACACCACTTATGGCTCCAAAAATTTACTCTACTCCCATCTCCAACTCTAAAAGAAATGTTACCATAAATCTTTCCACCCTTTCATAATATTTCTCCACATTCCACACTCAAGCGGCATAATGCCATCATTTGTTCTCCATATATGAATTCTAATCCCATTGGATCCATGAAGGCTTTTCTTGAGTTTCCAAATTTAAATTGCTAAAGGTGCCTTGGTGCTCTGAGAAACTTGTAGTGCATGAATGTGGATTGCCTCTTCACTGCAAGGGAGTGATATAATTAATGGAGATGATGATGACTTTCTTACTTCTGATTTCTATTCATATACATCAGAAATTTAGTCATTGATATGTTCATTACTATATTTTCCTCGCAAGGTTCTTCTGTTTTGCTAATTCCGAAACCTTTTTTCAGCAAGAACCTGGGAACACTTTGGGATGATTTAGGTAAAACAATGGAAGGGGAGGATGAGATAGAGGTGGGACAAGTTGATTGTGGTGCAGATAAGCCAGTGTGTAATAAAGTTGATATCCATTCATACCCTACATTCAAACTCTTCTACAATGGAGAAGAAGTCGCAAAGTACCAAGGTAGGATGTTTTTCTTTGAAATGTATCTTAGCTATCTCATAGTCGATTTAAAATATCCTTTTTCACGTTTTAAAATACAAGGATACATAATTTGGATTTGTTTTTCTACTCAACCCATCTGGATCTCCTTTTCTGAATTGTCCTGTGATTATATCAGTTTGTGTATGAGAAAATGTTGATGTTAGTGCCATAATATAAGCATTACATATCATGCTTTAGTTTTTTTTAAGTGAAGTGAATTCTTGAACAAGATAATAGTGTAAAACCGTGTCAAACATATTTGGGACATCTAAAACTAGAAAGTTTGTCACATGAATTTGGTGGAGGCAGTTTTTAGCCATTTCTGGCTTAGTGCAAGGGGCACTTAGTTATCAACATATTTGGACATCTAGTAATGGAGCTTGTGGGCCATGTCAAATTACTTTTAGCACCGTTGTGATGATTTTGTGAAGCTGAATACTTCGCTATAAGGTCAGCCACATGAAGAATTCTAAAAGAAAGTGGATAAGTAGCTGAAATGTTTGGTTATATAGCAGCCACATTTAGGGATTTATGTGGCTAGACTGATGTTTTTAAAAGGAAAGTTGATCAGACTTTTGTTGATAATAATTGAGGTGTGGTCTAAGCCCGTAATTTCATTGCGTTTTACTTTTGCATTTCTTTCAAACTGTTATGAGTACTGATTTTCTTAAGCCGAGGGTCTATCAGAAGCAACCTCTCTACCGCACGAAAGTAGGGGTAAGGTGTGCGTACACCCATTAGTCCACCCTCCCCAGACCCCACTTGTGGATGTTGTTGTCTAAGTCCGTAATTGAACATTTTAAGTCGGCTGTTTAGCTTCTATTCATGCTAAAATTCAAGGTACCGTGTGTCGTCTTTTACTATTTTTATTACTCTTTGAGATATGAATATCAACATATAAGGTTTATAATGAAGTATTTAGTTTAAATGATGATAGTAGACCATGTGTTGAAATATATTTGAAGGATTGGGCATATGGTCCATTTTTGAGGTTGAATATTGAATGGGTCAACCTAGGGTTAAACCCTTTGTGAATTTTAAGCTTATTTGGGTGTTAGCTCGGCGTTTATGTGTAATGTTCTTGTAGATTGACCACGATGGTCAAATATTGATTTTTTGTGTCAAGTCTTTAAGCTTAGATTTGAGATAAGTAGAGACTTAATCTTCTAATTGTATTTCCTATAAATTGCGTGCCTTCCAAGTGTTCAATAAAATGCGTGAAAGCGATTTGAAGTGATTTATGGAATTTGCGTGTATGGATGAGTATGTGCTTCAAGATTTGAAAATTTATAGGACATAACAGATTTACTGTATTAGTGTTACCTTGTGAACTACAAATGATTTAATGGCAAGAATGTGTTAGCTTGTTCAATTCCCTAGTCGGCATGCCTATTACCACCTAGAAACCATCTCATTGACTTGACGTAGTCTTATTTTTGTCCTTAAAAAGGGTGTCTTTATTCTTATGTCTTTTATATCTTATTTTTGTGTCTTGCGTTACTTCTCAATGCTTTGGGGCTCTTTTCCTCCTTTGCACCTGGGGCTGTATCATCATGTCTCCTGTCATTTTGAGCTAATGAAAGTATAGGTTTTCTTCATTCATTCTTTTTTTACATCTTAATTTTCCTTTAGCGCCTATCATAATGTTAAGACTGAATAATACCATAAAATATAACCACGGTTTTCACCCCCTCTTGTACAAGATATTTGAACTCCTCAATCCCCCAACCCTTTGCTGAATTGTCTTTTCTTTCCATTTGATACTCGACTCTAATTGTCAACTCGACGATTCTAAATTATTGAGATCAATCTCTGGTCTCACAACTGCAGTGCCCATTAACTTGTATTTGAATGGAAATCCTGAATTTTACATCTGTTACTGTAGGAACGAGGGATATTGAATCGCTGAAAACTTTTGCACTACAAGAAGCAGAGAAAGCAGCAACAAAAGCTGAAGCTGATGAGGATAAAGAGTTATAACTTACTGTCAGGTAAATTCTAAATGCCTCCGAGTTTTGCATTTCGATCTGAAATCATTTCATATGAAGTTGAAAACCGTTGCATTCATCCTCATTTTTTGGTCCAAATTCGCAAGTGTCCCTCTGAAATGTGGTTTGACAATGACAGGTAACAGGTGCATTTTTGCTATGTTTCACAGGAGGGAGTGTTTCCTAAGCAAAATTAGAACGAACGGATGAAGACTGCCATCGAGTCTTCTTTTGTAACGACACTCTATGGGTGATGGCTTCTTTTCTCCTAGTTTTCTTGTTTACGATTTTGTTAATCCGAGTAGGCTGACATTGGCAAACGATGAAGGAATTGATTTCTTAAATGATCAATGTAAACTCCAACGATACTCGAAAGGAAAAAGGGGATAACACAGAGATGTTAGATATGAAATTTGTTACTACTATTCTTTTTTTTGGCTGAGTAAAGATGTCATATTTAGCTAATGCAGCTGTCTTGTCAAGTGCTTGGATGTATAGGGTCTTTTTATCCAGGTGCAGGTAGTTCGTATCTTCACAGATATGTCTATTTCACCGGGCCTCCTTTCTCCTGGACAGTGCCCTGATCGTTATAGTTATGACCGCCGTTTACCGAGACTTTGGTCACTGATTTCCCTGTCACAATATCACCAACTTCTTTGACCAACATTTTTTTGCATATTTCAAATGATTATAACAGGTAATTTACCTTTTTACAAGTTATTAGATTAGAATTACTATAGACAATAACCTTATGAGTATAAAATTTAAACTCTTTCAACAATTTTTTTTTAGTCAAAGCATATAGGATATTTCAATTTGTGGGTTAGAATCAATGGGTTAAAATTTACAAATAGCCACTTTTAACTCCTTGAAAAATAGTTATTGTCATGGAGTTTTAATTTTTTACAGATAAAACTCGAGAACATTATCATGGAATTTCATTTGTAAAATTTAAAACTTCGCGATAATGCTTATTTCTCAAAGACGAGACTGAAAAGTGGTCAATGAATGTTATTCCGCGTCCAGGGGCGGAGTTAGCTTGGGGGCTAGGTGGTTTATCCGAATCTTTTTCTCCGGAAAATTAACTATTTATACATGATTAAAGTTATTTTTATGTATATATAGTAGATGTCGAATCTCCTTCGATTAATTTATATGTTTATTTCTTTAGTGAAAATCGAGGCTCCGCCACTGTCCGCGTTGATATGGGAGCAAACCGTGCATTCTTGTCTCGCATGAGTAGACATGAATAACATATTGTTTTCTAAAATACACACAATATTACTTGGAAATAACATTAAAGATGAGAATGTTTTGGTTTTGATTGCTTAACTTATACGTTTGATTAACTAATAATATTAACAGTGTCAAAAGATCAGGGAAACAAGTAGAGCAAAAAAGAACTTTCGATACACAAAATATCCCGCGTTAATAGAGTCCGCGAAAAAAGGTGCACCTCAAAAAAATGTGATACAGACAATTTAACATAATGCAAACATTAGTGACTCCATCAGGTCCTCCATTTCAAAAATATTAATTATGTGTACAAAAATATATTAGCACATATATCATATAGGTAGAATTATATTGAATTTGTTATTCTAATAATTTTTTTAAAAAAGTGTTGGAATATGTCAACATCATAATGGCTTAATAAAGAGAAAAAAATGTGGACATAGAATTAATGTAATACTTGGATGCCAAGTAAATTTGATCAATTGCATTCAAGACCTGATTTGTTTCTTTCTTTATTTAAATATAAATTATTTGTTGCTTTTATACTAATTATTATTATTATTTACGACTTGGAGGCCAAGTAAATTTTATCAATAATTGCGTTCAAGACATGATGTTTGACTTGTTTCTTTTCCTTTTTAAATAAATAGTTATATATACAAATTATTTGTTGTTATTATTATTATTACTATTATCATTATTATTATTATTATTATTAAAATAATACTCACTCCGTTCCTAAACAAGTGATAATAATAACGTAAACCGACTTAAGTGCAGCACTAGAGAATCCTTGGCTCACTCACTCTCCTATATATAGAGACCCAAATTCTTCTTCATTTTTCACTTTATTATTATTATCTTTTCTTTGCTTTTGTTTTGCTTCTCAAGGTTAGATATTATGATATTTCTCACTCATTTCTGCTCTGCTTATGTTAATTTTCTACTAGTTTTGAGTAACTTTGATGCAAATTTTGTTCCATTATTGCTCAGTTTCTATTAGTTTTTGCTTATTTTGATGCAAATTTTGTTCCATGATTGCTTAGTTTTGATTATTTTGATGCAAATTTTGTTCTATTATTGCTCAGTTTCTATTAGTTTTGATTATTTTGATGCAAATTTTGTTTCATGATTGCTCAGTTCTATTAGTTTTTTGATTATTTTGATGCAAGTTTGTTCCATGATTGCTCATTTCTATTAGTTTTGATACTAATTTTGATTCAAATTTGTTCAGTTTATATAGATTTTTGTGTTCAGTTTCTACATATTTGATACTAACTTTGATTAATTTTTATGCAAATTTTGTTTCATGTTTGTTCAGTTTCTACATGTTTGATACTAACTTTGATTAATTTTGATGCAAATTTTGTTCCATGATTGCTCACTTTCTATTAGTTTTTGATTATTTTGATGCAAATTTTGTTCCATGATTGCTCAGTTTATGGAGATTTTCTATTAGCTTTGATTAATTTAATGCAAATTTTGTTCCATGATTGCTCTGTTTCTATTAAGTTTCGACACTAATTTTGATTCGAATTTATTGCTCAGTATATGTAGATTTGCTACTAGTTTTGATTGATGTGATTCGAACTTGTTCGATGATTGATCAGTTTTTATATATTTGATACTGCCATTGATTAATTTTGAATCAAATTTTGATGCTTTTGACATATGTTAGCCCTATTATTGCAGTGTTTTAGTTGATCATCAACATGGGTAAAGAGAAGGTTCACATCAGCATTGTTGTTATAGGCCATGTCGACTCTGGAAAGTCGACCACCACCGGTCACTTGATCTACAAGCTAGGTGGTATCGATAAACGTGTCATCGAGAGGTTTGAGAAAGAAGCTGCTGAGATGAACAAGAGGTCATTCAAGTATGCTTGGGTGCTTGACAAGCTCAAAGCTGAGCGCGAACGTGGTATCACCATTGATATTGCCTTGTGGAAGTTTGAGACCACCAAGTACTACTGTACTGTCATTGATGCTCCTGGTCACAGGGATTTCATCAAGAACATGATTACTGGTACCTCTCAGGCCGACTGTGCTGTCCTGATTATCGACTCCACCACTGGTGGTTTCGAAGCTGGTATCTCCAAGGACGGACAGACCCGTGAACATGCTTTGCTTGCTTTCACCCTCGGTGTCAAGCAAATGATTTGCTGCTGCAACAAGGTTTGCTCTTTTTTTTTCCAAGTTCAATGTTAACTGGCACATCTTCAGGTTACCGAGGACATGAGGAGTGTTGTCTGGCTTTAGCGGGTTTAGGTTTTCTATCATATGTTGTTGTTTATTGTGTTTCAATTATCGCACTTATTGTTTCTTTCTAGCAGACTTTGCACTGATCCCATGTTAGTTGATTTATGTTCTTCACTGTTTTTCCCTATGCTTCATACTTGGATCTGCTACACTTGAGCCGAGGGTCTTTCGAAAATAGCCTCTCTACCTCCCCGAGGTAGTGGTAAGGTCTGCATACACTTTACCCTCCCCAGACCTCACTTGTGGGATTTCACTGGGTATGTTGTTGTTAACTGAAGAACGATGTTTCATGTTTTGCTAATATGTTTTATCCCTTGTGCAGATGGATGCTACCACGCCTAAGTACTCCAAGGCTAGGTACGATGAAATCGTGAAGGAAGTGTCTTCCTACCTCAAGAAGGTTGGTTACAACCCTGACAAGATCCCCTTTGTTCCCATCTCTGGTTTCGAGGGAGATAATATGATTGAGAGATCGACCAACCTAGACTGGTACAAGGGTCCAACCCTTCTCGAGGCTCTTGACCAGATTAATGAGCCTAAGAGGCCCTCGGACAAACCCCTTCGTCTCCCACTTCAGGATGTCTACAAGATTGGTGGTATTGGAACTGTCCCTGTTGGTCGTGTTGAAACTGGTGTCATCAAGCCTGGTATGGTTGTGACGTTTGGTCCAACTGGTCTGACGACTGAGGTTAAGTCTGTTGAGATGCATCACGAAGCTCTTCAGGAGGCACTTCCTGGTGACAATGTCGGTTTCAACGTCAAGAACGTTGCAGTTAAGGATCTCAAGCGTGGATTTGTTGCTTCCAACTCCAAGGATGACCCAGCTAAGGGGGCTTCCAGCTTCACCTCCCAGGTCATCATCATGAACCATCCAGGACAGATTGGAAATGGATATGCCCCAGTGCTGGACTGTCACACCTCCCACATTGCTGTCAAGTTTGCTGAGATCCTGACCAAGATTGACAGGCGTTCTGGTAAGGAACTCGAGAAGGAGCCAAAGTTCTTGAAGAACGGTGATGCTGGTATGGTTAAGATGATTCCCACCAAGCCCATGGTTGTTGAAACATTCTCCGAGTACCCACCATTGGGACGTTTTGCTGTGAGGGACATGCGTCAAACTGTTGCTGTTGGTGTTGTCAAGAGTGTTGACAAGAAGGACCCAACTGGCGCAAAGGTCACCAAGGCTGCTGCTAAGAAGGCAAAATGAATGGTGCAGTTCAATACTCGAGTTACTCGAGATATCTACTACTATAATAAAGCTCGTTATGAAGGCTTGTTTTTCTTTACTATTGTTGTTCTTGTTCGGTCTTTAATGTGGTTGTTAATGTGGTTGTTAGGGTCTCGTTTTCTGCCATGTACGTCAGGTATCCTTTCCCAGAATTGGGTGCTCGACAGGCGGTGGCAGAAGACATAGTTTAGTCGTTTGGTTTTTCTCTTGAGGTGCCTTGGTTATCCAAGACGGCTCAGGAGTTGTGTTATTTGTGTTTTCTTATCATACGTAAATCGAACTTTTCTATTCTTTGTGCTGAATATCTTCTCTTGCATTATCCATCCTGCTTTACCCTTTCCAAACTCCACTTTGTCGGATTACATCGGGTATGTTGTTGTTGTAAGAATTCGACAACGAATTACTGACTGGTTGAATGCACAGGAGAATCAAGGGATATGACCAACAAAATTTACTGCCAAATTGTATAAGCTATGAAACAAGAAACCGAAGCCAAAAGTTGCTGCTAGGAGTAATAGTATTTATCTTGAATTCTTTGTATTTTGGTTACATAGAAATAGTTTGGGGACAAAGAGGCTTTTCCTAACATAAAACTTGAGCAAAACAAAAACAAGAACTCTGTATGCAACAGCCATAAGAAACAATACTAACAAATTTCTCCACTTAGAGTTGCTATCAGCAGATATGTCATATACATTTTGCAAAGCTTGATTACCAGATATGGTCCTCACCTGACCAACTGCAAAAGAGGTCTCGATGTACTCGTTCTCCAACAGCCCCTGAAACAAAGACGCGGATTTTAAGATACATATATAAGAGACGACATGCACATGAACGATTTTTTTTAATGGTGGTGAAAGTTCAGGTAGCCAACCAACTGAGCTAATAAGATTTCCCACATTTGAATGGATTGCCAATTGTTTAACCATTTTCGAACTTGCCTGGATAGAGTAAGTATGGAAAGCTATATAAGAAATGGGATACATCCATACTGGTCCGGGCAAAGCACTTCTGATTCTTAAAAAGCCAGCGGAAAGCATCATTATCACCTGAAATGCAGAAGACCACAGCCGTTGAATGGAAGAAGAAAAACGTTCAAATCAAATAAATCCTAGACAAGGGAAGATCTCATGTGAAAGAACCCTATACATCCGTAAAATTGCCAAGCAACAAATATCCGAGATCCAATTCTCTCGGTTCCCTTGTCAGGATATTGGACCTTATCACAGTAGATTTAAGACGAAACTCACTTGTATGGAGACCAAAATTAAGATGCTCCAGAAGATGTCTTGCCAAATGGAAGTAACAGCGAGTACCAATCCTTCATTTACCAATAGGCATGTGAAGAAATTCAGGACGAAATACATCAGCATGCTGAACTCATCCCGGAGCCCAACAAGAAAATAGAAGACGAGACTTGACGAAATGGAGATGAGAAACAAGAAAGGTATGCTGGCAAAAAGTTGCCCAAGTAGGAAAATAAATGCCCCAGAATGCTGGTTTGATTCTTCACAGGCATATATCTGCATGTAATAGAAACAGCCTGATTAGTTTTTGGTTTTTTCCTTCTTTTGAGTTGGATGACCAAAGAACAAACTGGCCTACAGCACGTTCAATAACGAAGCCTAACTTTTGCAAAAGAAAGTAAAATATGAATTGGAATCAGTAACAGATTATATAGTTACCTCCATTGAAGGAAACGTTGGATACATACTATACCAATTATCCTGTTGTACTTTGTAGTTGAGTATTAAGATATTTCACCTGGGCCCTGGCGGAGAATTCTAGTCGAGAACATTCAAGTACACATTCTTGATATTTACAATACAAGTATCACATCTAGACCTCATAACTTCACAATTTAAGCGATCATTTACTTTGCATAGAGATCATAGAAAGGGTGGGAAATAACCTCTAGTGATTCTTATACGGAGATTGAAATACGGGAATAACAGAAAACTATGGTATAGGTTCTCTAATATTGAGCTTGATATTCCAGGAAACTGAAGATGGAACTGGATTAAAGATTACATTGTCTTGACAAGAATGGTCATGGGCTAGTAAGCGACCATAAGAGGATGCGTACTGGCTACAGTTCCCCTATCATGTGGCCTCTTATGTTCGAAAGACATGCATCTCTTGTACTCATTTCCAACATGAAATCAGTATACGTGCAATAAGTTCCATTTGAATCATTCATGCATGTTATCCAAAAGAATCACGAAAAAGCTATAGGGATCACCTTGATTTCTTTCATCTGTGCAGGTACACCGGCAATGCTCAATAGAGAGGTGAATGAAACAAATACAAAAATTGCTGCTACTCGTGTCTGCATCACAATAAAGAGGTCAGTGTTTAAATAAGATAGATTGATAGCAAAAAGTTATCATGAGCAAAACATCTAACATCATAGTGGAGAAGCTCAGTTCATAAATAACCAAACAATCTTGGATTTGGAGAATACACGCATTTCTTACTATACATAATATCTTCTTTTTCAACATATGACACAATAAAAACAAAGGTTGCCTTGGCAAACAAAATATCCCAATTTAGGTAAATAACCAAACTGCTCAGAAGATGGCATGCCCGCACATCATATACGACACTACTTAAGTAGGAAAAATCAAAGGAGAAAAGGAGAAATATCTAATGTCTTGATGGTTATCAGCTTACCACAACAGACGATAAGGTATGCCCCAATCCAGAAAATACAGTGCCAATGCAAAGTGCGAGAAGCATAAATAGAATCAACCTAAGCCAATAGTATTTCCACTCCCTTGACATAATCAACAAGGATCTCCAAGTCAACACTGCAACTCGTGTTATGTTCCCTACCATTCCCTTGCTTTTGAGAGATGGACCTTCCTGAACAACAATAGCAATAAATCAGAGAGTATATTGAAGTTCAGGCACTAGCAGTAATGGTTGTTTGACAATGCTAAAATCTTACCACTAATTTAGGAAGACAAAAACTTTTGTTATTGAAAACTTTGAAGCGTTCAGAAGGAAATAGCAAAATTTTAAAGTGACTAGGATGAATGAGTATGATCAGAGAGTGTATAACAATTGCATCTTTCAAGGGTTTTAGTCATTTCTCCCGACAACCATTATTTCTTAATCATCAAACAGCAATAATGCGAACTACATCTTAAAGAAACACTCCCTCCATTCCAACCTATATAGCATATTTGACTTGACTCGAAGTTCAAGAAAGGAAGAGAGACTTTTAAAACTTGTAGTCTTAAACCTGCCATGACATTTATGTGGCTATAAAAACATGTCATCAAGAGTAAAATGAAAATTTTTAAGTTGATTATTTCCAAATGCACAAAGTTGTCATTCTTTTTGGAATGGACTATAAGGAAATAGTTCCATATAAATGGAATAAAGGGAGTAACTGTTTGACACAATAATTTCATGATCAACTGAATGAGTTAAATATGTTAGCTCCCAAGATATGTGTTTATACTTCACAGGTAGGAGTATTCTGATTTTGGATGAAGTTAATAGTGACAGATATCACTTACCAGATCTCCTGTAAAACATACCTTCTCAGTAAGCTTCACTATCATAGTCTCGAGAGCAGCAGCATCTGCCGATGATTTATAGGTTGCTTCAAGGGTACGTATAGCAACAGCAGTATCCATGTTAACCGCTGACAAGTCTCCATGGTCATCCTGTCCAGAAAACAAGTTCCACAAACTTAGAGGAAAACCATAAATATTTTTTCGTTTTCTTGGAGGAGGAGGGTAGTGAGGAAACCATTGGACACTCTTATGATAGCCGATGACATATTCCTCTTTAGAAGAAGAATTGACTCTAGACAATAGAACAACAGCATGAGTGAGTCATGCAGAATGATGGTAGTAAAATCCACAAAAGTAGAACGGTAAATGTTCTATTCATATTATTAGCTAACAAACCAACAAGAATCAGTATAATTGAGTTGCTAAAGCAACAAAGTAAGGACTAAGGAATTCAAATAGTTTCACGCAAATACCTGCCAACTTTTGCACATAGCGATAATCCTGTCGAACTCTGTATTTATGGCACGCAAGAAATGATCCGAAGGACTTTGCATGATTGGGCAAGGAAAACCAGCATTTGAAAAGTGCTTCACCATCACCAATAAATGATATGTCAGTGTCTGACAGTTATTCTTATCGAGAACAGAATACTGTTTAAGAAAAGACAGCTTCTAACCCACCCCCAAATAAAAAAATAAAATCATTTCCTTCTTTCCTCAGATATATTACCTGCAAGCAAGCCAAAGTTTCTCCAAAAAACAACGTATTTCCATTTGAGAGGAGGCAAATGCGGTCAAAAAGGCCAAAAACTTCAGTACTGCTTTGGTAAATGGTGAATATCAGAGTGCAGCCGGTACTTGCGAGCTTCTTCAGTGTAACCATCATCAGAAGTGCAGAAACACTGAATGAGACAATTGATTGAACATCAGGTAACTAAGAGTAATGCAATAATAAACATATATAATAGAGTGAAGAGCCTAAAACACCAAGTCTCAACCGCAATGAATCACAAGATCTTCTTTTTTTGTTGCATGAATCACAGGTAAGATTACACTGGCATAATTGATAGGAAGGAAGATAAGAGCAATTCAATCCAGAAGATAAATTTGAATTGCATCAGGTTGTTTTATTTCAGGTGTAAACGGGAGTATATAGATGCCACTGAGTTTCTATTAGAAGTACTAGAGTCTCCGTAAGGAAGAAGAGAACTTTTGGCAGTCAATACTTTTTCAGTTTTTTGACTTCATTTATGGCTCGCATATCCTTTTGTGCTTAAAATTGGTAGGAAGAAAAACTTTAGAGAGAAGCAAAACAGATCATTCATTTGATTGAACACCAACATAATTATTTCCGATATCCCAGAATGTTATCAATTTTGACCCCGACAAATGAAAAATGATATGATCCAGATTAGTTGGTTTCTATTTGGTTCAGAATTATTTGATGACCCAATGGAGACTTGAAGGATCTGAGGCAGGTAACATCTTCGTAACTTATGTGCAGGATTATGCTCTCTTTTTTTTTTGATGAAGTTTGTGTGGATTTATTTGATGATAGCAAACTCAATCTTTTTTCTGTCACTGCATATGTAACACATAAGACCAGCCAATAAATCTCCTCGCCCATCTAATCCGTGACATATTAGGGAGGAGAGCTGTATAATGTTTACACTTAAGGTACAGAAAAGATAGAGCACGTTAAAGATTGGATTTTGTGGCTACTAAAAAAGCTATAGCACACTACACAATCTGACAGACCTTTTTTGCTAATTTAATTCAGATCTAGACACTAAGAAGAATAGTTAGTGTGCATTTACCAACAATGAATAGCTTAGTATAAAGTTAACAGCATTCAGTGACAATCCTTTGATATTTAAACTTGGTGTAAGAAGTAAACCTGTCAAGTCGATAAAGGGGTTCATCTAAAAATAAAATGTGTGGTCTCATAACAAGTTCCCTGGCAATACTGACACGCCTTTTCTCGCCACTTCGAAGACCTTTCATGTAGCAGTGTCCACCTATAAGTTTATTAGCATAATCTCCCAGTGACATAGAATCAATAGCGTCCTCCACCACACTCCTTTTCTGACAAAGAAAACCAGGAAGCTGAAGCAATGCTGAGTAGTAGAGGAATTCACGCACCGTCAAAGTTCCAATAAGAGTAGTTTCTCTGTCAACAAATCCCTACAGGCAAAGTTCCTTATCAAAAGGCAGAGCTGATAAAGAATAGCCAAGTTCCTCATATTATTCCATCTTTCCTTGACAAAACTGCAATAAATTTTCATTAAGCTACCGATTGTCACATTTACGTGTTATTGTTTGGGTTGTGTATTGAGAGGACATGACATGAGTAGATTCTAGTAGGTTATCTCGAAGATGGGTATACTGTGGTTTTTGTACACCCTTGAGTAAGAAGGGCTGGCAGTTGTGATAAAAGAATTTTCATCTAAAGGTTGGGAACAAATGCGGCTTTCTTTCCAGCAACTCTTAATTTAACAAAAACGGGATCAACAACGATCAGATGGAGAGAGTTCTCCCAACATTGAGTCAAATGCTACTATTGCAGACCATCAGGGTTGTCACATGAACATCCTATTCTATTTCTTGTCACCACTGGTTGAGGGTATGGGTTGTAATCTCCATATGGTCTTCGGACTCACCTTATGAGTTGATCAAATTTTTTGATTAATTAAAGTTTGCTGTGCAAATTTTTTCGCACAGCAAAACAAGTAAACCGCACAAATACAATGGAAAAGTTCATGACAGATAGTTTCCACATAGGATATTAAAGAAAAATAGCCATGGACAACCTTTTGCCTACTGTGAACGGCAACTACAAGAGTTAAAAGGTGTAGACTTACATAGGAACCATAAGGCATGCACATTTTCGTCCCATTTACAAAAACCTCACCATACATTCTGGCTGAATCAGGCAACCTTCCTAAGGAAGAGAAACAAAAATGAGTTATGAACGATTCGGACAGGCAATCCAATAGATGTTTCCCTATATAACACAAACCTGCAAGAGCTCTCAAGAGCGTTGATTTCCCTGACTTGGCAGGTCCCATAATTACAGTCATTGTACCAGGTAATGCATAACCATTCGAACTCTTGACCACCTTATCAGAGTATTTCCGTTTTCCCTTTATTGTAACTGTCAAATCCTTCCAGGCAATAGATGCCCCAGCAATTTTCCTTGTAATAACTGCCCCATCTGGTAAAGGTGGAGACGGCAACGAACCACTATTAAGCTTTGACAGGGAAGGGGAGGCTGGTGTAGTTGCAGCATTGATGGAATCACCTCCTTCGTCCACTCTGACTTCGATATCCGTGTCTTCCCAATCAGGTGAATCTTCAAATGAAATTGGTTGTCTAAGTGCACCAGGTTTCCTCAGGTAGAAGAAATTACTTGATGGCACCCTACTCGCTGGACTACTTGCTGAAGAAGATGAAGACCTATAATGATCCGATTGGGACTGTATTTCTTCCATTTCTTTTCGGTTCTCTAATTCTGCTCAACTTTTCTGAAATGGCACACTGAAATGCAAGTTGATATGTAGGGGAGAAAAACTGCAAGTGTTTTCTGACGAGTTCTTCAAAACTTCTTGCAACCCCTTCGACAGAGCAGCAAGCAACTACTCTATAAATATCCAGTTACAAATCACTGAAAAAATCAAAAATGAAGAAGAAATTACAGCACTAGTAGAACAACAACAACAACATTCCCAGTGTAGTCCTACAAAGTGGGGTCCGGGAAGGTAGAGCGTACGCAAACCTTACCCTACATCAGAGGTTGAGAGGCTGTTTCCGATAAACTCTCGGCTCAAGAAAAAAACAGTCCAAAGCAGTCCAGAAAAAGAAGTAAAAGAAAGCACTAGTAGAAGAAACCACATTCAAACAACTTTAAGCATCAAAAGGGCTTTCATACAGACTCGTATGCATCAAATGGCACCAATAGCTGGTCGTGGAAACAAGTGCGATTTCAAATTTATATCAAATCAATCCATCATCATGCCTCCATCCCCAATTAGTTGTCTCGGGCTCTCGGCTATATGAATCTTCTCTATTCATTCCGCTCTATTCGGACCAATTTCATTTCAATACTTTAATTTGTTTTTAAAAGATAAAAAAGGGTGTTCTTTAAAACTAGAAGTTCTCTGAATATCACACTTATCATACACTAAACATACAAGTCTCTAACCCCATTATAAGAAAACTTTCAGCAAACACAGGACCTAGTGTATGTTTAAGAATATGAATCAACCTTTAATCCTTTGCTTCCAACAACAACAACAACAAACCCAGTGTAGTCCCACAAGTGGGGTCTGGGGAGGGTAGTGTGTACGCAGACCTTAACCCTGTCTTGAGAAGGTAGAAATCCTTTGCTTCCATTTTTGTTAAATATTTTAGGTATAGGGGAACAGACGAGCTAGAGAATGCCTATAAATCTTTTTAATCCTGAAATCTTCCCATAGAAAAAAGAAACCTTTTTGCTTTTCTTTTCGACTAATAGTTATTATCTCAGAAAGTAACATTTCTTGTCGATTCCAATTTTCTTCAACAAAGAAAGTGACTTTGTAAGTTAAATTGACCATCTAAGAAATCAACTCGAGATATACTAAAAACTTAATTTCATCTGTTTGTATCAAACATAAAGCACAAAACTTTTCAGCTCTAACCAATTCTTGGCAAACAAAGAAACTCCAACTGGCATAACCCCAAAACCTCACCCACAAAAAATACAGCAAAAACAAAAAGAAACTGAAAACAGAATTAGAAAAGAAAAAAAAAACAAGACAACAGATTCTTTAATTTAAACAAAAATGAATGTTTAAGTAGATCACCAACTGAGCTGCTAAGATTAGTGAGACAACAGATTCAAGAATACTAGTAGTATAAAACAGTGCAAAATAGTTGGAAGCAGCAGAAATGATAACACAACACCAATGGGGGAAAAACTGTGACAGAGATTGAGCTTAAAAAAAAAGCAAAAAAAGAAAAAGACAGAAGCAACAGATTTTTCATTTTTAAAATAAAAAAAAAAAATGGGGTAGGGGATTACAAAGATGGTAATTAAAAAATCACCAACGAGATGAAAGTCCATATAGTCAACCAACTGAGCTACTAAGATTTCCGACACAAGAGATTCAAGAATACTAGTAGTATTAAACTAGTGCAAAATGGTTGGAAGCAGCAGAAATGATAACCCAACACAACAGATTTTTCTTTTTTCTTTTTCTTTTAAATGGGGTAGGAAAAATGGAGAAGGGGACTACAAAGGTGGGAATCAAACCTCAGCAAAGTTCAGATAGTCAACCAACTGAGCTATTAAGATTTCTGAAACAATAGATTCAACAATACTAATAGTATTAAACTAGTGCAAAATAGTTGGAGCTGAAGAAATGATAACACAACACCAATGGGGGGGGAGGGGAAACAGTGACAGAGCTTGATTGATTGAGCTTTGAAAAAAAAAAAAAGCAAAAAAGAAAAAGATACTAGAAGCTACCATTGGGTATAAAAGAAAGGAAGAACACAAACCTGGATCTGAACAATGAAGAGAAGAGAGAGAGAAGTGAAGAGAATTTTGTGTGTGTGAGAGAGAGAGTATGTATAAAGGCTGCTGCTACTGAAACACTGAATAGTGTTAATGTTGTCTTTACTCTTTGAGACTTGACATTCAAGTGTTAAATGTAAGGGAATCATTTTTTAGCCCTTTCTTTCAGGCTTCAAATTTACCACCTTTTCGTTCATTCTTATCGGAGCTCGACTGAATTTAAATTTGTGATAAGAAGTTTCATATCAAGAGTAAAATACTTCTATCGAATTAGTCAAAGTGTGAATAAGCTGATTTGCATACCATGATTATCAATAATAATAAAAAAACAAAAAGTTTCTTAAATAGGCGCATCCAAGGGTGTGGCTTAATGCACCTGACCTAGTGGTCAATGAAGTGACCGACAAATTTTAGCGGAGCCAAAAAATACTACTCGTAGGTGATTCTTTTCATTTGTTTTAACGTTGGTGAACAAAGTTATCTGGTATATGTTGCTAGTGGGAAGTGGCGGGTATCCCGTGAATTTAGGTGAGGTGCGCGAAAACTGGCACGGACACCACAATCATCAAAAAAAGAAGTTTCCTAAATGGGCGACTTCATCTAAGGTCACATATGAAACCTTTAATCAAGAATGGAGGAGCGTAATTATCTGTTTATAATAATTACGTTAAGGGGTTGTCGATTAGAGATCTATAAAAATAGAGAAAAATAGTCTTTCACAAGAATCTATAATGTAGTATATAAGTTTTATTGTGTTTTTAGTTGTTGTTTTCACATGAAATATAGCATTGCTAATATAGTATTTGGTTCATATTTTTTCCTCATTACTAATACTTCCATATGTATAAATTATGCAGAAATCTATAAATTATTTTAATAGGTTAGAGCTAATGAATTAAAGTGTTAATTGATTAGGGGGGAAAAAGAAAGTCAAAGAAAAGAGAGGAACACAACCTTTTTCTTCTTTATTTTTTCTTTGAAAAGAAAAAGATACATCTTGAAATTTGAATTTTGTTGAGTGGAATCTAAGTGTCTTTATTAATAAGATTAATGATAATTAATGATAATTGCAACCCCTTGTATATCATAATTAAATACTTAAATAAATGCTTAGTGGTCTATTGGCACTATACTTTTTCTTTTCTTTGTTTTTCCAGCTTGGACCATTCATGATTAGAGCATGTTTAGACAAATGCCACCTTAACATTTGTACAAGGAGAAAATATTATATTATTGTACCCCCCCCCCCCGCGACATCCCGTTATTCAGTATCTTTATTGGGATTTCGATAAGTTTTGATTCATGTTGTGTAAAGCTCATTTAAGAAAGAAGCGTTCCTAACATATTATCATCAATTCAATCCCACAACGATACTTGTTGATATCTCTCTTAGTCATTATGTCCCTACATATTACGTTAGGATCAATTTACAGGTACTTTAATTATCTTGCTGACTTTTTTCATCTTAATATATGTGATAATATCTAGCACTTGACCTACACAATATTTGGCTCTAGTATGGTATTCATATTGGAATTCCGGCTAATTCAAGTTTGCGTCGTAATAAATCCATTTAAAAGAAAGATGCTTGTTTTAACAAGATTTTTTTCATGCCCAAAACTCGAACGAACTCGAAATTTTCACTCTTTATTGGCTAAACTGATCATACATTCTCTATATCATTCTTTGCACATTGTATTCTTTTTGTTCTCTACTTTTTTTTTCTTTTTCTTCTTAAGGCTGTTTGGAATATATTTCCATAAAGATTAATGGGTCCTAAAATGGTAAAAGTGAAACTTAAAAAGGGAAATAGGCTGATGATTGTTGTTTCCTTTTTTTTTAAGGTATATTTTGGTTTTACTTTAGAAGTTCAAATTGCCTTTAATTGGACATGAACTAAAGTAAAATAAAAACCTTTATTTCAACTTATTTGGCAACGGTTATTTTACTATAAATAAAATAATCACTCATTCAGGACGTGAGTAAACTAATCATATAAAACATTGTATGTCATTTTTAATCATATATGATAGACTTAATTGAAAAATGCCAGCCTTTTACGATTTAGTGAGATTAATGTGTGTAATTAAAGAAGGCGACATATTTTAAGTGATTAACTTATTTACATAATGCGCACTTAAAAACACGTGCATAAGCTTCTTAAAAAAAATGAGCTGGAAATATTAATATGAGCACTTTATAATATATTGGTAGCTGGATAAGAACCAAGTTATTCATGTATTAAATTATGTATAACTTATACGATGTTTAGTAGATGGATAAGAAATAAGTTATTCAGGTATAAAATTAGTACGACGTTTCGTAGATGGATAAGAAATAAGTTATTCAGGTATAAAATTAGTACGACGTTTGGTTCGTAATTTTTAAATTTGTATAACTAATACATATATAAGTTATGAGGAAATTTGTGTATTATTTATGCAGAGTAGAAGATGGAATAATTAATACTTGTATAACTAATACATGCATAATTAATATTTGCATAACTAATACCTGCATAACTAATACCCGCATAATTAATACCTGCAAAACTAATACCCACATTACTAATACCTACATAACTCTAACCAGCTACCAAACGACCCCTGTGTTTGACGGGAATAAATCATATAAAATATTGTATATCATTCTTAATTAGACACAACAGACCTAATTGGAAAATGCCCGAGGCTTTTATAATTTGTTGAGATTAATGTGTATATTTAAAGAAATTAGCATATTTTAAGTGATTAACTTATCTACTAATACGCACTTGAAAACACACACATAAGCTTAAAAAAAAGAGCTGGAAATATCAATATAAACACTTTATAATGTGTTATGTGCTTAAAAATAATATTAAATGTTATATTTTCTTGATATAAGTTTAGTTAATTGAATTAATTTAAATGTATTAGTCTAAACTATAAAAGTAATGAAAATACTCACTACTTAATTGTTGACAAATGTAGTGATTTGAAGTTAGACCCACATAAAATTTCTCTTTCAATTATTGCCTTTTCTTTTCATTTTCCTATCATGATTATAGCTTGATTTTGAAGTTACCTTAGTTTTTTATTGCAATGGTAAGAAAAATGATGAATTCCCACAATAATTTTAGTTCTTCTTTTATCTATATACATATTCATATACAAGTTGATTTTTCATATGATGGATGTATTTATATTCACAACCCATTTGCTTCCTATAAATATATTTCATTGTAATTTATCGAACAGTTGTGCAACAACCTACAATCATGTAAGAATATAATAGAAGCGTTAATGTAAAAATACTACGAATAACCCCTTTCTAGGTTAATCTAGTGGTTCAAGGCCTTTTTTGAATTGCTACTTTAAGTCCTTGGAATACGACTATAATATGTGTGACAGTATTTATAGGGCTGATAGGGCGAGTTGAACGGAATTTAGACGGGTCAAGATAGACTGAGTTAATAATTGACCCACTCAAAAGTTACTTGAGTTGAAATGAGTTAAAATATGGGTCAAAATCTAACATGTTCAAAAATTACTTGGGTTAAAATGGGCTAGAATGTGAATCAAAACTCAATGGATTTTTTTTATATAACTAAGCAAACATAGCTGGTATATCTACTCAATCCATCTATAATTCTAAAATATTACATAAACCCAGCGAGGGTGTTCTTTTTCCTATTAGATTCATCGCCCATAAATCTCTCCTCTCTCTCGCCACTTTTCTCCCTCTCTCCCTCTCCCTCACTCGCTTTATAGAGGGACTATATGACATGTTCTCTTCTTTCTTTAAGAAGAAGAGAACATTGCATCTACGTATGTATATATGTGTATCTATGTATGTATATCTATGTATTTGTATATCTATGACAACCGAGCGGGTAACTTTGAGGAGATACATATGTGTATCTTCTTCCTTCTTCCTCTCCCTTTTCTTTCTTCCTCCTCCCCCTCCTCCGTCCCCCCCTCCTCCTCCTCTTTTTTTCCTTCTAAGTATGTATCTATGCACAAATACATTGAATATATCAACGCATATTTGATATATATTATATCTCCTATTTTCTTCGATTTTAAACTGTGAAATACAGATACATTGTATGATACTAAAAATTGATATATTTATGATATGAAATAAATATACGTTGGTATATAGAGAGTATAAAACACAGATACATAGATGTACATGTATATCAGATACATCAATAGTACTTACAATTGAAATTGTGAAACACATATACAAAGAGGGAGAGAAACGAGAGAGGGAGAGAGTGGAGTGAGAGAAGAGAGAGGCGAGAGGCGAATGAGAGACACGTTATGTGAATATTGAAAATCTCGCTTCATGTAGTAATTCAAGGATATAATGCCGTGATTTGTGAAATTTTGTCAAACTCAATTCCGCCTAATCGTGACTAAATTTATGACCCGCCCAAAAATTACTTAAACTGAAGTAAGACAATAATAAGAGCAACTAAGTTGATGCATCAAACGACATTCCATAAGAAAAGCTAGAGATAGATTCTTTTTACCAACACTTTTTTCAGTTGAGCTCATCACACGGAACTTAACTAATACAATTTACATCTCGTGTGTGATTTATCGAGAAATAATAATTCAAATTATAATAGTACTAAAATACCCCTAGAAAACTAGTCCAAAATTAAGAATATCTTGTACTACTATTCCCTTCTCCCAATACACATAGGAAAGAAAAACCTTTCCCTTATATAAACTCCTAAAAATTAATTCTCAATAGAAAAAAAATAATATCTACTAGTATTTCCCAGTTTCTCTTCCCCATATCTCTTCTAGATCGCCAACGATTCGCAAAAAATGAGTCACCCGGCCGAGTCATCCGACTCGTGAGTTCTTCATCTCCATCTCCACTTTTGAATTTCGATTCGATTCGATTCGATTCACAGTTTTTTGTTAATTTTTTTGATATTTTTTGGCAGAAAAAATGCTAAGAAGGATTTTTCAACGGCGATTTTGGAGAGGAAGAAGGCTGCGAATAGGCTTGTTGTAGATGAGGCGGTTAATGATGATAATTCCGTTGTTGCTTTGCATCCTGCTACTATGGAGAAACTTCAGCTTTTTCGTGGAGATACGATTCTCATTAAGGTTTTTGTACTTTAGTATTTTAGCTGAAAGTTACTTTTGTAGCTGTTTCAGGTGTTTTTGGTGAATTTTTGGATTGATGACGATGTTCTAGGGTTTTGATTTTGAACTAGCTAATCGCGGAGCTTTTTGGACTATATAATGACTTGTTTGTTGTTTGTTTAGGTTGTCGGTGACTGTCTTGTTATTTTTTGGTGATTAGGAGAATATAGAAATCTTGTGATAGTATTAGTGTTTTGATAAGCTGTAAATAGTAGAATTTTTGATGATTGTTTAGTGATTTTTTGGATTGATAATGATTTTCTAGGGTTTCGATTTTTGAACTAGCTAATTGCGTGGCTTTTGAACTATCTAATGACTTGTTTGTTGTTTGCTTAGGCTCGCGGTGGCTTATTTGTTGTTTGCTTAGGTTCTCGGTGACTGTTTTGTTGTATTTTGGTGATTAGGAGAGTAGAAACCTTATTTTAGATTTGAAAGTATGATATAGTATTAGTGTTTATAGATTTTGGTGCTGTTGAGGTGGTGATATAAGGTCTGTGTTCTGCATCTTTGATGGCAAAGCATTGAGTAAATATATAGTTCATGCAGTGGGATTGCACTTTAGTATTCTAGCTGAAACTTACTATTGTAGTTATTACGGTTTTTTGGTGAATTTTTGCAGAATTTATGATGATTATTTAGTAATGTTTGGATTGATGATTATTTTATAGGGTTTCGATTTTGAACTAGCTAATCGTGTAGCTTTTGAACTATCTAATTGCTTATTTGTTGTTTGGTGTTGTTTTTGGTGACTAGGAGATTACAGAAACCTTCATTTAGATTTGAAAGTATGATAGTATTGGTGTTTATAGACTTCAGTATTCTAGCTGAAACTCACTATTGTAGTTATTGCGGGTGTTTTGATAAGTATTTACAGAATTTATGATGATTATTTAGTAATGTTTTGATTGATGATGACTTTCCAGGCTTTCAATTATGAACTATCTAATCGCGGAGGGTGACTGTTTTGTTGTTTTTCGTGATTAGGAGAGTATAGAAACCTTCTTTCCAAACAAGCTGTTACAACTTGGTTGGATGGTTGTTACCTATTGTATTGTATGGTGTTGTTAGTTTAAATACAATGTTTGTTTTGATTCTTATTTTGAATTTTATTGTATTGTATCGGTAAATCCATCCTTAGGTAACGATGAAAAGTTCCATTTTGTGTAACGACCGATTTGATGTGATCACGCGTCGTTACCTTATTTTTTTCTCATTTTTTCTTTATTTATTATTTAATAATCCTATTTTATCCTTTACCTTACTTATTTATATTAGCTCCACCCCATATCCTATTTTTCTTGTAGGTTTTTCCTTCAAATTGTTGATGTGTGACATTATGTAACGACGGAAAATGATACAATCTATCCAGATTTTGCATTCAATTAAATAATACACTATGATACAATACAACACAATACATTATGAAACAAAATGTAACCACCGTCCAAACAAGGTGTTAGATTCGGAAGTATGATAGTATTTACAGAATTTATGATGATTATTTAGTAATGTTTTGATTGATGATGACTTTCTAGTGTTTCGATTTTGAACTATCTAATCGAGTAGCTTTTGAACCATCTAATGACTGACTTGTTGCTTTCTTAGGTTCTCGGTGACTGTTTTGTTATTTTTCAAGTATAGAAACACTCTTTTTGATTTGAAAGTATGATAGTATTTAGTGTTTATAGATTTTATGCTGTTGAGGTTGCGATATAAGGTCTGTTTCTGCATCTTTGATTGCAAAACATTGAGTAAATATATAGTTCATGCAGTGGGAGCTGTTTTACTATTTCATGGTGATTAGGATGGTATAGAAACCTTCTTTTAGATTTGGAAGTATGATATACTATTAGTGTTTATAGATTTTGTGCTTGTTGAGGTCGTGATACAAGTTTTGTATTCTACATCTTTGATGGAAAAGCATTGAGTAAATATATATAGCTCATGCAGTGAGAACTGTTTTGCTATTTCATGGTGATTAGGATGGTGTAGAAACCTTCTTGTAGATTTGGAAGTATGATAGTGTTAGTGTTTATAGATTTTGTGCTGTTGAGGTCGTGATATAAGGTCTGTATTCTACATCTTTGATGGGAAAACATTGAGTAAATATATAGTTCATGCAGTGGGAACTTTTTTGCTATTTCTCGGTGATTAGGATGGATAGGAACCTTCTTGTAGATTTGCAAGTATGATAGTGTTAGTGTTTAGATTTTGTGCTGTTGAGGTCGTGATATAAGGTCTGTATTCTGCATCTTTGATGGCAAAGCATTGAGTAAATATATGTTGATGCAGTGGAAACTGTTTTGCTATTTCTCGGTGATTAGGATGGTATAGAAACCTTCTTTTAGATTTGAAAGCATGATATAGAATTAGTGTTTATAGACTTTGTAGTGTTGAGGTCGTATAGGGTCTGTAATCTACATCTTTGATGGGAAAGCATTGAGTAAATCCATGGTTCATGCTGTGGGAACTGTTTGTTCAAAATCCTCTGTTGGACTAAATCATTAGATTCTTCTCCTTTTGACTCCATCTTTGATGTTTTACATTGTTTATTTTGTTTTGTTGCTCACTCAAGTTTGACAACTTGCACCAAACAGAATTGGGAGTGAGTTGTTTTTAGCGTTTCGCGGCTCATTATTTTCTAGTTTGTTTTTCTTCAACAACCAGATCACTCTAAGCTGTCGCTGACAACATGACATAATAACATAATAGAATCTTTGCATTGAACTTCTGAATCATGGCAGATATGTATTATTTTGGAAATATTGTGACGTTTGAAGCACAAGAATCTTTGCATTGAACTTCTGAATCATGGCAGATAATAGAATCTTTGCATTGAACTTCTGAATCATGGCAGATATGTATTATTTTGGAAATATTGTGACGTTTGAAGCACAAGAAACTAAGAACGTGTAAATATGCTTATGATTTTCTTCCTACTTACTTTTTTTCTGCCACTTAGTTTTTTATTGTGATTACCTATATTTAAAAATGGACTTAGAATGAAGTTCAGCATTTCAGATTTCCGTGTGTTCCTCTGCCTGTCAATTCAGTTGACTCAGAATTTCTGTTCTTCTGTATCTTTTATCCAGGGAAAGAAGAGAAAGGATACAGTTGTCATTGCCCTTGCTGATGAAACTTGTGATGAGCCAAAGATTAGGATGAACAAGGTGGTCCGTTCAAATTTGAGGGTTCGTCTCGGAGATGTTGTATCTGTCCACCAGTGTCCAGATGTCAAGTATGGGAAGCGTGTCCACATACTTCCTATAGATGATACAATAGAAGGTCTCACAGGGGATCTGTTTGATGCATTCCTGAAACGTAAGTGTACTACCTGATTGATATATTCAGTTAGTCGGAAGTTATGGTCGCTGCAGCACAGATTACTGTTTCACAATTGCCATGTCTTTGTTCTCCCTTAACTGTGTGCTGCAGGATCTACAATTTGTTAAGCTTGTCCATTGTCTCTGACCCCAAAAAAAGGATTAGAGAAAGAGAAGTTGACAGAATGAACAATTTTCTGTTGGCCCCCAAACACACGCCTCAAAGAAAAAAAGTTGATATTGACTTCAAATGCTAGATATCTTTAGCTTTGATTTTTGCATCCTATGCAACCCCCTCCCTCTTTGGCAAAAGAAGAATGAAATTCATATGTATCTTGAAAGCCACGTCCAACAATCCCTTCATAGATTGTATATAGCGTATTATAGGCAATTCCCATATAGGATCCACTCTCTCCTGTGAGTGTTTGAAGAGATTTGGTACATAAAGAAGAGGGTCAAATAAGAAACTTACTTTAGACCAACTTTTAGAAGAAAATGCAGGCAAGAGCTAGGAGTGTTGTGACAGCTGAGACTCCCCGGGTTCAGTTCCGCATTTTCGGTGCCAAAAGAAATTTGGTATTACGCTTTCTATTTTCAATGTGGAAACAGGTTGCACATGGGAGAGAACCCAAAAAAATTCTGCTCTTGTTGCCATATTTGTTTCCGTTCTTCATTCCCATGGCTATGCCTGTGATACATTTGGATGGCTTTGATAGTCTCGTTGTGAGGGAAAAAACACAAACTTATGAAGCATGTATTGACATATTTGTTTGAGAAGAGGATGAACTATCTTCTAGTTCATGGACAACTATAAATGGAGTCAAACCATATCTTTTATAATTTTAGACTAATGATTATATTTTCCTCTATGATGTTACCATTTAAATCTACTGCCAAAATATTAGTTGTAACTTATGAGAGAAGAGACTATGCAACCTTAAATTGGTTTTCAATCTTCAGCATTTACTCACTAATTTCATTAATATTATATGTCCGCAAGCTCTATTTGTGTCAGCTTTTAAAATTTTAATGCCCTTCTTGCAGCTTACTTTTTGGAGGCATATCGTCCATTGAGGAAAGGGGACAATTTTCTTGTTAGAGGAGGGATGAGAAGTGTGGAATTCAAGGTCATAGAAACTGAGCCTGGGGAGTATTGTGTTGTTGCTCCAGACACTGAAATCTTTTGTGAGGGTGAGCCTGTGAAAAGAGAGGATGAGGAGAGACTTGATGAGGTAGGTTATGATGATGTGGGTGGTGTGAGAAAACAGATGGCTCAGATTCGTGAACTGGTGGAATTACCATTGAGGCATCCTCAACTTTTCAAATCTATTGGTGTGAAACCACCAAAGGGGATTTTACTTTATGGACCCCCTGGTTCTGGAAAGACTTTGATAGCCAGAGCTGTTGCTAATGAAACAGGTGCATTTTTCTTTTGCATTAATGGACCTGAAATCATGTCCAAATTGGCTGGAGAGAGTGAAAGTAATCTCAGAAAGGCATTTGAAGAAGCTGAAAAGAATGCTCCTTCTATCATATTTATTGATGAAATTGATTCAATTGCTCCCAAGCGAGAGAAGACACATGGTGAAGTTGAAAGGAGGATTGTCTCACAACTCTTGACTCTGATGGATGGACTGAAATCTCGCGCTCATGTAATAGTGATGGGAGCTACCAACCGTCCAAACAGCATTGATCCAGCTCTGAGAAGGTTTGGTAGGTTTGATAGAGAAATAGACATTGGTGTTCCAGACGAAATTGGACGCCTTGAGGTTCTTCGCATTCATACCAAGAATATGAAGCTTGCGGAAGAAGTAAGCCCGACTTGCCAAACTTGGATTATTTGGGAGCAACTTTATACTGTAACATAACGATGATTACTCAATTTTGCAGGTCGATTTGGAAAGAATCTCGAAAGATACACATGGTTATGTTGGTGCAGATCTTGCTGCTCTTTGCACTGAAGCCGCACTTCAGTGCATTAGGGAGAAAATGGATGTGATTGATCTGGAAGATGACACTATTGATGCTGAGGTGTTGAACTCAATGGCTGTAACGAATGAACACTTCCAAACTGCTCTTGGTACAAGCAATCCGTCTGCATTGCGTGAAACAGTAAGTAACCCATCATAACCAAGTTTGAGAGTGGCGGGATACCTTTTTAGACTGCGATTTTGATTGCAACTTATGGTCTCTTTTCTTATCTGTGTGGATTTCTGACGTAAGATGTGCATTACTACTTTCCGCCACAAACTTATTGGCTTATTCTGTGAAACTGTTTTGCAGGTGGTTGAAGTGCCTAATGTCTCATGGCAAGACATTGGAGGCCTCGAAAATGTCAAACGAGAGCTTCAAGAGGTAATGTAATTCAATATAATGGTCTTGATGTATACTACATAAGTTACTTGTCTTAAGTGTCTTGATTGTTGCTCTTGTTTCATTTTATGTAGACTGTTCAATATCCAGTGGAACACCCAGAGAAGTTTGAGAAGTTTGGTATGTCACCTTCGAAAGGTGTGCTTTTCTATGGTCCCCCAGGATGTGGGAAAACTCTACTTGCCAAGGCAATTGCAAATGAATGTCAAGCCAATTTCATCAGTATCAAAGGACCTGAACTGCTCACCATGTGGTTTGGAGAGAGTGAAGCGAATGTTCGGGAAATTTTCGATAAAGCGAGGCAATCTGCACCCTGTGTCCTCTTCTTTGATGAGCTCGACTCTATTGCTACTCAGGTAAGATGACTAGTTAAAAGATTTCAGTTGTACGAGAGCATGTGAACATTCTAATTGGTTTACTGGATTCAAGGTCATTCACATCCTGATGTTACAATCAGATAGATTTAAAAGTATAATAGTATGTAAACAGGATAACAAGAATTAAGTTTACCTCATACAACTACTTACATGAAATGGTGCTCTATACCGTTGCAGAGGGGAGGCAGCAGTGGAGATGCTGGAGGAGCAGCTGATCGTGTTCTGAACCAACTTCTGACTGAAATGGATGGCATGAATGCAAAGAAGACTGTTTTTATAATTGGGGCCACAAACAGGCCTGATATAATTGACTCTGCACTTCTGCGACCAGGCCGTCTTGACCAGTTGATTTATATTCCTCTGCCGGATGAAGATTCACGCCACCAGATTTTCAAGGCATGTCTCAGAAAATCCCCCTTATCAAAGGATATTGATTTGAGAGCTCTCGCCAAACATACTCAGGGATTTAGTGGGGCCGATATCACTGAGATTTGTCAACGAGCCTGCAAATATGCCATAAGGGAGAACATCGAGAAAGTACACACTTCATCCTCTTTTTACTGCTTTAAATTTTTCTTTTTATACTTTTGACCCTCAGAAGCTTCTTAAAATGAACTTGTTCTACAATCTGTTTGTCTTCATGCTTTTGGTTACATAGTGATTGATTGTCTAGGTCTGGCTACTTTTCTGTTGTCATGCTAAGAGTGAAGTGGATATGCTGTTCTGTATGAGTGTTAACTTTTCCGTGGCTGTTGTTATGTTTGCTTCATTAATTTTCCATGACGGCACTGCTGGCCATGGTTGTCTTCAAAGTCTAACGATCTAAGTAGCCGATTTCAACAATTATTTCCTCAGTCTTGTTGACAAGAAATTTGAACTGGATTATCTTTTATGGGAATGTGACAACTGATTTGTAGAACCAGGTTTAATTAACTGCGTGCTTTAAGAAAATGTATCTTGCTTTAAACTTCAATTTGGGTGTGCGATATGGTCTCTTAACTCCATGTTTGCAATTGTTTCCCTCTGTTTCCTCAATTTCGAGTTATTGGTATTCTTCATCCTAAATACTTGCCATTCTTTCTAATTGCAGGATATAGAAAGGGAGAAGAGAAGACAGGAGAATCCCGATACGATGGATGAGGATGTTGATGAAGTACCGGAGATCAAGCCGGCTCATTTTGAGGAGTCTATGAAGTATGCACGACGTAGTGTCAGTGATGCTGATATACGCAAATACCAGGCATTTGCTCAGACATTACAGCAGTCTAGAGGTTTTGGAACAGAATTTCGGTTTGCAGAGGCTAGTGGCGGTGGCGAGACTGCTACAGCTGACCCATTTGCAACTTCTAATGCTGCAGCCGACGACGATGACCTATATAGCTGAAGTTCTAGATTTTCCTTGTTATTTTGCTGCAAGTCTCCTGCTTCTCGGGTCAAACTCGAATATCCGGAACCAACTGGTTTAACTTATGGTTTCTTCTGTTAACCTTAAACAATTTACCCCTAAGTTGTCTGGAGTTTGCTACTACTGGTTATGACACTTTTTTAGAACCTTAAGATAATTTAATGTTACAGTTTACACTTATTTATATCCTGGTGAATATTTTGCGGAATTCAATGCACAGGTTTAAATAGGCTAATTTGGATGGATGGTCCATACGGGGTTTCATGTTCTTCCTTGTGTGTACATTTAGTGCGTCCAGAAATCGAGGCATTTCTTGTTAGCATACATGAATTGCCATATGTTCTGAGAATGGACAAATAGAAGGTAAAAAGAGTTTCCAAGTAGTAACAAATGAGTTCAATGTAAAATTTTCTTTCAGAGCAAATTTGGAGTGCTATAAATCCTTTAAATAAGGGCTTAAGAGGAACAAGCTAGAGTTTACCTTATCAACAAAAGAAAATGAAGCTAGAATATTATGGTGTGGAAATGATGGTCTTTAATTTTGATTATGGTATCAACTTGACATGGTAAACAAAAAAACTCTCCATCCGATTTGAAGTGTTTTAGTTTGATTGGACATGATGCTTAAGAAATAAAGAGATTTATAAATCTTGTGGTTTTAAATCAAAGATGTTTACGAGTAGTTCTTAAATTTTGTGGTGTTAAGCTAGCCACGTAGAAATATAGAAAGAAACACTTTTTTCTGGAATAGACTAAAAAGAAAATAAGACACTTAAATTGGAATGATGGGAGTAATTTCCACACTTACAAAAAAATATAGTCATAATACATAGTATAGACACTTTAATTTGACCTCCACTGCAGTTGAACGTCTCAACTTTTATTGTGAACATGAAGACATTTCAACTTGATATAGGTGCGTCTCGCGAACACCTTATCCTTAAAAATGCACATCTAGAGACCTTTGCATTCGATCTTGACGTGTATTTTCAAAATTGGAGTGTTTATGAAGCCAATTTAAACCAAATTAGGTGTGTAGATGTGCATTTATTTAAAGTTAGAGATGTTTATCGATATATTACGCCAAAAATATATACTATGAATCGATTTTAGACCAGTCAAAATAAACTATATGAATATCTTTTATCAAGGAAAAACTTCTCAACACAAGCCACTCTTACATATTGTCTTAACTAAACTTGTTTGCATTAACTTCCTTTATTTGTCACCAAACAACTAACAACTTTTTTCTTTCTTACCATCCAACCATATTTGAATATGTGATTTATGGAACCAGCTTTTACTTTTGACATTTGAAAATTTTCCTCTTATTTAAGAGTATAATAGTGAAGAACAATAAAATAAAAATTGAATAGTCTTTGTCTCCTCTGGTAAATCAGTAACTCTATGGTGGTCCCATTCCACTTGTCTCGTGATTATTGATAGGAAAAATGAGACAAAATTATAGCAACTTCTTCTTCTTCTTCTAAATACTCCCTCCGTCCAATAATATTTGTCCGCTATTGAATTAACACATATCTTAAGAAATAATAAATAATAGAGTAATTTTACAATATCATCCTTTGAATATAATAAATTTAATGCTTTGAAAAATGCATTGCATAATTAATAGTATTTAATACCAAGGGTAAAATAGGCATAATCCATTGATTTTTCAAACTGAACATGTATTGTTGGACATCTATCTTTAGTATAGTGGACAAGTATTGTTGGACGGAGGCAGTATTGTAGTATTAACTAATATACATTATTCACATGACATATGACAAAGCTATTTAAAACCTCATGCAACCCGATGCACAAAATACAGGGTCCGAGAAAGAGCCGCACTCCAAGAGGTGTGATGTTGCTGCAATATACTTATCTAATAATCTTAAGTTTAACTTAACCATGGACATGAACCTACCTGGTGACTTCAGCTAGATGTATGTATGTGTTTGTGGGTTGGGGGGTTGGGGGGTTGGGAGATGAGGGGGGTGGGGGTGGGGGTTGTTAGATATATGTATGTGCGTGGGTTTGAGTCAAAATTACTAGATTCTATCAAATTCGTATGTACATCCGCCCCTTCAGAGGCTGATGCAGCATTGTGGAACCGGGTTCATCTGAATTCAATACTTTCGATGCATAGCAAAATTTATCTAAAAATTTCAGTAAAATTATAACAAATAGTTGGTCTGAACCCATGATTTTAAAAATACAATAAATTCAATACTAAATTTTTTTAAAAGTTGAACCCATAAAATTTAAATCATAGATCCGCATCTATATGAACGTTGATTAAAAAATGCTGCCAATTGCATGACATCCACCTTTCTCTAAAGACATGAGAAGGGAAGAGGAAAAAAAAGTGGATAATTGCATATATATAATGAAATCTTCTTCTCCATGCTTATTCTTGAGCATTACAAAATATGTTGTAATTTAAAACAAACTAACAAAAATCATATTACTATATAACTCTCCATTGATCAAACCAACAACAACAAAAAATAAAAAAACCTAGAGATTCAACCTTAGCTTGCATGTACACAACCAAATACTGGTAATAATATCATCAAACGAACGTTCTCTTGTACTTCCAGAGACACGTTGAACACCACATATTCACGTACCATTCAAAAGGATCGATTCCATAATAGATGAGATCGGTAAATGACAATTTTCAATACCATTTTTTTGGACTAAGGCAATTTCTTGAAATTTTTGCCTTGTGAACATCCAATTGAACCTAAAATATGATAATTAACATACCTACTTGGTGCAGAAGCATGTCTAAATCCTTTAGGCAAACAATCCCTCACTTCTTTTCCATGAAAAATAGGACCTTTATTATGAGGTTTCATCATCACATTATACGTTACGTCGACCGTTGAACTACTACTCGATGGCTCGATACTGGCACTGGTACTGGATAACTCGCGAATACTCGTTACATTATTCAAACAAGATAACAAAATAAGGTAAAAAAAGACAAATTTAAAGAATAAAAGAGAAATAGTAGTCATTTTGAGAAGTATATGTTGGAAGAGAAAAAAAAAAGAGTTTATATTATATTTTTTTTGGAGAGAAAGAAGTATAAATAGGCTCGTGAATAGTTAACAAAGGTGGCAAATTTAAGTGTGTGCACAGCTCATTGCCAAGAAGAAAAGTACTCCCTTCGTCCCAATTTATCTGATGATGTTTGACTGATCACGAAATTTTAGTTGTTTTTTTTCAAATTTGTGGTCTAAACTAAATTATTGTATGATTATACATCATCTTAGCTTATTACACGTTAAATGAGTATTTTTAAAGTTAAATTATTACTAATTTTTTGAGATTGACTTAAAAAAAATATCACATAAATTGATACGAAAAGTGTTGTGGTACTCTTTTGAGTTGATGAGGTGGTTGTTCTTTTTGACTGTGAGTGAAGTGAAATAATCCGTGAGTTTCTGTCATTGCTTTTAATTAAGTCAGCACCTTATTCTCTTTTTTATCATTCAAAATTTTCACCTTGTGTGCTTTGGTAGGATGGATACTGACTCTTTCATTCTTAGTCAGAGGTCTCGAGCAGTGACAAAGCCACATAATATTTCTTCGTTAAAAAATTACACTGTATAGCTAACTCTTTCATCTTTAATCAGAGATTTCGAGCAGTGAAAAAGCAAAATGATATTATAAAAGTTAACACTGTGTAGCTAGGTGTATATATATAGTGAAAATTCTGGTTCTTCCTTGGACTCTCGAATTTGAATTTTTGAAATGGAACTTATCCCTTTAATGAGCTTTACACGATGGGAATTCGAATTGAAGGATTACATGCATATATCACATTAATTTAATCTAACTTAGATAATAGGTAAATCATAAACACGAGAACTTGTTCTTTTCATAGCGGAAGCGAAAGACTTGATTGAATCACGATTGAAAACACTGATTGGTGGTGATTGTCACGGTGTATAGGAGTAACCCTCTATTCCACTGTCTAAATCCTAATTGACTGTGGGAGAGAATATTCTGTAAAAAATACTGCTTACGGGTGGGCCTAGATTTCCTACATGAATTAATCGATGTTCTAAAATGGAGGGTAATTTACAAGAATGGCCTCCGGAGTTTGTGGTCTTAAATTTTTTATTTTATCTGACCCATAAGCAAAATTTCAAGTTTTACAACTTTTGACTACGAAGGTTTGCCATAAAACAAGCGAGCATAGAAAGTTCAAGATCACCTATTTTCAAAGTTTGGATGTAATTTTCTCTTAATTAATGTGTTCTTCAGGGACGTGTAAAAAAGAAACACAATAAATAATTTGAGACGGAGAGAGTAGATTTTATTAGTGGCTGAGTAGCTAGTTTAGTTAGCTGGAGCTACATGATATTATTGTGCAATAAATTAAGCTTTGTGATCAATTTTTTTTTGAAACATAGATCATAGTAGCAATAGTATAATATTGTTGTTTTTATTAATCAAGAATTACTAAGTATATGATCCTAGCTATAACCTAAAAAATTTAAGGATTAGCATTAAATACTTCCTAGTAATTAATGCTTTCAAGTTTTAACTTAATTAAAATGATTATCAATATTAAATTATGACCTAAAATGATAATCTTGTCATTAGTAGTACTAATGCTTTTACTTATGATCAAACCTAAAAGCATGACTATTAATGTTGTAATTATATATAGTTTCTTATGGCTTGCGACCTGACATTTTTTATGTAATAAACCCTTTCAGCCGAAGACTGATAATAACTAATTTTGTAGAGTTTACATAAAAGAGTATGTAGTCGCCTTGTATATAACAATATAACGATCTGTGACAAATCCTTCTGATCTTTTAACTTCTTACCTGACGGAGAAGTTAACAATACTTGACGACATTCATAAATGAATGTAGACTCGTGAGCTTGTAGATTGATATATGTGACGAATGCTCATAAAAAAAATGTAATTAATTTTCTATAAATTATAAATTACAAAGAAATATCTACCAAAGTCAACCCTCAATATATTGACCCCTACCAACTTTCCTAGATTATATCATATATAGTGATCTGTCATATAATTAATTTTTCTTTCTTTAGACGTGTTTCTCTTCATTATACAACTACAATCTACCCCTCTTTGTCATTGTCACATGCTCCCCGTTCCTAAATATTTGTCACATTTTGATTTATACGTTCCTCAAGAAAAACATTAATTAGAGGATATGTAATTTGACTAAGTTATTTTTATTTATTATTCCTCTCTATTTAATACTTTTTTTTACACTATATTAATATCTCTATATTTATGACTAAGGGTAAATGTGAAACCAAACAACTAATTATGTCTTGATTTTCTAAAATAACAAATATTATAGAATATTTATTTTTAATAAAGATGACAAGTATTTGGAAACGGAGGAAGTACTATATAGCATGCCACCAACTACCCCTTTACAAGAAGTTTTAGTTGATTAAGAATTTAAATTAGGGAAATTTTAAATATATACCCTTCGATCAACTAATTTATTAATATGGTCTAATTTTATGTAATATATATATACTATTAGTGTGTATATATTGTTACATTTAATTGGTCTTAATTTGCTTAAAGTTAAAGACTGTTATCCATCATATATCTAGTGGTTAGGATTCAATGGTTGTACCATTAAAAGCATTTAATTCATATTATTATTAGTAGTAATTTCTATAAAAGATTAATGCAAGAAAAAGTGGTTGATTGGGTTGAAAATTTGGTAGTTTAATGTACAAATAATGGGTCGATATTTTATAGTGACACTACCATGGAAAAAGACAGTCAGGTACATTAATATTTCCGTTATATACGGAATCCAGAAAAGACTGAACCACAAAAATCCTTACTTATTATAGTGTGGACGTAAGGATCGATGGAGGGGAGGATGTAGAATTGCACCATCAGGTTCACAAATAAATTTATGCTCAGTACTTGAAACAAAAGTTTTTTCCACCACGAATAAGTGAAATATTTGTGTTACAGGACATGATATTTCCACTCATTTCTCACCGAACTAGCTCATTGCGAAAATGCATGCTGCGAAACAAATTATATTCTCCCTCAAATAGTGGGCAACTTTTCTATTCTTTCTTTTATCACCGATTCAATCAAAATATCTGTGGGAATAGCCACTGAGAATTTTTCAGTAAAAAATTTCACTGGAGAAATGGTGATTATTTAATAGTGGCTCCGATTAGAAATGATAAGTCTGACACCAACAATTTTAAAAATACAATGAATTCAATGCTAAAAACATCCAAAGTTGAATTCATAGAGTTTAAATTTTGAGTCCGCGGATGTATACCATAGGGGTAAAAATGTTATTTTGTTGCTTGTGAATGTTGAAAATAGTAACCTATTGGACAACTAATATTCAGAGTTATTAGATAAAGAAAGCAACCACAATTAATGGAAGTCAGTAGTCATTAAGGGGTTAGTTATTAGGTTAATTAGTATTGTATGGTGGGGGACTCATAATATATAAAGTGAAATAATGAGTGTGTTAATGGTCAATTAATGTTTTCACAAAGCTATTATACATGTCAGTATGTTTCATTTTTCAAGAGTGAAATTGATTAATCTTTAAAGTTGAATTTGATTAGATCAACTCAATTTTAAATATTTAAAAAATTGTACTAAAAATATTACATGTTACAACTTTTTCTCTTGTCAATTAGATTAAAAAATATATTTTAAGATATTAATCAAAGTTCACCTAATTTGATTTTTGAAAAGCAAAATGTGATAATTAATTTGAGACAAAGGAAATATCAACTAGAGTGAGTTGAGATTTGTTGTTGTCATCGTCGTCGTCGCCATAATACATAATCGACTCCTAATTAAATTTGTTAGGATATTTCATTCAGACATTCAAACTAAACTCTGTTTCAATTGAACTTCTCAACTCCTAATAAAATATTCTAATTAGACACTTTCAATTCAAATTTTGATTTTTTTTTTGCGTGTGTTTTCATCAGTCTATTAAATAGTTAAGTTCTATAAAATATGTCTATCTCTTTTAATTATACGCATCAACCTCAAGTAGAAAATGTCTGGGGTAGTATAACTTATTGAGACAAATACATATAATTAATAAATCAAATGACATATTTTATGCAATTAATTTAATTCCGTAATAGACAAATGAAAACGCACGGATTTTTTTTTCAAAATTTTGGAAGTATCATCGGCTCTGAGTAAAGTAGCATGGGTTTCGAAGGTGTCATCTTGAAGGTTAATAATGTCCATAAAATAATACACCGATACTTAATATATGACTCGTAACGATGCATATGGTATATGAAATTCGACTTACATCTCGAAAATTTAGAAGTCGAAACAAACATGGAACAATAATCACACACGAACAAGGCTTGATCATCATCTCCCAACTCGTCCAATTCTTCAAGCATCAAATTTTGGGATGACATCGTCGGGCTTGCAACCAACTTGGAGATCTTGCTTGATGACTTATTATAATGTCGATGAGATATTTCAACCCTTAACAACTCGTGAGTCGTGTTTTAGACCACCTCTCTTATTAGAAGATGCAATCTCCATAGATTTCAAAGTAATATATCACATCATCAAGAGTAACGCGAAGATTAATGTAACTCCAGGTTTTAGCTAGGATAGCCAAATCCTCGCGCTAGGGCTTGGATATTATAGCAAGCTGCGACCTCAAAACTGTTTGGATATGGGTTGAAGGATTTTTGGATAGAATACATTTTTCTACATACTAGTGATCATCATATCGTTGTAAAGCCAACCAACCATGAGAAGAACCACAACATCGATCTATGAGTGTGATGTAATGGCAATTTGAGGTCCAAAAAGTATTACATCTTTGACCACACGATATAAGCTTGTTTTAGTGTTACAATTGTGTCTCCGCGACAAGGCCAAGTATAGCCAAAGTTAGGGTGGAAATCGACCTAACAAAGCCAAAATTGAACTCTATTAAGTATATACGAAAGAAAAACATGCATGACTTGCACACAAGGCCAAAGCTTAAACAATCATTGATGGAGGATAACTTTTGAAAAATCAAGCCGAGTACCAAACTAGCAAACAACAACTTGTGTTTTGTGTGTGATAGGAAAAATAGGATCACTAACTAGCAAACATCAATGGTAAAATCACCCAGTATGTAGCATCTCAACTGTAAATGTCAGAAGGCCGGAGGAATATGGTATCTCTTCCTCATCACTATCATCAGGACTAAAATCTTCAGACCAGTTCTCCCGATTAGATGTAATTTTACGTATATCCCCAACCTTCATTCTAATTATGCCATCATGAATACACGATAAGGTGAATTCAGGATGACCTATGGTGAAATTTAGGTGTTTGTCCTTTAGAATTGTTCTGCCATCTTCAGACTCCAGAGTACAGAGTACATTAACCTTCTTTCCCTCGACTGCCTTTTCTTCCACATACTTGTGAGTTTCAAATCCACTCATCAGAACAATCTTCATCTTCTTCTTTCCCTCGTCATCATCATTCATCAGCCTGCAGTACTGTATTGGCCATGATCATCAGAAGTGACATAATAAGACATGCTTGCACAAATGGATGGCCCGACCACAAGGGTCTATTGTACACAGTCTTACCTTGTATTTCTGCAAGAGGCTGTTCACGCGGCCACCGGCCAACTTTTTTTTTTCAAAACCTTTTTCTCCATGAAGATGGTTACTAACTTTTAGGGAAAGAAACTAAAATTAAGGACCCGTTTGGTCGTGAGAATTATTCAGAATATTTTTCCCCACTTTATTTGAAAATCAATGTTTAGTCAAAACACACAAATTCTGTTTTCCACCTTTTTTCACTTTTAAATAATCAAATATTATTTGCAAAAACTATAACCAAATACAACTCCATCTTCCACTACAATTTCAAATATTCCAAACAAAGCAAAAAAAATATTTGATTTCTATGGCGAAATACCTACTTATATATACACTCTCATCAACTATACATCAACAAGAAAAGTTCGGACAATCAAACACAGTAGATTTCTCGATAAATAATACAAAACAAAATACTCTTATAATTTGAAATTTCACAAATAAAAGTTTTTAAATATTTTTTTAAACATTAAGAAAAAAAGAACATGATGATCAATATCACATTATATTCTTAACATGCAAAATATATCTCAATAAAAGAAAAGTACCAAATTCACCTCTATCATCGATATGTACGGACGTGGGCAATGCAATATCTTTCGACATTATTCTGCAAAGTCTTGAAATAAAATAATACAATAAATATATATTTTTCTTCTTTTTTCCTACCATATATTTTAAAACTCCTTTTTCACGTAAAGGAAAAAGAAAACCTATCAACATTAGTTGTTCATATATTTTTCTCTTACCGACTCCTTATTTTTTCATGATTATAATCAATATTATAAAGTTAATTAAAAAATAATTTGAGGAAAAAAATAGTATTCTTTTAATAATGAAGGGTAAAAAGTTATAATATAAAAAGAAAAGATGAACGTATCACGCAATTAACAATGGAAATTTTTATAAAAAGTAAAAAAAAAATATTCTAGGGTAGTTTCGATTTCTTTCCTTAAAAGTAGGGTTTTTTGGAGATATATTTCTTTTTTCTTTTATTTATTTTTGTTTTTTTAATTACAAAATTAAAAAAAAAACAGTTAAGCAATTTGGAATTTTTGATCTCTACGTTTCCTATTCCAAAGCAAACACAAGTTGTTCTTTAATAATCAAACCTAAGTTTTTTGAAAAAGTCTATATATACATATATTCAAATTGAAAAATAAAATAAAAAAATACTAATGGATACCAAGTTAAGATCAAGAAATTGGGCCGGGTTATCCGATTTGGTACTCGATTTGATTTTTCACAAGTTGTCCTCCGTTTCCGATTGCTTATGTTTTGGCGCTATCATGGTTTTTCTTCGTATCCAAGAATTACGACGTCCTACAACAACGCATCCATTCAAATTCCCTCCAAGAACTTCCTTTGCTAATGATATGTACGAGTCGAAAAGAGGATAATTTGGTCAATACAAGCTTATATAGTGTGATCAAGGGTAAAACGGTCTTTGACGTTGACATCACACTACCCTTGTCCGATACTTCTTGGAGATGTCGTGGCTCTTCACATGGTTGGCTCGCTTTTCAACATGAGTCTGATTCGCACATCCAACTTTTCAATCCTTTCTCCCGTCTGGATCATTGGTCATTATTATAAACTAGAAAGTGATTTTTGTGATACGATATACTACAATGAGAGTTACTATGTTGTGACTTATGGAGGTACAATTTTATCTATAGACAATATTACTCAGGAATTGAAGGAGATTATTAGACATCGGCCGCTAATTCTATATTCATCAATCGTCCTTTGGTAAAATTTTATCTCATAAAGACCACGATTGACGAGCTGCTAAGGGTTCAAATGACTTCTCCAAGAGATAATAAGCCATCAAATATCAAGATTTCGAAGTTCGTGGGGTCCACGTTCGAAGAGTTGAACGACTTGGGAGATGAAGCCTTGTTATTGTGTGACCATTGTTCCATGTCTATTCCGACTTCCAATTTTTCGGGATGTAAAGCAAATTCCGTATATATATGGACGATAATTTAATAGACATCGTTCACCTTCAATATGACAGCAGCCTCCGCACCCATTTTTCTTTAATGGGGCCAACGGATCGCAACATACCGGCATTATGGATAATTCCTTACCCCAAAAGTGTTACTTCTTAGACATGGTGTTATAAGGTGGATCTGAGATTTAAGCTCAACGGGTTCGGCCTTTAAAATTTTTAGTATTGAATCCGTCGTATTTTTAAAATTTTAGGTTTGAACATATTACTTATTGCAATTTTAATGAGTTTTTTACTATAAATTTATTCTTCGTGCCAAAAGTACTGATTTATGTGCCATGTCCATTCTAATCACCTCTCTCTTCAATATAACTTAGATTTTATCTCTATCTGTCGTGAAACCATTCCGCATACAACAACAACAATAACTTGATTCCTACTAAATATAGGAATTAAATTATTGCATATATAGTTTTGTTCATATAAAAAAGAAATAAATAAAAAAAGAAAGTGTTGCGATCCCCTACTTTTCCTTCTCCTACACAAACACAACATATATATTTCTCATATATATATATATATATATATATATATATATATATATATATATATATTTAGAGCCAATTTGTGGATTCAATTATTCAAAAAAACTGGTCAAATACAACCATGAATTCAATATTAAGATCAAGAGATTGGGCAGGGCTTTCTGATTTGGTACTCGATTTGATTTTTCAAAACTTGTCTTCCGTCTCCGATTGCTTACGTTTTGGCGCTGTGTGCAAGTCATGGCTTTCCTTCGTATCCAATAGTTACAACATCCTACAACCGTCGAAGAACTTCCTTTGCTAATGATATGAACGAGTCAAAAAAGAAATTGGATAATACAAGCTTGTGACCAAGGGTAAAACGGTCATTGATGTCACCCTATCCTTTTCTGACACTTGGAGATGTTGTGGCTCTTCACATGGTTGGCTCGCTTTTCAACATGAGTCTGATTCGCACATTCAACTTTTCAATCCTTTCTCCCGCCGGACAATCTACCTTCCTCTCCCTAAGTATTTTTTCGATAAAGTTATTATAACGAAGAATCCAATAACAAATCCAAATAATTTTGAGATCGTTGCAATATGGTTAGGGAATATGGACACCATTGTAAGGACTTGGCTATCCTAAAACCCGGTAGTGACACTTGGTTTTTCGCTCATCATAATCGATATACCCTAGAGCAAACCGATATTTGTGATATCGTATATCACGATGAGAGATACTATGCTGTGACTTATGGTGATATGGTTTTAACTATGGACAACACTACTCTGAAATTAAAGGAAGTTATGAGACATCCATCAAGAAGTCGGGAAATTATGAACGCATGATGAACATCTTTCACCTTCAATATGACAGCCTCCGTTCCCATTCTGGTGGCCTCCGGTCCCATTTTTCTACAAAGGCGTCAATCGATGACAACGTACCGGCATTATGGATAATTCCTACACCATAATTTGCCTACTTCTTGGACATGGTCTGAACACCACGATTATAAAAAAAAGTATACGATTATTTTCATTTTAATATCATTTTTTATTAAGTTTGAATAGCTAATAGCGTTTGGTAGAACCTCTTCTATTTGTTTGAATGTCCATAATTATATTTGGGATAGTTTGTGACCAACATTTTTACACCATGATCATATTTTACCTATCGTACGTAGCTGGTAACATATCTTATTTTTATTCAAGAAAACTCACTTGTATATATGTTTTTTTGAATAACCTGATAATGTAAAAAATTATTTACATTAACGATGTATAAAACTTACGTTCAAACCTACATGACATATATGGTTGGGATGATTAGCAAAGGAAAGTTTTATAGAGGAAAGACAATTGTATGATGATTTGCTTTCTTTCTCTAAAAGTTAGCAAACATTAAGCCTATATTTTCTCTGTTTCCACAATATATGAAGTCACGTTTGTTAGGGAATGTTTTACCCTCAGTGTGAAATTTCTCGGCACGAATTTAAATATAATCGGACTCTAATATAGATATCGAACACCAAATGGAGAAATAAATAAATAAAATAATAGAGACGTG
This sequence comes from Jaltomata sinuosa, assembly GCA_003996215.1. Taxonomy (NCBI): domain Eukaryota; kingdom Viridiplantae; phylum Streptophyta; class Magnoliopsida; order Solanales; family Solanaceae; genus Jaltomata; species Jaltomata sinuosa. The sequence goes on from QJPP01007239.1 coordinate 412,701, forward strand.
TTTCCAAAACTCTAAATCATCCCACTTGCTGGTTGAAGTACTTTAAACCAAGATAAATTAATTGTTTCTGAATTTATATTCTTAATCCAGCCTTTAAATAGCTGTATTTACCTATTAAATTGCCGATCACTTTCTAAACATTTTTGTTGATAAATAATACTACTACTAAGTAAAATTAAAATAATAGAGCTCTTAGATTCATTTAAAGGTTAGCTTCTAATTGCATGCTAGCAACATCAGACGTCATCACGACAACGACAATAACATACCCAATATAGTCTCACACGTGGGGTCTTGAGAGAGGGGTGTACGCAAAACATATTCCTACCTTTGTGAGGCCGAAATGTTATTTCTGATAGATCCTCGACTCAAGAAAATTGTTTCCAGAACAAGTTTGAAGGAAATGCAAGAGTCAATATATAGGTATGATGAAAATAGTGAAGAAAGAAACATGCTTACAGTAAAAATAGTAAAGATAACTGGTTCAAAGACTGCCGTAAGTTGCATCTTGAGTCTTAAAAATTGGGTCCCTTAGTCCCTGTGTAAGTTTTTCTCTTGGGTCTTGGGTCGCCCATGTGGACCGACCCGACCCGACCTGACCCAATACACATTTCTGATAAGGAGATGAAGTTAAAAGTAACACAATTTTTGAAAAAGAGAGGGAACAATTACATGGTAACTGTTCAACTGCCTTCTACCTCTCTTTATAAAAATTGTTTCCTTCTTCAAAACAGGGGTACAAACAAAACACAAAAACCAGAAAGAAAAAGGAAAACTTTGTTTTTTCAAGTTCAACCCAAAAGGACATTTAGTTTGTGAATCAAAGCTTTGTTTCCAAGAGATTCAAACAACAAATTCCGCTGCGATTTTAAGGTACACAATTCGTTATTTTGCTCCGTATTTAATAACACCTTGGATTGGTGCGCAAGCAAAAAAAGAACAAAAAATAGGGGCCTCTGGCTTATTAAGAAGCACCGTAGTAAAAGAAACAACAATTGTAATAGAATTGAAGAAGATACTACGTACTAACATATTAATAATAATACTGGTACGAGAACATATAGGTGCTCCAGACTAGCACGACAATGACTAAGAATTGTAGAGGACTTTTTTTTTACCCCTCCCTAGAAGCTCCCACCTCTTTTGCTCCCTTGATGACTCGAATTCACAACCTTCGAATTAGAAGTAAAGAATATTTACCATCCAAGCAACTTCCTCTTGTTGTAAAGGACTTTTTCTAAAATGAAGTTGATAATTAAAAAGGTATGTTAATGAGAATAATTCATCCTCTTGAGTATGATTCAAGATTCAACAAAGTCATAGTATATTGCCAACTAAACGTACACTACTTTTGGAGAATCCTTATATTTATAAAACCTTAAGAAAATATATGATGACATATTAGAAAAAGTCATTCTTACATATTTAATTTATAACTTCCAAATATTACAAACTAACTCAACATATATATGAGATATTTTCCAAGGTCAAAGGTATGAGAATGTGTACTTGTTTGGCAACTTGCCGTACGTTGATCTTGTCCTTGTAGAGTAGGTAAAAGAACATGACGACGATAACAATAACATAGGCAATATAATTTCACAAGTAGGGTTTTGGGATCTGGGAAGAGTATGATGTACACAGACTTTAATCTACTACTACCTTTATGGGATAAAGACACTGTTTTCGATAAACCCTCGACTCAAGAAAATTATTTTTTCGAACATGTTTGAAATAAATGCAAGAGACGAAAAGTCATGACGAAAATATTGAAGAAAGAAAAGTAGTGATAGTAACAAAGAATATGACAACGACAATAATATATAACATACCCAATATAATTCCACAAGTAGGGTTTGGGGATCCGTGGAGGGTAGGATGTACTCAGACCTTACCATTACCTTTGTGGGATAAAGAGACTGTTTTTGATAGACCCTCGGCTCAAGAAAATCATTTTTTCGAACATGTTTTGAAATAAATGCGAGAGACAAAAAGCTACCATGGAAATATTGAAGAAAGAAAAGTATTGACAGTAACCGAAGAATATGACACTTAATCTAAATAATATGTAGCAATTTGTATCTAATTGTCAATTAGGATTAAACAAAACTAATTATATAACATATGCAATATAATTCTACAAATGACGTATGGGGAGGGTTTGACGTACACAGATCTTACGACTACCTTTGTGGGATAGAGAGATTATTTTCGATAGATCATCGACTCAAAAGAAATATTTCTCCGAACATGTTTGAAATGAATGTAAGAGACAAAAAAGTCGTGATGAAAATATTGAAGAAAGAAAAGTATTTACAGTAATCTAAGAATATGACACTTAATATAAATAATTATGTAGCAATTTGTATCTATTGTCAACTAATTAACAAGTTGACATTCTTTAAGATTCCCTAATATTTAGGATCCTTTGGGATATACCATAAGGTTAACATATGAATCTTTCATATTCCTTAACCATTTGGAATCTCCATTAGGTAACTTAACTTCTAACATTGTCAACTCTTTTTTTCACCTATATAAACACACCTAAATTAATGTCACAAAATTAAAACACAAAGCCTTAATCACCTTTCTTGTTTTAATTAGCATTTTAATCAATCTTCTAAAATGGGTGATATTGATACATCTGCTAGTAATTTTAAAGTTCCTGTTGATTCTGAACATAAGTCTAAAGTTTTCAAATTTTATTCGTTTTCGAAGCCTCATGGTCTAACGTTTCAACTCTCCTGGATTTCGTTTTTTACTTGTTTTGTTTCGACTTTTGCTGCTGCCCCTTTAGTTCCAATTATTCGCGACAACCTTAATTTGACGAAAATGGATGTTGGTAATGCTGGAGTTGCTTCTGTATCGGGTAGTATCGTGTCTAGGCTTGCAATGGGCGCGATATGTGACATGTTGGGGCCTAGGTATGGTTGCGCGTTTCTCATAATGTTGTCAGCCCCCTCTGTTTTTTGCATGTCTTTCGTGTCATCGGCTGGAGGGTACGTTGCTGTGAGGTTCATGATTGGGTTCTCACTAGCAACGTTTGTGTCATGTCAGTATTGGATGAGTACGATGTTCAATAGCCAGATTATTGGGCTTGTTAATGGGACGGCTGCTGGATGGGGGAATATGGGTGGCGGTGCTACTCAACTCCTTATGCCTCTGCTCTACGATATAATACGTAGAGCAGGGGCGACCCCCTTTACTGCTTGGAGAATTGCCTTTTTTATCCCTGGATGGCTTCATGTTGTTATGGGAATTTTGGTGTTAACACTTGGACAAGATTTGCCTGATGGTAATCTTGCTTCTTTACAAAAGCAAGGAAATGTTTCCAAAGATAAATTCACCAAGGTGAGTACTCCATTTCCATTCGTTCTGTACGTAGGATTGCACAGTGTTCATAACACGCAGCAGAAGACAAAAACAATCCTCGACAGGATCAATGATTATAACTCTTGATGACAAGTCCCAAGACATCATATTAATCAAGCAATTGATAATAACTATGATAAAAGAATGTCAGATACCGTATATTTATATCAAATAACGTTTACAAAAATATGTTCAAATTGGATCTAGGACATATCGACTATATCCCTAACAGTTTCATTTGGCTGACGATATACATATTTCATCTGTCTTTTCGTAGATATTGTGGTATGCTGCAACAAATTACAGGACATGGATCTTCGTCCTGCTCTATGGATACTCGATGGGAGTTGAATTGACTACAGATAATGTGATTGCTGAGTATTTCTTCGATAGGTTTGATTTTGCTTCCCCTAAGCTTTTCGTTATGAACATCAACATAAAAGAAATTAAAATCGCGATTTTTGTTAAAAAAATTTGTGTAGATTTGATTTGAAGCTTCACACGGCTGGAATCATCGCTGCAACGTTTGGTATGGCTAACCTATTAGCGCGACCATTTGGAGGATGGTCATCGGACTTTGCAGCCAAACATTTCGGTATGAGAGGCAGGCTATGGAACCTATGGATTTTACAGACGATTGGCGGAGTTTTCTGTTTACTTCTTGGAAGGGCAAAGACACTCCCCATGGCTGTAACTTGGATGATCATATTCTCAATTGGTGCACAAGCAGCATGTGGTGCTACATTTGGTATCATTCCCTTCATTTCGCGAAGATCATTAGGTATAATCTCCGGCATGACAGGGGCAGGAGGCAATTTTGGTTCGGGATTGACACAACTCTTGTTTTTCACGAGCACAAAGTATTCGACAGGAACAGGGCTAACGTACATGGGAATCATGATTATAGCGTGTACGCTACCAGTATCTTTGGTACATTTTCCACAATGGGGTAGTATGTTTTGGCCTCCATCTAAAGACCCTATTAAGGGTACTGCAGAGTACTATTACACTTCTGAGTACACTGAGGCTGAGAAGGAAAAAGGTATGCACCTAAACAGCATCAAGTTCTCCGAAAACTGCCAGTCAGAGCAGGGCAAGCGGTTGGCTTCAGCACGTACTGCACCTAATGTAACGCCAAATCGCGTATGATTGATTCTCCGATTGAGAAAAAAACTTACTCGCACTTTGTGTTTGTACAACTTCAATAACGTGTGATATATGCCTTTTAATTTCAATGTCCTTTCATATTACCTAAGTGTGATTACTTGTAACATATACTTTTTTACTTTGTTTTGTGAGACTGTTTAATATCAAGTTATCAAATGAAATTGTACTCCACTTGCATATTTCTTGTAAGTTGAAAAAGTAGCAGCGCATTCTGTCTCAATTTATGTAAAGGTGTTTGACTGAGCGCGATGTTTACTTCACAAAACTCTAAAACAAACTACAATGGATTAAAAAAGGGATAATACATAAACATGCCCTTTAATTTGGCCTCAGCTGACATCTATGCCCTCAACTGACATCAATGCCCTCCAACTTTCGATGTGCACAAGTAGACATCTAAACTTATATAAAGTTGAACAAGTAGACACACGCGTCCTACGTGACAATTCGCGTGAGACGCCATGTAGGACACGTGTGTCTACTTATTCAACTTTATACAAGTTTAAGTGCCTACTTGTGCACATCCAAAATTGGACGGCATAAATGCCAGCCGAGACCAAGTTAAAAGGCACCACCTTCATGGTTGTATACTCATATATACCACACTTTACAAAATACGTAGATTCTTCAAACATGTTCCGGGCTACTAGAGTAAGATGAAGTGGCTATGGATGTAACAATCTGTTTTTTCCCACGTTCAGATTGGCTATTTTCTGCAAACTTAACACTTGCATGATGTAGCCCTTTTTGTTTTTCATCTTCTGTCCATTCTGATACATAATAATACTCTTCATTGTATTTTCCATCCTTCGATGCTGGGAAAAACATACTCCCCCATTGCGGAAAATGTATAAACGCAACAGGTACTGTACACACGATCGCCATTACCCCCATCCACGTTAGCCCCATACCCGTAGTAAATCGCGTAGTTGAAAAAAATAACAACTGCGTTAATCCGCCTCCAAAATTGCCTCCAGCACCAGTGAGCCCGGAAATCAGGCCCAATGATCTTCGCGATACGAAAGGAATGATACCATATGTTGCACCACACGCGGCTTGGGCCCCGATTGAGAAGAGGATCATTGAAACTATGGCGATGGGAAGTGATTCGGCCCTGCCCAACCAGATACAGAAGGCTCCTCCTGTTGTCTGGACTATCCATAGGACCCATAACCTGCCTCTCATACCGAATTTTCGAGCTGCTAAATCGGATGCATATCCTCCGAAAGGACGTGCCACAAAGTTTGCCATCCCAAATGTTGCAGCTATCATACCCGCTGTGTGTAGCTTCAGATTGAACCTGTCAACGTACATTTCACTATAAGATAACTGTTCATAAAAATAATTGACATGTTACAGTATACTAGTAGTGTATATTAAGCTTACTTGTCGTAAAAATACTCTGCTATGACATTGTTGATGCAGAGCTCAACTCCCATGGAGAATCCATAGAGGAGGAAAAACACCCATGTCCTATAATTTGTCACTGCATTTCGAAGAACCTAGCGAAAAGAAAATATAAATCGAAAATCAGTCCATATACGTTCCTAACGAGTTAGTAACAATTAACGATATACATTGTATACGGGGGCGGAATCTAACCTTTGAAAATTGATCTTTGGCAACATCACCCCTTTTTTGGAGAGTACTAAGGTTTCCATCAGGGAAATCTTGACCAAGTGTTAGGACCATAAGTCCTATGATAATATGTAACCACCCCGGTATAAAAAAGGCGATACGCCAGGCAGTAAACGGAGTAGCCCCGGTTAATTTGATTATATGAAAAAGAAAAGGCATGAGGAGTTGAGTCACACCACCTCCCATGTCACCCCACCCCCCTGCCACACCGTTAACGAGTCCAATAATCTGGCTATTAAACATAACGCTTGTCCAGTATTGACACGACACGAATGTGGCTAATGAAAATCCAACCAAGAACCTCATAGCTATGTATCCCTCTGCATTTGAGATAAAAGCAACAGAGAAAACAATAGGGGCAGTTAAAAGATTGAGAAATGCACAACCATATCTTGGTCCAATTAAGTCACATAGTACCCCCATGACTAGTCTAGAAAAAATGCTACCGGAAACAGACGCAACACCTGCATTACCAATATCTGCACGCGTTAATTAAGGTTGTCGCGAATAATCGGAACTAAAGGGGCAGCAGCAAAAGTGGATATAAAACAAGTGAAAAATGAAATCCAAGCTAAGTGAAAAGATCTCATGTGGGGTTGTGCAAATGACAAGATTTTGATTGATTTTGCCTTGTGTTCTGAATCAACTGGCAAATCAAATTTGTTGGATTGGTCATTATTGTCAACATTTTGGGAAGTGACAGAAATGGCAAATGTTTCAAACTTAGCCATTTTTGGTCAAAAAAACAAAAACAAAAATTGAAGGTTTATAATATGCACAAAGGTAATTGATGGTGTGTTGTGATTTTTTTGGCATGTAAAATGTGTTGTATTTATAGGAGTTTTAGAGAGTTGACATTGTAAAAAATCACACGTATTGTACACATTGGCATCACATGGTATGTTTTTGTAAAACAAAAGAAAATAAAGAAAGTAATGTTATTTACCTAATTGTTTATGAGAAGCAACTTATAAATACGTGGAACGATAAAGATTGCTCCATCCTTAATCGGATATTTTTAGTTTGAAACTTTGAGCCCTCGGGATGAAGTCTCCTTTTGAAGGAGAGTTCAGTAAACTTCCTATGAAACGAATCCGAATTAGTCAATCCCAATAGTAAACTTCCTATGGTTTACTATTTTATATTAGTAAATTATGTGTAGGTTAATTATTGACTAAATTACGTTAATTTATTATATCTCTTTTGATGGATATATCTCTTTGTTGTCTTGCTTATCATCATTTGATATTTTCTTTGTTAATTAGCTTTCACATGACATTCGATTATTACGATTCTAATATAATCACATTCGACATTTGACAAAGTCAATCAAGATGAAATTAGAACAATCTCTAAGATCACAAAAATTTGGTGAAACTTATTCAAAGTTAGGTAAGTTGGGTAAAAATTTATCCATACTGATGTTTAATGTAAATGTTAGGTGCAAATAAATTTTTGTGGTGCTTGCCCATGCAACATGCATCAAGTTGAAGATATGATCACAACGTAAGGTTTATTTTATGTCCCCTCTTTTATAGTAAAATCTCTTTCACATTTTTTGACGATCGTATATTACAGTCTTGTAAGATATAAATAAATGATTCGAACGTAAAGTTTATGTCCCCCTCTTCTATAGTAAAGTGATCTCTTCGGTAATTATTGAAGACCACATGTTACACTAGTCTTGTAAGATATATATGGACTTGAACGTAAGGCTTATGTACTCCCCCTCTTCTATAGTAAAGTCTCTTCCGCAATTATTGAAGACCACATGTTACATTCTTGTAAGATATATATGGACTTGAACGTAAGGTTTATGTCCTCCTCTTCTATAGTAAAGTCTCTTTCACAATTTTTGAAGATCGCATGTTACATTCTTGTAAGATATCGTAAGGTTTATGTCATTTTCTTCTATAGTAAAGTCTCTTCCACAATTTCTAAAGACCGCATGTTACATTCTTGTAAGATATCGTAAGGTTTATGTCCTCCTCTTCTATAGTAAGGTCTCTTCCGCAATTTTTGAAGACCATATGTTAGTCTGATGATGATTAACACTAAAAAGAGAAGTTAAGCCTATACCAACTATTTTTAATTAAACATTAGACAAGTGATATCCAAAAAAATTCGGAAGGAATCTTCGATATCCAACCCCACGTGGAACATGTCCTAAGAGCGATTTTTTAGACAAAAATTGATCATTCTGTAGATCTGAGATAAAACTTCGGTCATGCAACTCCTTTCCTATTGATAGCCTTGAGTTGTTGGTTACACCGCACCAAAAAAGCACTTCCTTGAAAAATCTGGATCAAGTTTTTTTTGGGGGAAGGGGGGGGGGGGGGGGGAGTTGTGTTACGTTGGGGAGGGAGATACAGTGGAATTCGAACACTCACCACTAGGGTGAAAGTGTAGACAACTCTCCAACTGAGCTATACCCTACATGTGTGATAACTTAAAGTTGCTCTATGGTCTACAACAAAATCGTAAAAGTTTATCTGCATTTGATATTTAAACCAATATAATTTTACTATATTACCCTTTAAATATAATAAATTTGATACTTTATGAAATGACTATAGTTAATAATAAAGATAAATTAGATCTAAGTGATACACTATTTCTTGATTTTCTAAACTAAACAAGTAAAATAGAATGAACATTTTATATTTAGTATAGTGAACAAGTAAAAATGAACGGAGAGAGTACAACATAGGTACTGTTTTGTATGTTAATGGCAATGACAATTGTTCTGATTAATTAGGTCTGAGACTTCATGATTATGAGTTGGATTATTCATGAAGTAATTAATCTAATTAAGAAAATTAACTAATAGGGTATCAGAACCTATAAGCTAATTAAGCAAAAGATCTAGAACATGGTTGATAAGTTGACCAATGAATTCTTTATTTTATAATTCAACATCCAATGTTGCATTTTTCATAGTTAATTGATCACAAAAGAAATAGAATGAAGTGAAAATATAAAATAAAATAAGCATATTCAAGTACTCCCTCAGGTCGATATTATACGATGCTTTTAGTTTGAGCACACTCCTTAAAAAAACTCACTCATTCCTAAAAAATAAGAGATGTTTTTACTAAATTAATTATCTTTAATTCCTATTTAATATGGTTTTTGTTACGTAAATACTCACTTATCTAAATAAAGGTGAATTGAAAAGATAATAATTAATATTTTCTTGATTATATAAAAATATATTTATTCTGAACACAATTTTAATATAGGTAAGGTGCGTAAATGGTTATGGGTGGAATACCTGGACAAATTTAGGGGATCGTTTATGTACCGATAGAAGTACAAAATTTTGATTGTTTAGAGAATAAGATCGGTTCTATTAAGAACATGTCATATTGATGACCAAGAAAAGCCTTCTGAACTAGACTAGTGAGCTATTACGCTTTCTTCAAATGATGGCTACTTCCAAACCCACCTCCTGATTGTCATCGCTCGATCACTTCCTTTTCCACTAAGTGATTACTCCTTAGTGTACGATCTGGACTATTTTTGTCTCAACGACTTTGGATCTAAGATAAGAGTGTCAACTGGGCCGGTCTGACCCGGACCGGACCGGTAAGACCGGCCCAAATAGCAGGACCGGACCAGTTGGCCCAACACCGGATAAGGGAGGCGGTTTCGTGGGCTGGGCCGGCCAGGCCTGGCAACCCGGGAGACCGGCCCAGTACTGAGACCGGACCTGGCCCACCGGTGCACCGGACCGGACCGGCCCGGTTATAAAAAAAAATTTTTTTTTTTTATTTGAATGGCATCTGGGCTTTGGGACTTGGGCTGCTGACAGCCCACGTGGGCCGCTGTCACTAGGCCTGCTGTGGGCCGCTGCAGGCCCTAGCCCCTAGGCCCTATGATAGCCTTTTCAGGCTATGTTGTGGCAGCCTTTTTTGGGCCACTTTTCAGCATTTGTAATTTGTTGAACGTTGGTCCAACGGTTACAATGCCGTTTGGGCCAACGTTCCATTCTCCTCCATTTTAAAAATTCACCCATTCTTCATATATAAATACCTTCTAAATTTCATCATTTTTATTACAAAATACTTCTCATTCTCTCTCAATTTTCTCTCTTGATTTCTAGTAATATTATTTTATTATTTTGCTATCAACAACATCAAGTTGGAGAAAGTTCAAGTGTTCAATTCATCAATTTACGGTTGCTTAATTACTTCTTTATCTCCGATAATTTGGTATAATCGTTCTATCTCTTACTTTTAATTAGTATATTGTTTGTTGAATATCTTTTTGTATTAATTTTGTGTTTTTAATATTTATTAATTTAATTTATAAAATGGATAAAGTAAAACGACTTGGTAAAAGTGTTAAAAATTTATGTCCCGGAAGTAGTAGTGGTAGTAAGAAAAAAATCACTTCTGGTAGAGGTAGTACAAGCGGTAGAAATAATTATTCTCGTGTGCCTCCACCATCACCTAGTGAGATAGGAGAACGAGATATTCCTGTGGGTGCACATGATATGAATTATTTTGAGGCACAAGAAAATTATGGAATTGAAGAAGAAAATGAAGTTGACGTAAGTGTACATAATAATAATAATGATGATGATGATGGTGATGATGATGAACCCACTAGTCCCGTTATTGATAATGCTCAATCTCGTACTCCTAATCTTCCTCCACGGCCTAGAAAGCCCCGTAAATTAACTAGTGTTGCATGGGAATTTTATACTAAATTAGAAGGAACAACTCTTGTTGAATGCAATCTTTGTCATAGTCAATATCAGCATAAGACCGGGGGTAATGCTGGGGGAACGGGTCAATTGATGAGACATTTGAGAACCGATCATGTAGGTTGGGAACAACTTTTAAAAGAAGGTGGGGCTGCTGGAACACATAGACAAACTAAAATGAACCCACATACCGGTAAATTAGTTGGGGCGTATAATAAAAAGAAAGACCGTGAAGAGTTAGCGAAAATGATAGCATTGGGTTGTTTGCCTTTCACGTTTGCTTCTTCTGATGCTTTTGTTCATTACATACAATCTATTTATAACCCAATGTTTACCGGTATTCCTAAAAGTACTTGTCGATCAGATATTTTTAGACTACATGGACAATATGCATTTTATTTACGTTGGTTATTAACAAATCTTCCATGTAGAGTTTCTCTTACTTCTGATCTTGGTCGTGCGGTTAATAAAAATGATTATTTAACAATTACTTGTCATTGGATAGATAGTAATTTTTTATGCAAAAACGTATTTTGGCATTTCGATATGATGAAGATCGTAGGCATACTGCGGATTTTATTTCTAAATCTATCTCAGTGGTTACAGATTATTATGGTCTTAATGAAAAAGTTTTATGTATGGCTTTTGATAATGCATCTAACAACACCGCTGCTATTGATGATTTAAAAATTATGCTTACTCCTCCGTGTGTAGAAATTTTTCATGTTAGGTGTGCTTGTCATATATACAATCTAATTGTAAAAGATGGTCTTGATTTTTTTGAACCTGTGATTGAAAAAATTAGGCATGCAGTTGGCTTTATTCAAGGAAATAATAGAAAGCTTAGACTTACTGAATTTAAAAGAAAATGTAAGGACAATAATCTTAGACCAAGATTAATGCCTGAAGAAATAGACACTAGGTGGAATTCTACTTTTAATTTTTTAAATACTTGCTATATTTATAAAGTTCCTATTACTACGACTTTTAACCAATATGCTAGCGAATTTCCTGAACTTATGTTACAAGAAGCCGATTGGAGAAAAATTAAAGATGTTGTTGATTTTTTAAACTCATTTTATTTAGCTACTGTTGAATTTTCCGGTGCTTATTATCCTACTGCTTCTAATATTTTAGCTTATATAGCCGATCTCTCTATATTGCTTAGTGAATATAAGCTTAAAAGAGGTTACTCGGAAGCTATCACTAAAATGATCGAAAAATTCAAAAAATATTTTTTTCCGATTCCACCTATTTACTTAGTTGGTGCTATTTTAAATCCATGTATGAAATTTGTTAATATGTGTGAATTTGTTGGTATGATTTATAAAAATTTAGAAATTAAGAATGATGAAGTACCTTTAATATCTGATGCTACTATTAATGCGAATATTTACATGGAAAATTTATTTAATCATTATGTTACCTTAGTTAATAATGCTACACCGACTCATAATGCTCCTTTATCTCATCCTTCGGACGAACCATCATCTTCCAAAAGACAGGCACAAGGTGTGCCTGCTTATGGTGTAACTAATTTATCTGTTTGGTCAAGATTACAGCCTACAGCGCAAGGAAGCATAAATCGCGATGAGCTTAATTTATATTTGAGATCACCCGTGGAGCACTATAAAAATCAAACTCCAACACTGGAGTGGTGGAAGAACAATCAAAGACAATATCCCGTACTTTCAACATTGGCTAGAGATGTGTTAAATGTTCCAATGTCAACCGTTGCATCAGAGAGCGCATTTAGTCAAGGAAGGCAGCAGCTCGGAGACAATCGACACTCATTAGGAAGCAATGCCATGAATGTTTTAGTTTGCCTCAGAGATTGGATTAGAGCGGAGCGAAGAAATCAAGGAATGACAATTGAACCAGATGAAGATGAACCACTTGAAGAAATAATGTCAATTGGAGATCCTTCAACACAATCAAGTCCATCACATGGAGTTGTTGATTTTGAAAATTATGATCCCATTCCTGCCCATGTTAATACGGAAGAATTAGAGAAAATGATTCGAAATATGTAGATTTCTCAATTTATCTATTAAATTTTCATTTTCTAGTTTTACTGTTTTAGTTTATTAAGTTGGAGAAAAGTATTTGTAACCTTTGAATTTCAACTTTATTTTTCAATCAATATATTTTTAATAAAGTCAAAGGCTCATTGAGTCTTTGCATTTTTAATTTTTTTTCTCTCATAAAATTTAAATTTTAATTCTTGTCTATCATCTATTTTATATATATTTTATATATATTTGTATAATTAGTATATATTTGTTATATATCATATGAATATCATATTGTGAATATTCTATATGAATATTCTATATATATCACATGCATATCATATTGTGAATATTCTATATACATCATATGTATATCATATTGTGTATTCTATATGAATATTCTATATATATCATATGTATATCATATTGTGAATATTTTATATATATATATATATTCTATATGCATCATATGAATATCATATTGTGAATATTCTATATACATCACAACTATATCATATTGTGAATATTCTATATACATCACAAATATATCATATTGTGAATATTCTATATACATCACAGCTATATCATATTGTGAATATTCTATATACATCACAAGTATATCATATTGTGAATATTCTATATACATCACAACTATATCATATTCTGAATATTCTATATACATCACAAGTATATCATATTGTGAATATTCTATATACATCACAACTATATCATATTGTGAATATTCTATATACATCACAACTATATCATATTGTGAATATTTTATATACATCACAAGTATATCATATTGTGAATATTCTATATACATCACAACTATATCATATTGTGAATATTCTATATACATCACAAGTATATCATATTGTGAATATTCTATATACATCACAACTATATCATATTGTGAATAATTTATATACATCACAAGTATATCATATTGTGAATATATTGTGAATATTCTATATGCATCACAAGTATATCATATTGCGAATATTCTATATGCATCACAAGTATATCATATTGCGAATATTCTATATGCATCACAAGTATATCATATAGTGAATATTCTATATGCATCACAAGTATATCATATTGTGAATATTATATATGCATCACATGTATATAATATTGTGAATATTCTACATACATCACAAGTATATCATATTGTGAATATTCTATATACATCACAAGTATATCATATTGTGAATATTCTATATACATCATATGTATATCATATTGTGAATTTTAAATTTCAACTTTGAAAATTGAAATTTCAACTTTGAAAATTGAAATTTCAACTTTCAATGCATTAAAATTTGAACTTTAACTTTGAAATTTGAAGTTTGGAGTGTTTGGATTTAGAAATTTAAATTTTAAATTTTTGAATTTCAAATTTCATATTTTCAAATTACATGATTATAAAATATAAAATATTACTACACTAGTACACTACATTATTATAAAATATAAATATATAATTCAAATTTGAAATTTTAAATTTAAAACGATTAAAATTATATCACACTTTAAAATTGATAACACTACATTACATGATTAGAACTCAATTTTTAAATTTAAAATTAAAAAAAAAAAAAAGTGAAACCCATTGACCGGCCCCCAAACCCGGCCCATGAAGGCCCACTTAATTGGACCGGACCGGCCCGTGAAACCCGGTCCAAAAATGGGTGACGGGCCTGGGCTGGGCTGGCTGAGCATTTTGCTCAAAACAGCCCGGACCGGACCGGCCCATTTATTCTGGACCCGGACCGGCCCAGCCCTGAAACCGGTGGGCTGCAACATTTGTGGGCCGGTCTGACCCGGACCGGCCCATTTGACAGCCTTAATCTAAGAGGAACACCAGAGATCGTTAATCCCCGCATCCCTCTCCCCACGAGCAGAACACCAGAGATCGTTTTGCCTCATGAACGACAGAGACAAACTTCAAGATCAAAATTTGATAACATGAACTTTTGCTCATAAAGCAAGTGATCGAGGTCCTACACGTTCAAAATTATACGCTCACCTTCAAAGTTATTCTCATAAATCACCCGCGCGCCTAAGTTAGAGTCAACCTACACGTCTAGTTCAAGAAAACAACTATTACTATACCTTTTCCAACTTAAAGAAATATGCAAGTGGATAGAGTTCAAAATCATTTGTTTAACTTTAAATCATAGCATATACACGTATATATGATAGTTTTTTTGAGTTATCATCCGTACTTATATTATACTTTAATTTCTTCACCAAAAAGTTTGCCAACATTTCGTACTTCTTTTTAAACCTAGTTGCAATTTTCTTTGACTTGCACCTTGTAACTAATTATGAAACTCACATGCTAACTAGCAAGAAACAAGGAGGCTATAATACAAAAATAATTCTCCCAATATTGTCATATTACTGCCTTTAAAGTCTTCGTCGATGGCTCAGTAGGGTTTTTGAACTTCTTTTCGTGAATTGACTTACGGATAGTACTTTACCTCGTACAATGGCTAGCTTTGCAGGGTTCTTTTGACATCTTTTCTGAATATTTTTACGATCTGACATATGATATTCGTGACTTGATCTGCAACCGTAAATCACCCTATTTTTGACATTTAATTAAGAAATTGAAATTGAAATTGAAATTGAGTTTAAGTATAAGTTCTAACTTTTATAAAAATTGATGAAATAAAAACAAAATAGTACGGAATTGTATTTAGCCGTACCTCAATTAAAGTCAATGTCCAAATATTAGTATTTGTATTTAATTTGATTATGTATCTTTTGATGCTTTATTCCTTAGAATATGCCAAATCTTTTAAGGGGTTAACTCCCGGCTAAAAAATCACTATTTCTCCATAATTCGTGATTATTTTTATAGATATTTTGATTAAATTAGTGGGGGAGGGGGGGAATAGTAGTGTTTTCACTAGAAAAAAAATTAGAAAACTTTCTAATGTTTCAATGGGAATCTATTTTCTACCATGTGTTTTTCCAGTGAACTGGTTAAATGAGAAATAAATAAAAAAATCATGATTGGTAACACAAATTTTTCACTGATTATTTACGGTGGAAAGAATATTTGTTTCTATTGGTGACTTACCTACATAATCAACATTTGAGATCAAGCGACAATATTATTTTTTGCAAAACTTGAATTGAAAGTGTCTTAATAGGAACATTTTATTATGTAATGTGGTGTTCAATTAAAACATGTTATAGTTCGAGCGTGTAAATGAAATTTAATAAAAAATTAAAAAGCCGTCGATGTATTAAACCTTGAATTTTTATATTTAGTTTATAAAAATACTAGTTAGTAAACGCATTGAGATCTGCAATTTAAACAGTCCAGCAAGTATCCAGGAATTTAATTTTAAAAAAATCTAGCAAAAGTCCAATTTCATTATCCCCCACAAAACATTTTGGTGACTTATAATCAATTGGTCAAATTTTAACGTCTATCCTTTTATTATCTACCATTTTGATATTTAAAACGTTTAAATTTTGAGTCATTGTTGGGGTTCCACATTTTTTTCTTTTTTAATAATCGTATTAGTTTGTGCATATCTCGAATATTTGTTCCTCTTATCGATAGAGTTATCGTGTAATTTTATTTACTAAGGATTTGTTTGGTTGCTGGTTAGAGTTATCTCAAGTATTAGTAATAAAGAAATTAGTTATGTCAATTTTAATTATTCCATCTTATGTCCTACCAAAAATAATAGTACATAAATTGACTCATATCTTATACATGTTTTAGTTATGCGATATTATAAATAATAAACAAATATCGTATTTAGTATGTTAAATTTTATACACAACACCTAAAAATGCGACCAATAAATAAATGTTATCTATTTAATTAAAACTTCACATGTTGTTTATCTCTCATTCGATTCCGCCCCTAAAGCTAGCTCCTATATATATATATATATATATATATTAATTTTAATGTATGAATAATTCACTTCCTAACCAATGACCAAACGAACTTGAAGTTTGATAGAAGGAAAGAAGTTACATAAGTTTTGTCTATTTTTGCTTTCTTTTCTTTTGGGGTAAAGAGATAAGGTATCAAAAGAAATAAAAAAGTTACCAAAGCACATGGTTGATAAGTTGACTATCATTTAAAGAAGAACTCTAGATGATTATTAAAATGAATAAAAAAAGAAGAAAAAATGACACATAAATCTTAGCCACTCCACTCCACGTTCGACAAGAAAATAGTTACTTTAAGTAATTACTAACTCAACGGTAGAGTGTCATTTTGACGTAGTCATTAATTAGTACCTAATTATCTTTATGCCCGATAAAAGTTTTTCTAGTTGGATTTGCTCTTTACCATCGTTCAATGCAGTGGGGACGAGAGACTTATGGGATTGACGAGGGGCCAGGAATGCCTATATTTCTGGGAGCAAACTCCGAACCATTGACATGAGTGCATTAGAGATTACTACTTTTAATTTAACTGTTATGACATTCAAAATTATCATGGTTTGACTAATATCCAAATCTGTATCCTAGAAAATTCACTTATGGGGTTTCGTACATTCCACCTAAAAGTAAGCATGTTATTCCCAGGAATCGAACCCGAACCATCTAATTAAGAATAGAGGAACTTTTACCATTCCATCGATCATCGCACTCGGTGGATTTATAAGTTGAATAGATAAGTTGTCTTCCTTGATCGGTAGGTGGGCATGAGTTGGTGCATTTGATTCCTAAATATTATAAGTAGACTGCACTTATATTAGCACTACTTTTTTATTTTATTTTCTATCACTATTTTACAATTTACAAAAAAAAAACATACCATGTGATGCCAATGTGTACAATACGTATGATTTGTTACAATGTCAACTCTCTAAAACTGCTATAAATACAACACATTTTACATGACCAAAAAATCACAACACACTATAAACATTTGCCTTCAATTTTTGTTTTTTTTGACCAAAAATGGCTAAGTTTGAAACATTTGCAATTTCTGTCACTTCGCAAAATGTTGACAATAATGACCAATCCAACAAATTTGATTTGCCAGTTGATTCAGAACACAAGGCAAAATCAATCAAAATCTTGTCATTTGCACAACCCCACATGAGATCTTTTCACTTAGCTTGGATTTCATTTTTCACTTGTTTTATATCCACTTTTGCTGCTGCCCCTTTAGTTCCGATTATTCGCGACAACCTTAATTTAACGCGTGCAGATATTGGTAATGCAGGTGTTGCGTCTGTTTCCGGTAGCATTTTTTCTAGACTAGTCATGGGGGTACTATGTGACTTAATTGGTCCAAGATATGGTTGTGCATTTCTCAATCTTTTAACTGCCCCTATTGTTTTCTCTGTTGCTTTTATCTCAAATGCAGAGGGATACATAGCTATGAGATTCTTGGTTGGATTTTCATTAGCCACATTCGTGTCGTGTCAATACTGGACAAGCGTTATGTTTAATAGCCAGATTATTGGACTCGTTAACGGTGTGGCAGGGGGGTGGGGTGACATGGGTGGTGGTGTGACTCAACTCCTCATGCCTTTTCTTTTTCATATAATCAAATTAACCGGGGCTACTCCGTTTACTGCCTGGCGTATCGCCTTTTTTATACCGGGGTGGTTACATATTATCATAGGACTTATGGTCCTAACACTTGGTCAAGATTTCCCTGATGGAAACCTTAGTACTCTCCAAAAAAGGGGTGATGTTGCCAAAGATCAATTTTCAAAGGTTAGATTCCGCCCCCGTATACAATGTATATCGTTAATTATTACTAACTCGTTAGGAACGTATATGGACTGATTTTTCGATTTATATTTTCTTTTCGCTAGGTTCTTCGAAATGCAGTGACAAATTATAGGACATGGGTGTTTTTCCTCCTCTATGGATTCTCCATGGGAGTTGAGCTCTGCATCAACAATGTCATAGCAGAGTATTTTTACGACAAGTAAGCTTAATATACACTACTAGTATACTGTAACATGTCAATTATTTTTATGAACAGTTATCTTATAGTGAAATGTACGTTGACAGGTTCAATCTGAAGCTACACACAGCGGGTATGATAGCTGCAACATTTGGGATGGCAAACTTTGTGGCACGTCCTTTCGGAGGATATGCATCCGATTTAGCAGCTCGAAAATTCGGTATGAGAGGCAGGTTATGGGTCCTATGGATAGTCCAGACAACAGGAGGAGCCTTCTGTATCTGGTTGGGCAGGGCCGAATCACTTCCCATCGCCATAGTTTCAATGATCCTCTTCTCAATCGGGGCCCAAGCCGCGTGTGGTGCAACATATGGTATCATTCCTTTCGTATCGCGAAGATCATTGGGCCTGATTTCCGGGCTCACTGGTGCTGGAGGCAATTTTGGAGGCGGATTAACGCAGTTGTTATTTTTTTCAACTACGCGATTTACTACGGGTATGGGGCTAACGTGGATGGGGGTAATGGCGATCGCGTGTACAATACCCGTGGCGTTTATACATTTTCCGCAATGGGGGAGTATGTTTTTCCCAGCATCGAAGGATGGAAAATACAATGAAGAGTATTATTATGTATCAGAATGGACAGAAGATGAAAAACAAAAAGGGCTACATCATGCAAGTGTTAAGTTTGCAGAAAATAGCCAATCTGAACGTGGGAAAAAACAGATTGTTACATCCATAGCCACTTCATCTTACTCTAGTAGCCCGGAACATGTTTGAATTATAAATTAATGGCTAAAATAATAAAATTAATGAATGTATTTTGTTATGTTTTAATTAGTGGAGTATGATTGGTTGTGTTAATTCATAAATACAACCATGAATCCATATATATATTGTTGTTTGTTTTGTGTTTTTTTCATATTACTAACAATTTCCTTTTAGTATATGGCTCATTTGGTTGACGGACTCCGATTGATCTGTACTACTCATAATAATGTGCTATTTTACTGTTGCTCCAAGTCTTTTCTTTAACCATTACGATTGATAATAAGAGTAACTAAAGACAAAAAAGGTCCGTAAATTAAGCAACCTCGCATAATAATATTTAACTTAAATTATTACTCACTACATAGCGATCCATCCCCACTTTATTGTTCATCGATTAAACGATTCTTGTATTATAATTCCTACATAACTCTATACCCGGGGGATACAACAACGATGACATACTCAGTGTGATCTCACAAGTAAAAGTGTACATAGACCTTACGTTCAACTTGTGTGAGATAGAGAGACTGTTTCCGAGGGATACAAAGCTATACTAGAAAGGATAGCTTCTAGTTTTGGGGGAGTCTGCAATTTTGAGAGTTTTTTCATTGAGTTTTTGAGCCTTCTTGCTCCTTATCTCCACTCTCATACTTTCACTTTTCTCAATCTTGTCATAAGGTTCTTTCTTGATTTTCATGGATGATCCTTTCAATTTCATCTTCAACCTTATCATCAACCTCTCTAATCCCATCATCGCGTTTTCCTCGATAAAATTGCCTGTAAAAATAGTACAGAAAAAAGTGACGAAGAAATTCTGTAGCTAAACAACAAAATCCATTGTTAATCCTATTTAGCGACAAATTATCAAAAATATCCGCTAGCTACGAAGTTCGTAGCTAATTATAGTCTTTTTGTGGTGAAAAAATAATACAATTACAAGTTTATATAAAGAAAGGAGAAAGCTAAGATATATATGTTTGCTAGGTGATAGTAAGTAGAGAGTATATATAAAGAAGGAGAAGCTAATTCTATGTAATTATATATATATAAGATTTAATAAATTAATTGACTTTTGACATTTACAAAGTAGACAAGATAGAGATAGAACAACTAACCTCTAAGATCATATAGGAATCAAGATTATAGGTACTTTCTCCGTCTCAATTTATGTGAAGATGATTGACTTATTACGGATCGTAGTTTAAGAAGAAGAGAAAAGACATAGATAAGTCATAAAAAAAGTTGTGACTATAAATCATCTCATTAAGAATAAAAACGAATGTTTGAAGTTAAATTGTTACTAAATATAGAAAAACGTCATTCTTCGTGCGATTAACTAAAAAGAAAAAAATGTCATATAAATTGAGACAAACTGACTATAAAATGTTTAATGTTTTCGTGAGGTTGACATGTATAGAAGTTTATTGAAATTGTCAATTGAAGTGTAATATAATCTACTATAGAGTTTAGACTTTAGATGATTTGGATATAAACAAACAAGAACATGTTGTGGTTGTGTGATAAGTACGCCCCTTAATTTTTAACCATATGTCTTGAATTTGAGTTCTGAAAATGAAATCGTCTTTAGTAGGGAGTAGTTTATCTCCCAAAATAAAACTTTTCGATACAAATTTGGATTAATGGGCCTCCAAACAAATATTGAACACCGAGTGAGATATCAAATGTTGTGGTCGGGTGATAAGTACGTCCTTCCATCTTTAACCATGGGTTTTGAATGAGTCTTGAAAAATCGTCTTCGATAGGGAACAATTTATCTCCCAAAATGGAACTTTTCAACAGAAACTGGATTCATTTGGTCTCCGAACTAGGGGTGTGCAAAAATCGATTTAACCAATAAACCGAATCGATAAAAATATTATTGGTTTATCGATATTGGGTTAATGGTTTTTTAACAGTTTTGTAAAAAAAATTATTGGGCTATCGGTTCGATTTTGGTTTTAAGATTTTTGTTAATGGTTAAACCGATAACCCAATAAGATTATACTAAAACTATATTTTTATCCATAATTATAATAGTGGCTTTAGATTTTAAATATATACCCTATTATTTTTTTGCATTTTATAGTTGTTGTCTTAGTGTTGTTGTTTTCTTTCTAAAGACATTGGTTTGGTGGGTTCTACCTATCAGTGTTGTTTTTCTTTTTGAGAGATTGTTGGCGTTGCTACTACATTCAAGTTTGCTAGTTAACAAGAAAGAAAATAAGTTTGTTTTACTAATAACGTATTTGAATTTGCTTATGCTTGTAATTTGTATAGACTTTTATGCATGAAAGTAGTGTATATATGTAGATTAAAATAAGAGAAAGCAAAAAAAAATTATAGAAGCATTTTTTTATCGGTTAAACCAAAAACCGAACCGTTAAGGACCAAAACCGATTAACCAAAAACCTATAACGAATATCTTATTGGTTTGGTTATCGATTTTGCATGTTGACAAACCGAAAACCGATAAATCGAACCGATAATATACAAAATCGAACCGAACCGATCGATGCGCACCCCTACTCCGAACAAATATTGAAACACCGAATGAAAAATAAAAAAAAATTAACGTCATTTGAGCACAAATAAGAGAAGTCAAAATATGTTTAATTAATAAAAACATATTTTTAAGGTTGAAGTGAACTAAGGTACGGCTAATACGGAGCCGTACCATATCATTTTTGATAATTTAATTTAATTTTAAAGAAAGACAAAGGTAGCTTTCATGACAATTAATTATTTCATTATTGTCCAATAATTAACTTTTTAAATATTCTAGGTCGTAGACCAATGAATCAATCACACTTTTTTATATGCAATATGACTAGCGTCGTTTATTTTGGCGTTTTGGGGTCATGGAACACAACACCTGAGAATTTTTTCAATTTTTCATGTGTGTTAGTCCATGAATTTATGGGATATGTGCGTCCGGCTATGTTTTAGTTCAAATTTTGTGGATCTGTCTGTGACGATCTATTAAATGATGCACATTATTTTTAAAAGACGGACGTAACTTATTTTACACGATTTATCAATTTGGTGCAATTTGTGGTTTGATTTTGTTCAAACCTAGGTCATTCATATCCAAGACTGTCATGCATTATCTTTTCAGGCACAGAAAAGCCATACTTGAAGAATAACAATATAGCACACATGGAATTGTCAAATGAAGAGTATATAATTGTTTGTTTTTTCTATTCCCCGTCCGGTGTCCAGGACCCGCATTGGAGCCCGACTAATCCATATTTGCGCAACATAGGATCCATTCAGGGGAAGCGCTCACTACTAAGGATTTTTCCATATCTAGAGCTCGAAACCGAGACATCTGATTAAAGGGAGGAGCAACCCCATCCGCTGCATCATACATGTTGAATATAAGGTTATCAAACTTAAGCCATAAATACTAAACTTATGCCAATCCAAAGCACAACCATAAGACACTGCTAAATCCAAACTAACAGCAGACACATGACTAGTTTTTTTTTTCTATACTACAAGTAAATTTTTCGAAACCAACCACGATCGAATTTCGATTGTTCAAGTCCAAGGACGATCGCGGTCCTAATATTTCCTACGTTCTCCCGCTGCTCAGTTGCTGTATATTTACCTCTATATCTATTGTTTCCAACAGAACAAACAATCAGGCGTTGTTGTTACTTCCTCCTCTCCTTTGAACTGGTTTGTAAAGCACTACTGTAACGTACTTTGAGCGAAAACGATGTGTTGCACCAACTGCCACGACTGATCTTGGGGCTAGCCTGTTCTCGAGGTAGAGATGGTTTAGAACCACGTGTTGTGGTGATGGCAGCTCTGCAGATTGATCTCCAGTCACACGGGGGTGGTTTAATACAGTATGGTGCAGATGTGTTGGAACCATTGGTGGTTCTCGTTCATCATCTTCGTTTCCAGGATGCACGTTGTTGTAACTTGAATCGGGTGATCTTGGTACTTCGAAACCTACCACAGTGGATTCATCCTGTGTGCGTATAACTTGGATTAAGACAGTTTCAAGAAACAACGGTACAATCACTACCATGAAATGTGCAACTTACTTGATCTTCACCATATTGATGTGGTTGATTCATGTTTACTTCAACGACGAGTCGCACAAACTGAAATAGAGAGATGGAATCCTTTAATTGACATGATTCAGAGCCTTAAATTAGTAGCTCTTCACGTGCCACTGACTCATTAAAGCCTTACCAAATCGAAAATAATTATACATGCTAATCAGATAAAACATTGAACGTATACTTAAAATATATATCATAAAAGGGAACCAAGAAAAGGAAGAATTACGCAATTCAAATGAACAAAGACAGTGGTACGATTAAATTGCAATTATGTTTCCAGGTTATACATGGCATCTGCCGTGGAAGAGAATGATCGAGTTCAATGACCGTTTTTAGTTCAAGATTACCAAACTCAAGGTTTCAAGCATTTCTTTTCCACTGTAGAAACTTCTCATAAATATCCACAACAAGATCCTAATCCAATACGTAGAATCCGAAGAAGGTAAGTGCCTACGGTGAAACGTTCATGCAAGATAAAAAAAGATTCACAGGACATGACACAAGATTAAATCTTACTAGTTCCAATCATCGTCCTTCGGAAACAGCCTCTCTACCTTCACGAGGTAGGGGTAAGGTCAGGGTACACTCTACCCTTCCCAGACCCCACTAGTGAAATTTCAGTGGGTACGTTATTGTTGTTGTACTAGTTCCAATCAACCAATGAAAATAAGAAGTAATGGTGCACACTAACCCCTTTGTCCTTTAAACACTAGAACAAGTTCCTTTAAGCTTATCCACCAACTTTGCTGCACCGGACTCGCACTCTCCTACCTTAAACGCCAATATAGGAAATTCCCCTCAAACATAATCAAACTCAATCTTCCCAACTAGATACCTCAACTTATCCAAAAATTAGAGTATCATCGATCGAAGAACTTCTAACTCTGCCATCACAAAGAACTCTTCCAAACATAGTGTACTGAATAACAACATAACATCATTCTATATATCAATGAGAAACCAAAAAATGCAATCATTTTGCTGAACAAATTTAACTACATTAATTCATATACAAAACTTTTTGTTGTTTGCACAGGTACTTCATATTCAAAACATAAATATCGAAACTTTAACTTTATTCTGAAAATGGAAACACGTGAGCTTCAATAGCATTCTCCATGTTCTAGAAGCAGAAAAAGGAAACAAATCCATGTGAAAAAGGTAAGCCCCGCCTTCAAGCTACAATTCACATAAGAAAATCCTCTCTCCCCAGCTCCCAAAATGCTAGCAGTACCCGTTTTCCAAAAAAAACAAGAAAGGAAGAAAAAGAAAATCTGTACCTCTCCTTAGGCATTATGTGTCCTCACTAGGCATCACAAAGCATGATTGAATAAGAGACCAACATTACCCCATTACCACCTCCATTGCTTTCACAATTAAGCAAGGGCCTTTGCAAGCTAGATTAGGCCTAGTAGATTTCTAATCCCCAGTGTCCCCTCGCAAAAGCCGTTGCGCCTTAGTGATGAGTCACATTTATATGTGTATTTATGTCTTTTCTCATGTTTGAATTATTGAGTTTTTAGTATTATAATGTTATTCCTCACACATTTGTTGTTTTGATGACAGATATGCAAGGAGATGAGGAGGAAATACACAAGATTCAAGCAAAAGAGATGCAAGAATTGAACAAAAATTGGTTGAAGTATAGTTGTGCACTAAACAGCCCTAACGTTGCAGCGATCAAGTTTTGGGCGCCGTAAGTGCACGACCTGAATGCAAATTTTACGGAATTTTAATTATTAGTGTTAGGCAAGGGATATAAATAGAAGTTGGAAGGTTACGGACGGGAGGCCGCACACTGCCAGACGCAGTTTTTGGGGAGAATATAGAGAGAAAAGAAGATCAAACTCAAGATTTTCAAGTAGGATTCAGGAGATTTAGAGTTTCTCTAAACCTTCTCCTCGTAATCTTGTGTTACGAACATGATGACTCTTAACTTTTCTATGATGGTTTTTACTCCATTTATGAAGTGGCTTTCTCGTAGTTGAGTTTTATTAATCCATGTGCTATTATATAACCACAAAGGGCCCCAATTCTATGTATAATAAATTGTCTACCAAAAGTTTCAATTATGAAATGACCACACGTACCTAATTTATTTGACTCTATCTGGTCTCTAATATTCTCAAGAATAAAATAATGACGAGGAAAGGATGAATATCTGTGATAATATAACTAATTATAGTATCTTCCAGTAACAGTGCGAATGAGAAAAGGTCATCCACGGCACTTGAAACTTGCCAGGGATCAAACAATAAGCAGCTACTTTAATCGTAAAGATGTCAAAAAGATCTCTCCATGTTTACACAGATAACTTCACAAGTCCAAATGAGAAAACACCAGAACTTCCATTTCTAGTTTACCATCTTCAATGAGAGAATGACAAGCATTCTAGTTAGCATAGTAACAGTTGTTCTTATGAAGTATTCAGCGAAAGACTCTTACCTCTTGATAATGCCTCCTTCCAAGGCTTTTTGGACACATCTAATCAATATTGTTCTTGTTAATTCTGTGTAAAGCACATCATGTCTCCTTATGCCATTTTCATGTTCATAAGATATTATAACTCCGTATGGGTGGTACTATGGAAAGGGGATGGAGGACTAAAAACATTATAACTCCATATGGGTGTGGTTTGTGGAGGAGTAATATGAAGGGGTGGGCAGATTTTTGCGGACATATTTCCTTTAAGGTTGGGGACAGAAGCAAGACTAATTTCTGGGCACGTAAGTGGTGTGGGGAGAATGAGTTGAGCGAAGTCCTCCCTAATATATATCGAGTATCATGCCAAAGAGAGAACACAGTCCAACAAATTCGTGGGTCTCACGAGGTGAAGGGGGTTATTCACTGGGACTTGAGATTCAGAAGGAACCTACCTACAGGATTGGGAGATGGGAGAATTTCACAATCTGATTGAGGTTTTGTATAGGTTAGCCCTCTCCTAATACTTTATCGAATGTATGGAGCTGGCGAGAGAGTGGAGATGGATTATTCACTATTAGCTCTTATTACAAGAGATTACTAGTGAGAGGGGAAGGTACTATTTGTACCTTAGGAAACAAATTATATTTTACCCTATACTAGTAATGCATGAAAATAAAGTTGAAAACATGACACTAAAAAAAACATGGCCTTTTCCATCTTGACTTAATGATCAGCCGATGACCGCATAATGGCTTATACCATGCACAAAAAATGAAACGCTAAATAGGGTTATACACAGATGGAGTCATGGAACACGTATGCATTTCCATACTCTTACCCGGTTACCCCTACTTCCATAAATGTTTGCACTCCATACCACATTCTCACTGGTTGCCATAAAAAAAATCCCAAACAGGCAGCAATTCAAACTTCAACAATATCCCAAATATTTTGAAATCATTTTAAAATAAGTGAAATAATCTAGCTTGCGATTGAATCGTAGTAGCTGTGTTGTTTTAATAATCTCAAAATTCAACCAAAGATAAGAGCATGCCCTTGATGGTGACAACTCAACTAAATGTTTTTAACAACTGATGTCAAATAGTGAACATTACCTTTATCCAAAAATAAAAAGAACTGACGTCAAATAGTTAGAATTATCCATACACAAGCTTGTCCTAACAAAGTCGAAAGCCTTAGCTATTGGTTTAACCTTTCCACTCCACTAAATACCCTTTGTATCTCTTAACGTATCTCCATAAGCCAAAAGCACAAACAACAACGCTTCAACTCCAAACAAATTGGGGTCGGCTATTTGAATCTTCACTGACCATGTCGCTCTAATTGAGCTCATCTTAGACCATATTAAACTCCGTTATGTCAGCTTACTCAAATTGCCGGTCACAAATCCGCTTAAAGAAGGAGTGTTGTAGTAGGTTGACCACCATCTCAAAACTAGTTAATTTACGATGAAACAAAAAGCTTAACTATTCCACAAATTCTTCATTTTGTTTGTTCCAGGAGCAACTAGCAAGGTTGCAGAGAAGACTTACTGAAAGTTGATGATAATGGCTCTCACCAGGATCTTACCAAGCATCTTCTGATCTTGATATTCTATGGAATGCACCAACTCACCACGCAACAATCACTAAATAGTTTCCTCTCACACACAGAATTTACACGCACCCACCTACACTAAGAAGCAAGTCTGCCAGTACTGCACTCCTCTTTTTTTCTTTCCTGATAAGTAGTGCATTCTTCACTACCATACAAAGCACGTATACACTCACAGCTCATTAGACACGTATAACTAATTTTACATGTAATTTAGGGAGAGCATTTAAGCATGGAAACAATGCTCAAATGCAAATGCGCAATAACTTATCTACCATGCAAAACACCATGTGCTTTCCATGCTCAAATGCAGATACTACATAAACTCTTTCCTTCTCCATGACTAAGTGCTAATAACTTATCTACCATGCAAACACCATATGGATGCATGATCCGATTACATTTCTTTTAGCCCAAGAGCTAATTGAGACACATTTATCATTCCTAAAAGCTATTCAGACAGGTGATTGACTATGAATCAATTTATCACTATTTTTTCCTTTTCCTACTACTTCTAAGTGCAGGATAACTACAGTAAAACGAAGCCCACCGAAAGTGGATAAAACTTGCTTACCGGCAGCTACACATTGTCAACTAGAAATATTAATAGATTTCTTGAACAAAGATTTTCTTTCTAAAATAAGAACCAACAACTTTGCCAACCTCCAAAAAGAAGATGTAGAGGTGAAAAATCAAAAGTTTCTAGAAGAGAATCAAATGATTTTTTAGCATTGAGTTCTAGTTCTCTAAGGAATGCTAAAAAAGTCAGGAAGGTCAATAAATCATAACACACAAAAGCTCATAATTTACTGTGTTGTTAATGCAGCTTCATCCACGGGCGGTAAGTTTCAACCTTGTTGACTAGGACAACAATCGCGACTATAAACACACTCGTGACTATGGCAGGGTGGTACGCGTTTCTCTCTCGCGACCCCTACTCTAATCAAAAGACTGAAGGCCACGACTGAGAGTTTCGCCTTTTGAAGCGCCAATCGTGTAGGGCGACCGGGCCCGGCCGAGTCAAAAAGGCTTTGATGACTCAAGGTTCATATTAGGGAAAGGAGAGTGAGGGGAAGAGGGGGCAGCCCTCGGCCCGATCATCCAATTCGCTCCAACAGACAGGCATGGTTCTGTAGTCAAAGCAACTTTGTCACTTTCGTGTACCCATCGGACGACAGCATTGTGGTTACGGGTTCGCTAGAACCTAGTAGCTTAGGCTCAAACCTTATATTTGTATTAAGACTTTATTTAACGTATATAAATAATCTATCCAGAATCAACAACGACATACCCAGTGTAATCCTTACACAAATGGGGTCCGGAGAGGGACCAGTGTACGCAGACCTTACCCCTACCTTGGGAGGTAGAGAGGCTGTTTCCGATAGACCCTCGGTAAGCAAAAGGAATTGTGCTTTAGAACCCATAAACTAAAAATCCTGACTCCACCTCTAGTACCACCCTCCACCTCCCCTCACCCAAAAAAGGAAACCCTAAAAGGAGCCAGAAAAAGAAGATATCATAGAATACATAAATCATTAATAAAGCTCTACTTAGCACAATCATTCACATAGGGGATCTACACAATCTACACACATTGAATGTATATGTAATTTTGATTCTACAATCATAAACTAGCAAACACAACAAGGAACTACAAAGATAAAAATTCATGAACTAACTTAACTTCAACAAGCTACACTAACCTGATTCAACTTTGCTTTGGCTCTTCAATCATACACTAAAAGAATTCAGCAGAACCAAAAACCCATCTGCACAAAAATCAATGGAAACCCAAGAAAAATCAAAACTTTAATCCACCCAAAAAAAATAAAAAAAACCTAACAAGAACTACCAAACTAAAAAAAACATATTGATCCACAAGACACAAAGCAGACAAAAGATCAAGAATTTAGTAAAAATGGTTTCTTTCAACACAAAATCTACAGAAACAGGCAAAGAAGCATATAAAAATCAAACTTTAAGTTTACATAGAGCAAAAAAGTAACCCCAAGAGATAAAAACAAAGAATTTCACCTATAAATGCCAGAAAAAAAAGATCAAGAACTTAGTAAAACTGATTTCATTCAACACAAACTCTACAGAAACAGGCAAAGAAGCATATAAAAATCAAAACTTTAAGTTCACATAGAGCAAAAAAGTAACCCCAAGTGCTAAAAACAAAGAATTTCACCTAAAAATGCCAGAAAAAAGATCAAGAAATTGGTAAAACTTATTTCATTCAACACAAACTCTACAGAAACAGGCAAAGAAACATATAAAAATCAAAACTTTAAGTTCACATAGAGCAAAAAAGTAACCCCAAGTGCTAAAAACAAAGAATTTCACCTTAAAATGCCACAAAAAAGATCAAGAAATTGGTAAAACTGATTTCTTTCAACACAAACTCTACAGAAACAGGAAAACAAACATATAAAAATCAAAACTTTAACTTTACATTGAGCAAAAAAGTAATCCCAAGTGCTAAAAACAAAGAATTTCACCTAAAAATGCCAGAAAAAGATCAAGAAATTGATAAAATTGAATTCTTTTAACACAAAATCTACAGAAACAGGCAAAGAAACATATAAAAATCAAAACTTTAAGTTCACATAGAGCAAAAAAGCAACCCCAAGAGCTAAAAACAAAGAATTTCACCTGAAAAATGCCAAAAGAAAAAAGGGTTCTGAAACTCAAAAAGAGAAAAAAAAAAAAACTAACACACTCTTTATATAGAAGAAGTTGAGTATCTCACCTAGAAGATTCCGCCTTAGAATCTAAAGAATCAAATTTACAAAATCACAAGAATTATATTTAAGGAAAATAAATAATTTCTTCAAGAAATAAAACTTATGCTAAAAGAGAAAAAATAGGAACACACTCAAGAAAATCAATTGGGCTTAAGCTAAAAGAGCATATGGCCCAAATTATAAAAATAGCTTAATTAAGAGCTTGTCATCAAATTAATAAATGAGATCTGATAATCTTTGTAATCTTGTTTAATTAAGGAAAAATTACATAACGTATCAAACATCTATGCTTAATTACACTCTATATCAATAAGTTAATTCAATTACATTTCGCAACAGAGCATTTAAAACTACTGTTATTTATTTTTGTATGAACTGTATTTGTATTTGTATGCCGAGATTCCACAAAATATTTTGCCAACAGTTTGTCCGCTTAAATCTCCAAAAAATACGCAAAATCAAAAAATAAAAAACACATACAACGGACATCCGAGCGCAAAGTTATGAACGTTTAAAGTTGCACCAATTTATAACTAGTTTTTCTCGTTTCACTCCTTATTTTTGGTTGATCGCCCTTTTATCTTAGTGATTTTCTTATTTGTATGAAAAAAGTCACTACTGACGTCAAAAATACCTCGATTAAGTTCATGTGTGATTATTTAAATAAAATTAAATCATATATTAGCGTAACTCAACTAATATGCTTAGTCTTCTCATCGTGTAAATTTAAATCATCACCTAAATTTCTCTCAAAATATTCCATATGTTATTTACATAAAAAAAGTTAAATAATCAACCGCGGTCCTCTTATATGCTTAGAAGAACGACCAACGGCAAAATGGTAATTTCATCCATAAAGGCTTCATTGATTCAATGCCTTATTTTCCTTTTTGAGCTTAATTTATAGATTTGTTTTCTTGTGGAGATTCTCTTTTATTTTATTTAGGGTTACATGGAATATTTTAGGAACAATTTTATTGTCTGTATCTTTTTATAAGGTAGTTTATACTGTTTATATGAGAAAATTACATGGCATAACAAACCTAAGCCCTTAATTATGAATCATAACAACACTGTAAATGTGGGCTTTTTCAATTTCAAACATGCCCCGGAACGAGAAATAGGGATTTTTTGATTTTTTCGTGTGTTATAGTCAATGCATTTTGTGTGATATGTGCGTCCGGCGGTTTCATAGCCGAAAGTTTTCGTGGGCATCCGTGACGACCTATTCAATGGCGCGCGTTGGTTCGGAGGGGAAAATGTGAGCTTTTTGGATTTCAAACGTGACCCAAAATGGAAAATAGAGATTTTTCAGTTTTTTCTTGTGTTATATAGTCCATGGAATTTGTGTGATATGTGCGTCTAGCAATTTTTTGGCCGAAATTTTTTGTAGGCATCCGTGACGAACTATTTAATGGCGCGCGTTTGTTCGGAGGGGCAAACGTGGGCTTTTTGGATTTCAAATGTGGCTCGGAATGGAAAATAGGGATTTTTTAATTTTTTTCGTATGTTATAGTCCATGAATTTTGTGTGATATGTGCGTCCGACGATTTTTTGGCCGAAATTTTTTATGGGTGTCCGTGACGACCTATTTAATGGCGCGCGTTGGTTCCGAGAGGCAAATGTGGGCTTTTTAGATTTCAAACGTGGCCCGAAAAAGAAAATAGGGATTTTTCAGTTTTTTCGTGTGTTATAGTCCATGAATTTTGTGTGATATATGCGTCCGGTGTTTTTTGGCCAAAATTTTTCGTGGGCGTCCGGGACGAACTATTTAATGGTGCGCATTGGTTCAGAGGGGTAAACATGGGCATTTTTTATTTCAAACGTGGCCCGAAATGGGAAATAAAAAAATTTTGATTTTTTCGTGTATTATAGTCCATGGATTTTGTGTGATATGTGCGTCCGGCAGTTTTTTAGCCAAAACTTTTTGTGGACGTCCATGACAAACTTTTTAATGGCGTGCGTTGGTTTGGAGAGGCAAACGTGGGCTTTTTGGATTTCAAACGTGGCCCAGAATGGGAGGGATTTTTTTGGTTTTTTCGTGTGTTATAGTCCATGGATTTTGTGTGATATGTGCATCCGGCAGTTTTTTGACTGAAATCTTTCGTGGGCATCCGTGACGAACTATTTAATAGCGCGCATTGGTTCGGAGGGGCAAACATGGGCTTTTTGGATTTCAAACGTGGCCCAGAACGGGAAATAGAAATTTTTTATTTTTTTCGTGTGTTGTAATCCATGGATTTTGTGTGATATGTGCGTCCGTCGATTTTTTTGCCAAAATTTTTTGTGGGCATTCGCGACGACCAATTTAATGACGCGCGTTGGATCAGAGGGGCAAACGTGGAAATTTTAGATTTTAAACATGGCCCGAAATTGAAATAGGGATTTTTCGATTTCTTCGGGTGTTATACTCCATGAATTTTGTGTGATATATGCGTCCGATGATTTTTTGGCCAAAATTTTTTGTGGGCATCCGTGATGACCTATTTAATAGCGCGCGTTGGTTCGGAGAGGAAAAGGTGGGATTTTTGGATTCCAAACGTGGCCTGGAATGGGAAATAGGAATTTTTTGGTTTTTTCGTGTGTTATAGTCCATGAATTTTGTGTGATATGTGCGTCCGGTGGTTTTTTGGCCGAATTTTTTTGTGGGCGTCCGTGATGACCTATTTAATAGCGCGCGTTGGTTCGGAGGGGCAAATATGGGCTTTTTTGATTTCAAACGTGCTCCAGCACGGAAAATAGGGATTTTTCGATTTTCTCGTGTATTATAGTCCATGAATTTTGCGTAATATGTACATTCGATTTTTTGGTCAAAATTTTTTGTGGGCATCCGTGAAGACCTCTTTAATGGCGCTCGTTGGTTTGGAGGGGAAAACATGGGCCTTTTGGATTTCAAACGTGGCCCGGATTGGGAAAAAGAATTTTTTGGTTTTTTCGTGTGTTACAGTCCATAGATTTTGTGTGATATGTGCATCCGGCGGTTTTATGGCTGAAATTTTCTGTGGGCGTCCGTGACGAACTATTTAATGGCGCGCGTTTGTTCGGAGGGGCAAACGTGAGCTTTTTTAATTTCAAACGTGGCTCGAAATGAGAAATAGGGTTTTTTCAAAAAATTTCGTGTGTTATAGTCCATGAATTTTGTGTAATATGTGTGCCCGGCGATTTTTTGGCTGAAGTTTTTCGTGGGCATCCGTGACGACTTATGTAATGGCTAGCATTGGTTCAAATGGGAAAATGTAGGTTTTTACAATTTCAAACGTGGCCCGTAATGGAAAATAGGGATTTCTCTATTTTTTCGTGTGTTAGAGTCCATGGATTTTGTGTGATATGTGCGCCCGACGGTTGTTTGGCCAAAAATTTTCGTGGGCGTCCTTGACAACTTATTTAATGGCGCGCGTTGGTTCGGAGGGGCAAACGTAGGTTTTTTCGATTCTAAACGTGGCTCGAAATGAAAAATAGGGATTTTTCCATTTTTTCGTGTGTTATAGTCCATGAATTTTGTGTGATATGTGCGCTCGAAGTTTTTTGGCCAAAAATTTTCGTCGGTGTCCCTGACGACCTATTTAATGGCGCGAGTTTGTTCGGAGTGGCATATGTAGGTTTTTTTTAATCTCAAATGTGGCCTGGAATGAAAAATAGAGATTTATCCATTTTTCGTGTGTTATAGTCAATGAATTTTGTGTGATATGTGCGCCCGGTGGTTTTTTGGCAAAACTTATTAGTGGGCGCCCCTGACAACCTATTTATTAGCGCGCTTTGGTTCGAAGGGGCAAAAGTAGCTTTTTTCGATTTCAAGCGTTGCCGGAAACAGGAAATAGGGATTTTTCTATTTTTACGTGTGTTATTGTCAATGGATTTTGTGTGTTATGTGCGCCCGATGTTTTTTTGGCCAAAATTTTTTGTAGGCGTTAGTGACGACCTATTTAATGGCGCGTGTTGGTTCGGAGGGTCAAACATAGGTTTTTTCGATTTCAAACGTGGCTCAGAACGAGAAATAGGAATTTTTCTATTTTTTCGTGTGTTATAGTCCATGGATTTTGTGTGATATGTGCGTCCGATGGTTTTTTGGCCAAAATTTTTCGTGGGCGTCTGTCATGACCTATTTAATGGCGCGAGTTGGTTCGAAGGGGCAAACGTAGATTTTTTCGATTTCAAACGTGGCCCAAAATGAAAAATAGGTATTTTTTCATTTTTTTGTGTGTTATAGTCCATGAATTTTGTGTGATATGTACGCCCACCGATTTTTTGATTAATATTTTTTGTGGGTGTCGTGACGATCTTTTTAATGGCGCATTTTGGTTTCGAGGGGCAAAGGTAGGTTTTTTTATTTCAAACGTGGCCCGAAATGAGAAATAGGAATTTTTTTATTTTTTCGTGTGTTATATAGTCCATGAATTTTGTGTGATATGTGCGCCCGGCGATTTTTTGGCCAAAATTTTTTGTGGGCGTCCAGGACGACCTTTTTAATGGCGCATTTTGGTTTGGAGGGGCAAGGGTAGGTTTTTTTATTTCAAACGTGGCCCGAAATGAGAAATAAGAATTATTTTTTTTCGATAGTCCATAGATTTTGTGTGATATGTGCGCCCGGTGATTTTTTGACCAAATTTTTTCGTGAGCGTCCGTGATGACTTTTTTAATAGCGCACGTTGGTTTGGAGGGGAAAACATAGGTTTTTTCGATTTCAAACTTTTCCCAGATGGGAAATAGGAATTTTTTTATTTTTCCGTGTGTTATAGTCCATGTACTTTTTTTTTATATTTGCGCCCGGTGATTTTTTCGCCGAATTTTTTTTTGGGCGTTCGTGACGACCTATTTAATAGTGCGTCGGTTTGGAGTGACAAACGTAGGTTTTTTTTATTTCAAACGTGGCCCGGAACGAGAAATAGGAGTTTTTTCAATTTTTTCGTGTGTTATAGTCCATTGATTATGTGTGATATGTGCATACGATGGTTTTATGGTCGAAATATTTTGTTGGCGTCCATGACGACCTATTTAATGGAGTGCGTTAGTTCGTAGGGGCAAACGTAGGTTTTTTCAATTTCAAACGTTGCCAGAAATGGGAAATAGGAATTTTTTTATTTTTTCATGTGTTATAGTCCATGAATTTTGTGTGATATGTGTGCTCGATGATTTTTTGGATGATATTTTTGTGGGCATCGATGACGACCTATGTAATGGTGCGCATTGGTTCGAATGGGAAAACGTAGGATTTTGCAATTTCAAACGTGGCCCGGAATGGAAAATAGGATTTTTTCTATTTTTTTGTGTGTTAGAGTTCATGGATTTTGTGTGATATGTGCGCCCGATTATTTTTTGGCCAAAATTTGTCGTGGGCATCCGTGACGACTTATTTAATGGTGCACGTTGATTTCGAGGGGAAAATGTAGGTTTTTTCGATTTCAAACGTGACCCGAAATGAAAAATAGGGGTTTTTCTGTTTTTTCGTGTTATAATCCATGAATTTTGTGTGATATGTGCGCCCGGTGATTTTTTGGTCAATTTTTTTTTTGGATGTCCGTGATGACTTTTTTAATGGGGCGCGTTGGTTCGAAGAGGCAAACATAATTTTTTTCGATTTCAAATGTGGCTCAGAATGAGAAATAGGTATTTTTCAATTTTTTTGTGTGTTATAGTCCATTGATTTTGAGTGATATGTGCGCCCGATGGATTTTTGGCCGAATATTTTTGTGGGCGTCCGTGATGACTTGTTTAATGGCGTGCATTTGTTCGGAGGGGAAAACATAGGTTTTTTCGATTTCAAACGTGACCCGGAATGAGAAATATGGATTTTTTCATTTTTTCGTGTGTTATAGTCCATGAATTTTGTGTGATATGTGCGCCCGGTGATTTTTTGGCTGAATTTTTTTGTGGGCGTTAGTGACGACCTATTTAATGGTGCACGTTGGTTCGGAGGGGAGAACGTAAGTTTTTTTATTTCAAATATGGCCCTATAGTCCATGGATTTTGTGTGATATGTATGCCCGATAGTTTCTTGGTCAAAAATTTTGTGGACATCTGTGATGACCTATTTAATGGCGCGCGTTGGTTCAGAGAGGCAAACATAGGTATTTTTGATTTCAAATGTGGCCCGAAATGAGAACTAGTTATTTTTCTATTTTTTCGTGTGTTATAGTCCATTAATTTTGTGTGATATGTGCGCCCGATGGTTTTTTGGCCAAAATTTTTCGTGGGCGTCAGTGACGACCTATTTAATGGCGCGCGTTGGTTCGAAGAGGCAAACATAGGTTTTTTCGATTTCAAACGTTACCCGAAATGAGAAATAGAAATTTTTCCAATTGTTTGTGTGTTATAGTCCATGAATTTTGTGTGATATGTGCACCCGGCAGTTTTTTGGCTGAAATTTTTCGTGGGCGTCCGTGACAACCTATTTAATGGAGCGCATTAGTTCGGAGTGGCAATTGTCGATTTTTTTGATTTCAAACATGGCCATGGGAAATATGAATTTTTCCATTTTTTCGTGTGTTATAGTCAATGAATTTTGTGTAATATGTGCGCCCGATGGTTTTTCGGCCAAATTTTTTTGTGGGCGTCCGTGACGACCTATTTAATGGTGCGTGTTGGTTTGGAGGGGCAAACGTAGATTTTTTTTTATCTCAAACGTTGCCCGGAATGAGAAATAGGGATTTTACTATTTTTTCGTGTGTTATAGTCCATGAATTTTGTGTGATCTGTGCCCCCGACGGTTTTTTGGCCAAAAATTTTTGTGGGCGTCCGTTTTGACCTTTTTAATGGCGCGCGTTAGTTTGAAGGTAAAAACGTAGATTTTTTCGATTTCAAACCTGGCCCGAAATGAAAAATAGAATTTTTTTTCGTTTTTCGTGTGTTATAGTCCATGAATTTTGTGTGATATGTGCGTCCGATTATTTTTTGGCAGAAATTTTTTGTAGGTGTCCATGACGACCTTTTTAATGGCGCGTTTTGATTTGGAGGGGCAAACGTAGGTTTTTTCGATTTCAAATGTGGTTTGAAATGCGAAATAGGGATTTTTTTATTTTTTTCGTGTGTTATAGTCCATGAATTTTGTGTGATATGTGCGCCCGACGATTTTTTGGCCAAAATTTTTGTGGGCGTCCATGACGATCTATTTGTTGGTGCATGTTGGTTCGGAGGGGCAAATTTAGATTTTTTCAGTTTCAAACATGGCCCGGAATGGGAAATAAGGATTTTTTCATTTTTGAGTGTGTTATAATCTATGGATTTTGTGCGATATATGCGCCCGGTGATTTTTTGACTGAAATTTTTTGTGAGCGTCCGTGACGACCTATTTAATGGCGCACTTTGGTTCGGAGGGGCAAACATAGGTTTCTTCGATTTCAAACGTGGCCCGAAATAGAAAATAGTGATTTTTCCAAATTTTTTGTGTGTTAGAGTCCATGGATTTTTTGTAATATGGGCGCCCGACGGTTTTTTGGCCGAAATTTTTCATGGGCGTCCGTGACGACCTATTTAATGGCGCGCGTTGGTTTGGAGGGACAAACGTAGGTTTTTTCGATTTCAAACGTGACCCGGAACAAGAAATAGAGATTTTTTCATTTTTTTCGTGTGTTATAGCCATGAATTTTTTGTGATATGTGCCCCCAGCAGTTTTTTGGCCAAAATTTTTTGTGGGCATCTGTGATGACCTATTAACAGAGGGGAAAACGTATGTTTTTTCGTTTTAAACGTGGCCCGGAATGGAAAATAGGAATTTTTCCATTTTTTTCGTGTGTTATAGTCCATGGATATTGTGTGATATGTGCGCCCGATGATTTTTTGGTCGAATTTTTTTTTGGGCATCCATGACGACCTATTTAATGGCGGGTGTTGGTTCGGAGGGGCAAACGTAGGTTTTTTCAATTTCAATCGTAGCCTGGAACGTGATATAGGGATTTTTCTATTTTTTCGTGTGTTATTGTCCATGGATTTTGTGTGATATGTGTGCCCGACGATTTTTTGGCCAAAATTTTTCGTGGGCATCCGTGATGACCTATCTAATGGCGCGCGTTGGTTCAGAGGGGCAAACATAGGGTTTTTCAATTTCAAACATGGCCTGGAATGGGAAATAGGGATTTTTTCCCATTTTTTTGTGTGTTATAGTCCATGAATTTTGTGTAATATGTGCGCTCGGCGATTTTTGACCAAAATTTTTCGTGGGCATCCGCGAAGACACTCTTTAATGGCGCGTGTTCGATTGGAGGGAAAAACGTAGATTTTTTCGATTTCAAACGTGGCCCATACGGAAAATAGGGATTTTCCCATTTTTTCATTTGTTATAGTCCATGGATTTGTGTGATATGTGCACCCGGTAGTTTTTTTGACTAAATTTTATGTGGGCGTCCATGACGATCTATTTAATGGCGTGCGTTATTTCGGAAAGACAAACATAGGTTTTTTCCAGTCGAAACGAGGCCCAAAATAAAATATGAAGATTTTTTATTTTTTTTCGTGTATTAGTCTATGTCTTAAGTTCAAGTCTATTTTCAGTCTTAGCAAATTTAAAGTTATAACGCATGGATAGACTTGTTAATATGACTTAAAACGGAAGTTTCAAAATTAGGTATCTATACACAAGCATATCGGTTATTTTTGTAAATATTTCTTATATAATTGGATCCAACTTCACATGTTATTGGGCCAAGAAGCTATTGGGTTGTCTTCTAAAATGCAACAAAAGTACTCTAAAATCTAGATGTGCCATAAAGTTGGCAATAATAAAAAAGGAAAAGGACATAGACTATCCACTCTAGCAAAGAAATGTCACTTAAAATGACCTTTTCAAACTTCTCCCACTATATGACTATTCGGTCCATAATAATTTTCTCTCATGGTCCTTTCCTTTCTTGGACCATTTCGGCCTATAGTTTTTAATTATTTTTTTCTGCCCCATTTTTAAATAGTTTGTTTTGAATTATTTTTTTTTGTTTTGCTATAAAAAAAAATTGGACTAAAAAATCTATTTTTTCAAGTAATATTGATAATTAAATACAATTTTATAGAACTGTATAATTATTGTATAGAATATGTATCTATATAGGATATGTATAGAAACTGTATAAGATGTGTATAGAAATTATATAGTTATCATACAATATATATATATATATATATTTGTGTATGATGCATATAGAAATTATATCATTGTTATATAGAATATGTATCTGAATAATTATTGCAGCTAAAAACTGTATAGGATATGTATAGAATTGTATAATTATTGTTATGATGTGTATAGAAACTGTATCATTGTTTGTATAGAATATATATTTCTACAGGATGTGATAGAAATTGTATAATTATTGTTTAAAATTTATATTTGTATCTGGTATCAAAGATACATGTATCTGCTATCAAATATGCATTGAGACATTCTTCTTTTTTTTATTGTATTTGAAAAATACACTCTTCTTGTATTTAATTATTTTTTAAAAAAAACAACAATTACAATGCAACAAAATTGTATTTGAGTGCTAAAAAAAATTGATAATTAGAAGAGATTTTTTTTGAAAAACAAAAGTAACAAAAAATAGACCAGCAAAAGAAAAACATATTCTATTGTAAAAAAAGAAAAACTATCAAACTATATTTGATTATTAAAAAAATAATAATTAAAATAGTAAAAAACAAATTAAAATAAAAAGATATCAAAATAAAATAAAAAATAAAAAATAAAATATGACAACAAAAAAGAAAAGAAGATAAGAGCAACAACAATAAATCAACGAAAAGAAAAAAAGTAATAATGGAGCAAAAGTCAACAAAGTTGGCTACAAAATGGAAATATCATTTTTAGGGCTATACGCTACATTTGTTTGGCCCGAGAAACCATTTATATCATTCCCTCTAATAAAAATTTATGAATATTGATTAGAGCCTATAAATATTATGTATATTGATTAGAGCCTGTAAATATTTCTAATCGAACGAAAGTTTTATGAGATAAAATATTTTATATGCGTAAGTTACTAACTCATATACTCAACGACAAATTTATTAGTAAACATAAGCTGCTATATATAAGCTGCTATCAATCATGACGATGAATAGGCGTAGCAGAAAGTTGCACGAGTACTATGACAATTATATGTATTACTATTACACTAACAAGAGAGGAATTACGATCAGAAAGACTCACCAAGTTTGAATATATACTCCTTTAAAAAAAAGACTCTTTGTTGACAACAGACCATTATAAGAAATGCCTGATAATAATTTAATATATACTAATTTTTTTTATGGAAAAAAATGATCAAGTCGACAATTAAATATATATACTCATCCTTAACATGTTTTAATAATAGTCCTTTTATTATTTTAACACATTCACTAATTGACTAATTGAGCATCACTTGCAAAAACAAATATATATATATAAATCCAATATTTACGTTCCATTAGAATTGATTGCCACAAAAGATAATAAATTCAATGGTATTTTCATGTTAGTATTGTTACTGAATGTGGATTAACATTAATTTATAACTTGAGTATTGTAATTTATAAAACGGATTAAACATATATAATTGGTAATCATGAATATTGTCGAATCCATAGCTATTACTATGACTCTGCTCCTTCTCACACTCCCATCTTCTTCTTTTTTTGGTAACTAACAATTTTTTACCAGAGATGAAAATGTTGCACACCATCTTTTTCCATTGGATTTTAGGAAAAACACCTCACGCTTCTATCTTTTAAAACACTAATCGTGATTTAGTATGTGATTTTTATTGGAAAAGGTAATATAATAATAAATAATGTCAGCAATTGTCTCTCTCCCTTCATTTATTTATATTTCCTTCAATTCCGTATTTGCAGTTCACTATTTTGGCTTTTTTATTTTATTTTTTTGTTTTTCTTTCTAGCATTTATTTCTCTATTTTATACTCTCTCCGTCTAGTATTAGTAATTGTTTACTTTTTGACAAATAGTTATTTCAAATTACTTATTAATTTATAAAATTAAGATAGAAGTAGTTTTTTTTTATTTTACCTTTATAATTAATTTTTTTAAAATTGAAAAAGAGTTATTTTTAAAGTTTCGAAACAAAAATTTAAAGCGTAAGTTAATAAAACTATCTTTTTTATTTATAATTTTATAAGGGACATAGAAAGAGAAAAGTGGACAATTGATATAGGATAAAGGAAGTATCTCAACCATTGTTTCTCAGTTATATTTTTTCAATTTTTTTATACTCTTATCAAGAAAATGAATCGATACCATTACTATCTAGTTTTCTGATTAACTTATTTGATTTTTTTCTTTTCGATTAATCGTTATGTCCCTTAGCTAAATCAACTTTTTTAAAAAAAATTAATCCTTAGACCCTGCAACTAAATGAGCGTACAACAACACATATCCAGTGGAATCTCACAAGTGAGGTTTGGGGAGAGTAGAGTGTACGCATAATATGTACTTTATTAATTAAAAAAATATCATCATATAATTATGACATGGCATACCTCATGCACTATAATATATTATGGGAGGAAAAAGACTGACTTTATCCCTCATAATATTTTATATTAATATAAAATTGCAAATTCTTTCCAACAAGTCCACGTGCTTCCCACGTGAAGGTAACCCTACCAAATCCCCCCCATACCTTTCAAGAAAATACAAAAAAGATGTATTTATTGATCTTTTAGTACTTTTTAGTCCCCACACTCTCACTTTTAGATCCTTTAGGACCTCATCTACACAAATTCCATGCAACCCAATGATGACTTTTTGGCATCTCCAACAACCCTTAGGGACCAGAACTCAGTAAAAATTTATTCATATTCGATATTTATATTAAATTATATCATTTAATTATGTAAAAGTATGCAGGAGCCGAGTTAGAAGTTTAGATATAAATTTGATCAAACTCGATAATTTTTATTCAAACAATAAAAAATCTATTAACAAATACAAATTTAAAACTCGATTATATATATTATGATTTAAATTCAAAAATTTAAAATTTAAAATTCATAAAATTGAAATTTTGATTTCGGTTATAAAAACATGTATTAGTTATTATAGTTGAGTGATAACAATCAAGAGGCATATCTACCTCATACATAATAATGGATTCATAGGAGATGACCACTTTCTCCATTTAATAGTCATGATAAATAATACTATAAATTAATATTGTTATCTAATATGAAATTGCTCCTCCTATTTGCTAGGTTACATTAGGTTGGACCTCTTAGACTTATATATACACATCAACTATGTAAAAAAAATAATTACTTAATATAACATACTTAGTGTATATACATCAATCTTTCATGTAAATCATCAAAGATTATAGATTTATAGTGAAGTATAAGTATTCTTTTATAAATAATATTTTATCCTCTATTTTTAATATGAATTTAAATTAATTGAGTAACAAAATAAATATCAAAAATCGAATGAGGAAAAAATTACTCTTATTTTTCTCACATAAAAGAAGAAATAGTAATGGAATATAGAAAGCAACTCCTAAAGCTGCCTGTACGGACAAATGGACCCAACTTCAGGTAGAGCTTTTATTTATTTATTTTTTTTAAAAAAAACAATTAATTTTACACAATAAAATTAACAACCACTTAAATTCGTCAATAAATTTTATAAGACACTTGAATTATGATTTATTTTTGATGACCACTTAAACACATGTTAAGATATTTTTATTAGATCTTTCTGATTCAAATTTTTAAAAAGTTTCTGTCTGTCGTGTTTTTATGAAGCGTCCATTATATATATAAGTAAATTATATAAAATACGTCAACTCTTTTTATTATATATATCAACACCAATTCAAACATGTTTGAGTTTTACGATTTATTAAAATTAATTCGTATAATTAAAGAAATTGTATATTTTAAATAATTTATTTATTTATATAATAATTGCGCGCTTAAAAATACACACATATTTAGTTTTTTCACAATTTATATAAAGAATACTCAATAAAGATATTTTATAATCATATGTTCAGGTGTTTAATCATAATAAGTTGTAATTCAAGTGTACATATAACTGCATACAATAATTACAGGTTAGTGACTTTTTTAAAAAGAAGACAGATAATCTTTTTTATGACATATAAATAAAAAAAAGTGGAGGCTTTGATGGCAGAGAGAATCTAAAATAAATCTAACACCTTACACAAAAAATATATTTAACTCATTCAGGTTTTTTCTGGTGTGAAACCAAAATCTTTTGTCTCTTATTTTATATATTATTTTATTTTTAGCTGAAGTTTCAACATTCTTTTTTTGCGAAAGATTCATAATTTAGACGTTGTGATCATAAGTTAAAAAATGAGTTCTTACATATATCATATATTACTTTTATTATAAATATATAATATATTTAATGTTACGCTACTTATGAGATCTGAACCTTTCGAAGCTCACTAAGGGAGCTAGTCCTCGGCCCCTATTTTTGTTTTTTCTCTTAAATGTTCAACATAGAACTCTTCTTCGAGTCTCATTAATTAAGGGTAAATTTCGAAATTTGAATTCTTCCTAAGTATATTACCAATTATTTCTTCATCCCATTTTATGCATGAATGTTTTACTATTCGAGAAGTCAAATAATATTTTCATTGACCGTAATTTTGTCAAATGTATTTTTTAAATATTTTTAATTGTTGTAACCTATACTATTTTTATACTACTTTTCATGAGTTTGTATGTATATATCCGTTGTGCTTGGTCATCCACTCCCATGCGATGTTCTTTCTCCTTTAGAGATAGGGAAGTTTAAACGAAGTAGCTAGTACCTTCGTAATTAATGTAAGTTATGGTGCAATGGTTGAGATTTTTTCACCCTTAATCAGAGGTCTCGAATTTGAGTTTCAAGAAATAAAAAATTCTTTATAAGGACTGTTGCTCCCATACGTCAATTCAAATTTAATCGAATTTC
Organism: Jaltomata sinuosa; assembly: GCA_003996215.1. Taxonomy (NCBI): domain Eukaryota; kingdom Viridiplantae; phylum Streptophyta; class Magnoliopsida; order Solanales; family Solanaceae; genus Jaltomata; species Jaltomata sinuosa. The sequence goes on from QJPP01007239.1 coordinate 457,055, forward strand.
ATTACATAAATTGAACATCGAGTGAGAAATAAAAAAGCGTAGTACCTTGTGAGTGGGTATCACATAGGAGAGTTTAGTGGTGTTCAAAAAGATGTACATTATTAAGTGAGTGGTTCAACTTATTTGTTTATCAAAATATTCTCACCAATTGTTGAAAAATATCTTGCCTTAGATTTGATCCCACTTTTTAAATTTCCTTTTTTTTTTATTCTCATGTTCTTTTTTATGTTGGGGCCGTTTGATTGTTGATTAGAAAGTGAATTATCCATGTATAAAGTTTAACATAATTAATATCATGTTTCGGTAGCATTTTAATTGCTATCACAACAGTTTTTCAAAATTACTCTAAATTATGGGAAAAGAACGCGGTAAAGATGAAATAAGGTGTAGAATCGGTTTTCATCGGACAAAGTTTACGAATAACCAGTTTTGAAGCCAGTAATTGAAAAATAACCGCATATTTAAAAGTCGCTGGAAACGAGATGTTTTTGCTTGAATTTCAGCTATATATGGATGGATTCAGTTATTTTGACTGAACTTCAGTCATATGTAGCCTTAGGCATTTTTGTTTGAAGTTACGTTTTGTCTAGGTTTGACAAAACGTAACTTCAAACACCAAACATCTAAAGTTGTTTCGAAGTTTTTAGAGGTGCAATTTTTTTTTTAAGAATGAATACATATTAAATAACAACTACAACAACATACCTAATGCAATTCGACAAATAAGGTCTGGGAGAGTGGTATGTACGTGTCTTACCCCTACCTTGTGAAGATAGAGATGTTGTTTATGATAGACCCCAGATTGAATACATATTAAATAATAGGGTCCAAATAAAATACTAGTATCCTAGAATAAAACTAAGGAACCCTTGCGATAGCATTTCTCCAAATAAAAATAAATTAGGGTGTGGTTAATATGGCAATGTGTAACTAATTAATGCACATGGGCCATCCAAAAGTTTCACAAGAAAATAATTTTTAAAAATTAATAATATTAGAAAAAAGTAACCTCAAATAAAAAAAAATTAGGTTTAGATGAACTCAATAACAGAAAAGATTAATAAAATTGCAATAAATAGTAGATTCAAACTCATAACCTGAACAAATATAATGACCGTTCAACATGAAAAACCTCAAAAATTGAACTTATAGAGTTAAAATTCTGAATCCGTTTCGAAAAATGATGCATCTATCTCTCTGAGTGTGGGTGAAAAAAATTAGGGTTTGGTGTAACTACTGCAGTCATACTACTGAGGTATCAACCCACACTACAAGTATGGGCCAATCCAAAAGTTTTCACAACAAAATAATTTTTAAAATTAATATTATAAAAAAAAAAAACCTAAAAAAAAATGTGTGTATATGTGTGTGTATATATATATATTTCCTTTTCCCACTGCATTCTTAACCCCTCTTTTCTCATCTGCAGCTTCTCTTACTCTTTCATAAACACACAAACACACACTACAAATCTTATTTTCTCTCTTCTTTTTTTTTGGTTATTTTTTCTATATTTATTTGCTAGTCTTGATATATATGTTTCTATGGGTTTTTATTTTTATTTTATATTTTTTTATCAATTTTTTTAGTGTATTGATTTAGCTTTTTCTTCAATAGAAAGATTTGTAGTCAACTTATGATGGAATTTGTTAACAAATCCAATCAAAAAAATTGAAGTCTTAAATAGTAGATTCTTCTTTAGATCTTTACATGTAGCTAGAAGTGTTAGTCCATTAATTATTCCAAGATATGTATACATATTTATAGTAATAATTAACCAATCATAAATGTTTGAAGGTTATTAGGGTTTGTGGTCCGTACGACAGATAAAATTGAAACGATACGGAGAAAATAGGGTTTCTGGATTTGAATCTGCGGATCGAACAATCAAGTACACAGTTGTTGTTTGCAGATTTAGCATCATCAAGATTCATACATGAAAATTAAGAGGCAAGGTGATGTATAGCTTCTTCTTTTTTTTAAGGTGAGAATCTTGATGATGCTGCATCAGCAATAAACAACTATCCGCGGCAGAGCCAGGATTTTTAAGTTTTTTTTTTTATATGAAGGGGTTCGGATGATTACTATTTGTTGTTGTGTTACTTCTTATTGTCTTTTTGTACCTCTATTATCTCTTTTTCTAGATTGTATTTTGTCTTGAGCCGAGGGTCTTCCAAACAGCCTCTCTAACTCACTTTTGAGGTACTGGTACGGACTGCGTACACTTACCCTCCCCAGACCCCACCAGTGTGGGAATACACCGGGTATGTTGTTGTTGTTGTATGAAGGAGATTCGGATGAATCGCCTTCTGCCCCTCTAGCTCCGCCCTAACCTATACACCATGAGCTGTGGAGGCAGGATTTTCAAGGAATTCAACATCCAATATTTATATATATATATATATACATATATATATATATATATATAACGGTATTTTCTTGACTATATATATATATATATATATATATATATATATATATATATATATATAACGGTATTTTCTTGACCTTCTATACCCTATGTGATTTTTTCGGTGAAATGAACCCCTTCCGTCCCTCTAGCTCCGCCCCTGTTAGTAGTAGTAGTACGGATGATCAGTTCTTTATACCTGGAGAAATTTTATTTTATTTTACTGTATTTTTCAGTACTTTATCAATATTCTTGTCAGATATATATGTACATGTTTTAATTTTATTTAACATCTGTTTTGTTTTATTTTATTTTTAATTTTTTTCACAATCTAACAAGTGAAAATTAGATTTCTTTGTTTACATTTTCATGCCTGCAGATAGATGAAATGATGACTGCTGTAGATCTGTGAATATTCTCCTGGTCGGGTACGAAAAAATATATTTACACAATCAGATCGTTTATAAGGTAAGTAACTATAATAAAGTTTATTATAAGCATTGATTGGTTATATTTATAAAATTAGAGATTTTGTGTCTGAATTCACGAACAGTAGCTTGTTTGATCCTTATACTTCAAATCAAGCCAACATAAGTTAAAATAGAGGATGTAACACGTTAAAATACATTAATCGTAGTGTAATAATTTTTTTTATACTGTCAATACATATAACTTATATTCATATGTATAATTTAAGTATTTCATGGGAAAAATCATCCAAATGATGTTTTTTTGTCTGTTGAATCAATGAAAACATTTTATATGGGAACTTGCTGCTTCTGGATTTTTGTGACTTTTGAGTGTGTGTGTGTGCAAAATCATGAAATTAGTGCATGTCAATTGTCATTATTAGGTTGGATTTTGCCTCAAGAGTTTTTATCAAATCAAAGCGGAGTCTTGACAAACGGTATAAAATTATCTCAATATGACCTATAAATTATGAGCTCGTGAAATCAGCTATTGATACTTGGGTTAAGATAGGATCAATGCCTATATTACACTCTCACGCTAGCTCTTCCCCGACTCTGCGTGAATACATAATGCTTTGTGCGTAGAGTTGCTCTTTTATATATGTATGGATAAATAGAGCAAAAACAATAACTTCAATCAAGCATGCGAATAGAGTCTTATATTGATAGTTAAAAGTTTAAGAAATTATATATAAGGTGTAGAAATATTGTTAGTAGTATAAGACTTTTTAAGAAAAAAAACATACAGGCTTGGACTAAAGTGGATAGTACCACACTATATTAAAAGTATTATTAGGTTGATTTAGTCCAACAATTTATATCAAAGTTAATAATTCGACGAGATGAGCATGAAGATGTCAAAGTAATGGTGTGAGCTTGATTTAATTTACTACCTTCACCATTACTAGACGTAGCTTGGACGTATGCATATACACATGTGCACGAGAAGAAGCTAACTCTGGGCTTCGATGTTCATACATGCTCGTTCGTGGAAATTGACATGTCGATCATGGTAATAGGATACGTGGAATTTAATTCGAAAGGGAGACTCGTGGATCACGTGGATTAACTTAATATACATGGAGAGATTGATGAGTATGCAAACAAAGTTCACATTAGTAATTATAGAAAAGATTTAGAAGTTATATATAAGATATACGAATATTTTTAATGATGTGAGACTTGTAAAAAACGTACAAACTCGTTCTAAAGCGAACGATATCATACAATAACAAGTCATGTTTTGATCTTTTCTAGTAACTAATAGATTCTCAATCAAACCCTTTTTTCATCATGTCACTTTTTTTTTTCTTCTGATTTGTATGTATTATTTTTGTACAAGAGTTATGTTAATCTTCTTTGTATCGTTTCAATTTTATCGAACGTCTCCAAAGGTACCTCATGTGACATTTAATTGTCACCTTTCAATTAAATCACACCAATTGTATAAAACTGATTCACTGATTTTACAATTGCTTTCCCACTTTCTACTTGTCGTTTTTCTTTTGACATTATGCAAAATTCCCTCCATCACATTTAGTACTTCTCCCCCTTTGTCTAATTTCTATTTGCATAAAAACTACAATTTTTTTCTCAACACAAAAATCTGATTCATCAGTCCATTAGGGCACTATAGGTTAAATTTGAGTGGTAATAAAGATCTACCCTAGCAAGATCATAAAAAAAAAATCTCGTCATGGACTTTTATGGAAATTTCACTGACATTTTGTACCGTGGTCAGGGGCATTCAAGATTTTTGTTATATTTTTAAAGTTACCGGTTTGAATATACTATTTATTGAAATTTTAATGAATTTGTACGCATAAAATTATGCTTTGGGTCGAAAATATTACTACTTTTTTTTGTATCATGGTTCTCAATAATATATGAAGTAGAAAAATTAAGAAACATGGCACTAGTTTCCTTTTTTTGTTAAAAAAAAGGGGAATAGGAGAAGGAAAAAATGAGAAAAAAAATTACAAAGTGAAAAATTGAATTCTCGCCGACAAGGCAAAAGTTCAGGTAGTCAATCAACTGAGTTATTAAAATTTCCCACATGGCATTAGTTTCCTTCTTTATTTTCCTTTCATTTTCTTTATGTATGTGTTCGGTATGGAGGAAAATATTTTCATTTTAAAAATATGAAAAATGACTTCCCCATTGAAAGTAGAGGAAAACAAGTTCAACAAATCGCATGTCACGTTGATCGTATCCTCTCCACCTTCCAGCACACCTCATATTCACACCCACCCCGTTAGCCCCCATCCTCACCACCCCACGCCCTTACCTTCGCACCTGCATCTCCCATAATATTTATCTAGATTATATGCAATCACTTTTAAGATAATATTTTTTTACATTTTTCAAGAAAATATTTTCACCGGACACATGTATTCCCTTTTGCATGGAGAGAGATGGGGGCCTTTAAACTAAGATCAATGGTTCGCCACGTTACATGTTCTATACAAGAAAAAGGGTCTTTGACACTTAGAATTTGGCTTAATATTCTTTTTCTTTCTTTTTTCTTCCCTTACATCCACACATGTATAAAGTGAAAGGAAACAGAAACAACAGTGGTAGTACTAACTGGTCCATTTAAATTGGGGTTGGATGGTGGGGTGGGTGGGGGTGGGGTGGGGTTGGGGGGTTGGGTGGTCCATTGATTTGAAGAAGAGATGATAAAGAGATTTTATAGTACATATAGTATCAAATGTAAATCCTTTATGTCTAAAGGCATTTGATATTGGTATATAGGAACTACTTTTTCCGACCATACAATTATTGAGTGAGGTACATTATACAAACACATACAAATTGTTTAAAATAATTCCAAAAAAAAAAAAGTTAATTAAAAAATTCTAGATGGTAGGATGGTGATGTTATCGAGACACGCTAGCAAGTGATTAGTATGTCAGAGGCGAAATTAGGGTTTGGATGAGTATAAGGGAGGACCTAGGACCTAGTGAGTCGATATTATTAATGAATTCGATTATAACTAGAATGTATTGGTTAGTGTCTATAATGGAGAGGACTTTAATAATATATATACTTTTGACATGATGTCATTGAATCGACGTTGTCTCATATGGCTCAATAGATGGTCACCAAATTCTAAGCCCCATTGTAATTCCGATGGTCATGGAAGAACTAGATCAAGTATGGCTAAAGTTAGCATAGAAATTGATCTGTCTAGGTCGAGATTAAACTATGTATATGGACTGGTCTACGAAATGCTACTAATTATTTCGTTATAAGGATATGATCAAAAGATCGAATATAAAGGAATACTCAAATATTGTAACCATTGTAGATATATGTGACACTGCTCAATTTATCTAATTCGCGATGACACCTAACACCAACCTGTTAGGCGAACTCACAAGCATTTTAATTTCCATTTCAATTATGAAAACAAGAAATATGAGTTTGAAAGCCACAAGAAAATGAAAAGAGATAAGTGTTAAAAGTCATAGAAGTGCAAAAATAGTAACATTTTTATTATAATTTCTAAAAAATGTTAATAACTGATTTCAAAATAATTCGAAAAGGATAGACTTTGACCAAATCATCACATTATTTGGTGAAAATGAACTCGAATAACAAGAAAATGAAAAAAAATTATGTTAATTCCTTTTTCAGAAGAATTTGAACCAACTCATAATATTAATTGGATTTCTTTTTTTGTATCGTTGCCGATCTGTAAATATCATATTGTGAAAATATTTTTTGTCTAACTGATAATATTCACATATCAAAAATTTAAGCACTTCAATTTAAAATTTTAAAGTATGTTAGCATGGATTCAAAAGCGTTTGCAAACTCGTAAAGCCTAATTGTAAGTTACGATGAAAGAATATCGTAATAGAAAATCCTAAATACTCTTAACATAATTGAACATGTATAAACCTCTTTAAAATGTTCTCATACATTTGGTGTAATATATTATAAATCTCTCCAACAATATTAAAAATTTGTGTCTCTTTTTTTGTTTAATCACATTATATTCAAAGTTGATTAACTGTTAAAATTTACGCTACAAGTTCTGTCAATAAAATATATAAATAGAGATATATCCCTTACAAATAAATGTATTTAATTTTTAAATTGAGGACATATATGTATTTAATTATTTTTCTTTCATTCTTAGCTTGCGGAGATTATATATATGTATCACATTCTTGCAACAACATATATCCTAATTTTTTTTGCATGAGTTTTTTTTTTTTAAGCCAGTGTACAATTGGATATACATCATGTAGAATTAATTTCTTAAGTTTATAACCATTTTGATATTTTTGTATCTAGACATCTATATCTTGAACAATTTATAAAACCTTCACATCAAATCTCTAACAACAATAACTTCTACACATAAAAGAAATATACACATAAAAATATTCACTTAAAAAATTATGTATTTGTTATATGTTCTCATTAATCACAACAAAAGATAATATAGATATTTGAATTGATATGATGTTCATAATTCATGTTTTAAACGAATTCATGTATAATACAAACAAAATAATGTTACTTTATTATAGACATCAAATCTTATAGAATTAGCAGTAGGTTCATATCATTTTCTACAAAATAAAAGATAATAATATATATTTTTAGAAGTCAAAAAATAGTTCATCCAAACAACATTAATAAATAATAGTGTTCAAAAAAATTCTTTTAAACACTAGAATTATAAAAATAAAATCAATACATCCCTTTATTTTGCAACAATAAAAAGGGACAAGGGACAAATCTATTATATTGGAATCAAAAGGATTATTATATTAAGGCCCTCCTATTTGAGAACCCTTAATTACGTACATCATATAATGCATGAATTTTAAGATTTGACGACCTTTGAATTCTTCGTTTGAATTAAAGTTTATTGATATATTTTAGATTATATTTTAAAAATTTATATCACTATACAATATGTCTAACAACTTTTTATTAATAATAAAAATAATATATCTTTAATAGAGATAAATATAAATAAAAGAGGCTAGAGCTTGTCTTACCAATTCTGATAAGGTAACACTAGATTTCTTATAAACGAATGTAAATACATGTTGTATTCCATAGAGTTTTATTTTTTAGAATGAGATCATTTGTACTTCAAGTTATTTGACATGATTTAGTTTATGTTGTTCAAATTTTATTTTATTTTACTATTTGTGCATTCAACACTTACATATCAATTTAAATGTCAAATTAATGACAAATTACCACATTCTAAATAAAAGAAATATATATTATTCATTTCATAACTAAAAAAACATATTAAGATATATAACTAAAATCATGTATGCGATAAACTTAATTAGATCCAGATGGTCCAGCATTGAAATTGGGTGAAGAGTACTCTAAAATGATATAATGAAATATGTGTCTCTTTAAGGGTCCAAAGTAAGAGTTTAATCATTTGTGAAACAACCCAATTTAGGATTAGAAGTCTCGCATTGATAAACCGCATGAGAGATATTGGGTAAATTAGTAAGCATGCCTCACACAGTAACACAATAATGACGCATTTTAAAATCGTCCGAGTCTAGGCTCAAAGTGGATAATATTACTAGCGGATTGGACCGTTACAAATGGTATTAGAGCCACTCATGTGTCAGCCTTGTCGATGTGGGGCAGAATTCAACTGGTTTAGGCAAATTTTTTGACAAGGCGGGGCAAAACTCAGTGTTGAGTCTAGGCAAATCCATGCAGTAGTGCAAACCTCAGTGAGGACGCTCAGTCCATAAGATGAGGTATATGTGACAACCCAACTTTAAATTAGAAGTCCCACATAAACAAAACACAGGAGAGATCTTGGGCTTATAAATAACCAAACGTTACACACTCCAGACGCGTTTTATAGTTATGCTGGCCTACGCCCAGAGCGAACAATATTACTAACGGATTGGGCCGTTACAATTTTTTAGGATGATGACTTGTATATTGTTTATTTAAATTTTGTAACATTGCATAGTATTCTTGAAAAATTTAAATTCCTTCAGACTTGTATTGTTCAAAATCAATACGAAAATAGTTTTAATGTTATATTATTCACAATTGCTTGAATATTGTGATATTCATTGAATCATTCATATATTTTATTGAGATAGGTGAAACTCCCTCTTTGAGAACTTATATTTGACTTTCATCTTGTACAACTCAAGTAAAAACACTCAAATATATACTGTTGTAACGAAGATGAAATAAAAAGTTATAAATTTACCAAGTTCTAATCGCATCTTTCCTGGATATCCCGAATTCTCCTTTATTTTTTAATATCAAAATATCAAGCTGACGCAAGCATCTTTATCTTAATTTTGATAATTATGCGCCTCGTATATACTAATAACAAAAACAAATATTTGCTTTGTTTTAACATGCGTTTGAATTAATTTATTGAGCTTTAACGAATTTTACTAGAATTATCATCAAATTCACTAAATTCCTTACTTGCAGACCTGAGATACTAATTGTTCCCTTTATAAAAATTTCCTAAGATTTATCCTTTTTACACTGAATTTTCAATAAAACCCAATTGGGTAAAATTGTTAAGATATTTCTTCCATAGAAATGACAGTCGTGCTCGTCTTGGACCTAGTCATATCGAAAAGGACTGATCAAGCTCATGAGACGTTAATGGGGAATATTCGACCCACCTTGTGACCTAGTCGTATCCAAAAGGACTGATCAGGCCCGACCACCCTTGTGAAATTTCACTGAATATGTTGTTTCAGTTCTTCCATGAAAAGAGACCATTTTTCATGATTTTGAAACTTATCTCGATTGTCGTAAAAAAAAGGAGATAATTTGGAACTTGTTCACATATTAGTAAGGACAGAGCCTGGTGTACTAAACTCCGACTATGCACGTGATCTAGAAAAGGGTCAAATCATATTAGGTCTTATGTACGCAGTCTCATTTTACATTTATGTAAGAAGTTATTTTCACAATGAACTCGTAATTTGATCACATAGCCACTATGCAATACAATCCTTGAAGGTGTTGCTTATTCATTTCAAGTTATTGAGACAAATACTCATACTGCAGTTCTTGTTTTGTTGGCTAAGCAATCATGCATTTGCACTTTTCAACTTGTAAGAGTCATTTTGCATGTCACAAATGGAACTTAATATGAAAATTTGTACGTAAATTTGTTGCGCGATCAAAGATCTGGCCATACTGAGATTGGAAATCAACTGATTACTGCACAATGCACAAATGCACAATGCAAAATAATGGCTAGTTAACATATTTTCTTGAACTGTTAGATGGAAAGAAGTTTTATGAAGTGTTTTCAAACAACACACAATAAACAGGCACTCTCTGGCATAATTGATGCAGATGCACTTTCTATACACTCTTTTCCGGTCGTTTAAACACAGAGCTAAAAACAAAGACACAGGGTGCTAGGCAAAGTCAAAGACGAAAGAACGAAGGCAAGAGAAACCATGCTTCAACACTGCATCAAGAGAACGAAAGAAAACAACACAAATAAACCTACACTGTTACCTAGACATTCCTTCCGGGGTGGTGGAGCCGTTAAGCAGTGCTCCATGCTTTCCCAAGGTTGGAATGCTGCTGTTAGAACGTCTCTTTACTCGAATAGTAGTGCCAGAAGTTGGGGCTCTCTTCTCGTTCTTCTCTTTGAGAAAAGAAGTGTAGCTCCCGAGCGGTGGCTCCAAAATTACAGCACTCTTACTTCTGAAAGTTTGGTCGATGCTCTTCCTATACGTCTCAAGACCTTCAGTTAGCTGGTCCCCTGAAACAGGGACGACCTTGTTACTCAACTCCGACTTATTGTATATCTCTTCATTAATATCAGTCAAATAACCATCTTCTTGAATATCTAGCATGGCAAGATCATCGTACTCCTCATCTGATTTCGTAGATTCCTCATCCACTGAGCCTTCCTGTGTGCATAGCATCAAAGAGGTTGATTATTAAACAAAAAAGGAGGAAAAAATCGATGAAAAATGGGCTTAAAATTAGTTCAATGGAACTTAGGACGACAACTCGACAAGTATAATGGTTTGGCAAGAAAGAGGATTCGAATACAGTCGCATATTCACTAAACAAACCAAAATGTATCATCTTAGTAATTTGCTAAGACCTCATCTAGAAATGACATGCTCCAACGATATCTAGCAGCTTCCCGACGACATCAAGTATATAAATCATTCCTACATACCTCCTCATCAACTCGTTTGGAACCATCATCACTAAGATCCTCGTCACTGTCTCTTTCAAGTGGTTCATCAACCTCTTCATCATCACTACCATGCACTGATTGCTCCTCTTTGAGCTGTAATTATGGAGAAAACGGGAAAGCATCAAAGAACTAATGGAACTAAAAGGACGAGCCACAAATAAATAAACAACGAAATATAAACAAACTCCAAGCTCCATCAACCAAAGGCTGATATGCTAGTTTATGGAAAACCGTCATAACTTCTAGGCATACCTCCTTTGCATGTCCTTCAGGCAACCTTGGTGAGCTGCAGCAAGAGGAATAGTACCTGCTGCCATTGTCTGTTAGCTCACCTCTCGATTCATCAATACTACTAGTAGCATGGCTGGTACCACCAGCATCACTGGGCCAAGCACTGATCCCAAAATGGCCAAACTGCAGATTAATAGGTTCAGCCTTGCCAATCTGCAGTGGTCCATACATAGGAGTCCCTATTCCACTCGCAATGGAATGATCCATAATAGGCTTGCCATCATTGCCCAAGGTGTAAACTGGCCAAGCTTTTGCTACTGATCCATCATTATTCAGAAGAGCCATCAAGTGCCTAGAAGAACCTTTTCTTTGAATCAGTTGAAACATTCCCTTAGAGCTCACACAATTGGCAGCACACTGGTTTCTGTATTCCTCATCAATGACGACAACCGTATTTGTGATTGGATCGTACAGTTTCTCTCCTGTCTCACGCCTCCGTAAGCAGCCGAAGACAGTGGCATGAATGGCTGCCACACTTTTATCAACATTGGTGTTGTTAATCTTTGGCACCAAATGCTTGTCAGCTCTGTTGCAGAGATATTCTTGTATTGTCCGGATGTTCCGAATATATTTAACATACTTGTTTTTAGCAGGATCAAGCGTCATGTACTTCGCACGTACTGCAAACCTTTCTAAATGTTTTTCCTCATTTGCAATGTAAACCATAAAGGGTATGACTGACGGGTGCTTCTTCATTAGTCCCATCTGCAGGTATAAGAAAAAATCGGCCCCAACTTAACCACCACAGGAAAGATTCCTCCAGGTAAAAAGCAAAATACACAATATTTAAAATTAGTTATTACCACAAAATTAAGGCTCAAATGAACACCCTCCACAACGACTGATTCTTTCCGGTCTTCCCATGCGGTGATTAGCCTATCAAGACTATCAATTACCATCTCACTCTGTGCCTTAAATCCTTCAACTGCCATTTCTCTGGCACTAATCAAATCAACAGCACTTGAAATCCCCGCAGGTGGAGATTTTACACCTTCTTTTTGTATTGGTGGGGTTGTAATTCCAGCTAACTTCTTCGCCCTTTTCTTTGCTTTTGCTTCAGAAACAGCTACTGGATCCAAATATTCACCAGCATGGTAGGTTGAAGCCCAAAGTAACGGGTTTTGTTTTTCATCTACAAAACTCCTCATCATATGTCGAATGGAGTCGGTGGACACCACAGTCGTTATACCCAACCTGCTTCCCTGCGAAGATAAATGGAGAAGGAAATCATACACACCTCATGTCCCAATATACACGGCAATCTTCCATTTCAGGAGATCAACATACGACAACAATACATGCCTCATATGTCCCAATTTATAATGTTTTGACATCATTCCACCAAAGATATTTACTTATATAGTTATATTATTGAGTTCACTCACATACCAAGGTTCAAATTCATTTAAAATCAAATTTGAACCTTTGATGTGTTATTTTCCCTATCAAACTCCGTGTAATTAAAAAGTGATTGCTTAACATACGACGGCAATCTACACACCTCATGTCCCAATATACACGGCAATCTTCCATTTCAGGAGATCAACATACGACAACAATACATGCCTCATATGTCCCAATTTATAATGTTTTGACATCATTCCACCAAAGATATTTACTTATATAGTTATATTATTGAGTTCACTCACATACCAAGGTTCAAATTCATTTAAAATCAAATTTGAACCTTTGATGTGTTATTTTCCCTATCAAACTCCGTGTAATTAAAAAGTGATTGCTTAACCGCTTGAAGCAATGTAGCGATGCGAAGCGAGGGATCATCGCTTCATAGGTGAAGCCATGTGCTTCAAACAATAACTACAAAATAATCCTAACAAAAGACCAATGGTTTTTTCGATCTCAACTTTGAGTAGTAAGATTCGTATCGGCATTATTGTATCTCAGATTCTGAAATCAATTATTTTGTTTGCAATTTGATTATCATAGTGCTATGTTCATATTTGTTTGGTATTGTTTGATTTTCATAAATTATGCGCTTCACTTCATATTTGGAATTTTTTATCTTTCCATAAATTATGCACTTCACTTCACTTATTTGGAATTTCTTCAAGCCCCACGAGCTTTGTAGCTTTTTTTGCCCCTTCCGCTTTTAAGGATCAAACTAACTTTTCAATTATTACATTAATATTTTCTTCCATTATCACTTGTATAGGACATACGTCAGATTAATATCAATTAAAATGGAGTTACGTAAATGGGACCGGGGGATTATGACATGCCAAAATTAAGGCTATGAGAGAACTTATACCAGCAAAGCAGACAAGGTAGATTTGCCACAGCCACTAGTCCCACACAATAGCACAATTACAGATTCTTTTCTTTCTCGGATCCTGAAACATACCAACAACTCTATGAAGAAAATACAGAAGAAGGTACACTGAAGAAAAATATCAGCAAATGAGCACATCATCAGCTTCCTACATCAATCATCATGGACAGACAAATGGATAGGGCCATTATTCCCCTAACTTAACAAGTGACATTAAATATACATAACCACAAATACAGGAAACAGAAAATAAAGGCAAATGATGTTGATAAACTCGATTAACACAATCCAGAATTATGCTGATTGAATTTTGATTAAAAAGTGATTGAGGAAACCCCCAAAGCCAACAAGTACTCCCGTAATTTGTAAATGACAAGACACATTTCTACCATGGAGAGATCTTAATGCACTTCTTAGCAAATTCATCGAGTAACGATAAAGCTTCATTTCGATGACATATTTACTAATTCGGGCATCAACTCATTTCAAGGTGATGAGAAAATTGCTAGCAAAGTCTGAGCAATGAATCTGTGATGAGAATGGCAGACTCATTTCATAATACTTGTTCTATTCACTAACAAATACATCGTGTTGCCCTCTAATGAACAACAGATAAATTATATGAGTTACCCATGAAACCATATAGATCATTAAAATGGAAACTTCTATTATTTTTCTCTTACAACACCGAGATTTCTGCAAAAGCTCTCCTTAGATTAGGACAATGAATGACCAATATCTCAGAAAAGTTTTCTAAGTGGTTGCATACAATTAAAAACATCAACATATCAGTTAGGGGAGAAGGATGGGCCACAAAACAAGAATTCCCATGCCCTCCACGTGTCGTTATATAAATAGCTGTTATTTGTGTGTGTGTATATCTTGTGGGGAGTGTGTGTGTTGGGTGGGGGGGGGATACTAATACCAAGGGAGAGACCGCAGAACCTCACCTGCAAGCTAAAATTAAGTCACCCCTCTGGTTGGGGCCCATATACTTGTATTCGGTTAAAGCATCGCAAACAACATCCAGGAAAGTTCCTCTCTTGACAATCACTGTCGTGCGCCTTTTGTACAACTCAAATGGTATGCTCTCACTTTGATTGTTCCCTTTATCCAAGAATGCATCGATAAAGGTACTGGACTCTTTATGATGAAGTCCTTTAAAATTATCCTGTCCCAATTGTGCTCTATCTGCTGAAACCAACTTATCGCCCATGCATTCACTTCTCATCTTGTCAAAAACTGTTCTGCTTATCTGTTCATGCAAAAAAAAAAAAAAAAAGATTCAGTAATTAAAGCGCCTAAATTTATATGTTCTAGGCAAATTTGGAAGTCACAAACAAAAGAATCCTCTAAAGAACATCAGACAATGGACTAGTGGAATCTTATGAACACGAAACTCTCATCAGCAAGGTAAAAAACCCATTCTTGCCAATCCTTAAAAGCAGAATCCCAAATGAGACTTAAATGTCCTTTTAGAAGGATACCAAAAAAAATTACGCTGCTCAGATCCTCCAAAATTGCCACTGCACACATGTCTAATCCTACAAAAAATGCAAAAAACTTGGGAGGATCCGACGATAACCTAACAGCATTATTGGAGGATATGAACACAGAATTTTTGTATCAACTAAAAGGAAAACTCTCATTAAAATTCTGCTTTTAAGGATAGGCAAGAATGAGTTTCTAAGCAGCATTTATGGAGGATCCAATTCTCAAGCATATAATTAACCAGTAACACACTACACGTGAGCTTTAAAACAAGAAGGCATTATTTTCATTCCCTGGCAGAACACAATTTAGGGGAAAAAACTCGACTTTACGAAGATGGTCATTAATCTAACTTTCAAACTTCAACCTTGTCTAAAAAAAAAAACAAATACATATACTTGATTCGACTTCCTTTTCATAACTGATCAGTTAGATATTGGCAGCCCACAGAACTAAGCAAAGATTGTTAACATCCCAACTATGCTTTTATCATAGATCAATTACTGAGACCAACAATTATGGAGGAGCAAGTTCAACAGTAAGGAAGGAAAAACTTCCAAATACAAACTAAAAAGCAGTACTCCCTCCGTTTTTAATTTGTTTGTCTTTCAGCTTACTTTCCTTTTTAATCCGTTTCAAAAAGAATAACTTTTTCCTCTTTGGCAACTCTTTAATTTCAACTTTCCACATGATGTGTTTATGACCATAAGATTAAAGCACATTTGGTACATTCTACATATCTTTAGCTTAAGACAAGATTCAAAAGTCTGTCAAAATCAGACAAACAAATTGAAACGGAAGGAGTAGATTGGATCACAAAGATGACACATTTTCAAAATAGGTACCATATAAATCATGAGAAAAAAGATTTTACTGAGACCAACAATTATGGATGAGCAAGTTCAACAGTAAGGAAGGAAAAGCTTCCAATACAAACCAAAAACATTACTTTCCTTTTTAGTTCATTTCAAAAGAAATGTTTGTTTCCTTCTTTTTTGGCAACTCTTTAATTCCAACTTTCCCGTCACATGTGTTAAATCACAAGATTAAAAAGTCTCCTTGATTCGTTAAACTCCTCGGAGTAAATCAGATCATAAAGACGGCACATTTTCGAAACAGATACCATATAAATCATCACCTTAAACTCCGTGCCAAATCAAAACCAGGGAGTAATTCACCTTAAAGGCATGTCGAGGTTTACATCCCATAAGTTGAAGAGTACTCTGCAAAACCGAACGCGTATATCTAAAAGAGTCTTTCCCTTGCTGCTCTCTCTTCTTCCTCTTCTCCTCCTCCAACTCATCGTCATCTACTACAACTATATACAACAGCTTCGTCACCTCTGTAGCCATTTCCCTACAAACAATCACAACACACACAAAACTAAAATCAAATCTCCGAACAAATTCAACAAAATCAATGCATATACTAAATCATCCTCCGTACATCATCGATCATCAATTCCAGAAAAATAACAACAAAAAACCTACAAAATAACACACATTATTATAACAACATAATGCCGGTTACTGATATTGTACCTGAAAGATGAATTTCGGAGTCGTTTTTCGTCTGAATATATATATATCAAAACGGCATCGGCGTCGGCGACGGCGGTGGTGGTGGCGGAGGCGGCGGTGGTGGTTTAGGATTAGGAGGAGGAGGCGGCGGCGGAGATCACAAGGCGGAAATAGATGAAGAAGAAGAGAGGAATTTCCAACGCGATCTCGCCATTAACACGCATCAATATACACGAGTTCCCCTCTCTTCTTCTATTTATAGTAAAAACGAACCTACAGGTTCGGTTTTTGGGTTTGGTTGGGTCGGGTCGGGTCGAATATCGAAGCCCCGGTGAGTTTGGTGTCCACACGTGGGAAGGAGGAGAAGCAATGGGTCCCACCTATTCATGTGTATTTATAGTAATTCCTCCGTCCTTATTCATGTGAACGCGTCTATCTTGGCACGAAATTTAAGAAACGAAGGAAAAAACTTTAATGGTGTAATACATAAATGTGTTCTTTAACTTGATCTTAGTTGATAATTACGCTTTTCAACTTTGGATGTGCCTACTTGTATGCATAAACTTGTATGCAATTGAACAAGTAAACACGTGTGTCATGCGTGGCATCTTATATGCCAATACACATCCCTATGTAGCGTCTTATATATATTATGTCATGTAGAATGTGTATGTCTACTTGTTCAATCTTATACAAGTGTAAGTATTTACTTGTACACATCCAACATTGAAGGGTATAAATGTAAACTGATATCAAGTTAAAGAGCATGTTTATGACTTATGCCAACTTTAAAATTCATGGTAAAATGGGTAAATTGTATTTTATTTTAATTTGGCACAAAATTTAAAAAATTAAAAAAGGCTTTTGAATTTTATGATCTTAAACTAAACAAATGTAGAATATATCAAAATATTTTTTAATCTTATTATCATAAATATGTCATTTATTGTGTGAAATTGACTAAATAGAAAAAAGTATCAATATACCAGTATAATATCGTAAATGGGTAGAGGATGATGTGTGTACAACTTTATCCTTATTTTCTGAAGGTAAAGAGAGTTGTTTCTATCAGACCCTCAACTCAAAGAAAACGTATAAAAAAGTAAATGTATAAAGTAAAATACAATAGCGAAGAAGTCATGTTAAAAAAAATACGAGTGATTTTACGGGTTCGGGTCGGGTCGGGTTTAGTATTGGAGCCCCAATAAGTAGGTGCTTACACGTGGGAAAGAATCAGAAGAAGCAGTGGGTTTGTAATTTATGGGAAAGGACAAAAGTGGATCTGAAAATGTGCAACAACTTTTGTCCTTGCTTTTTAGGGGTTTAATTGTCAATTCACGATTAACTATAGAACAAAAAAAGACATTGAAAAGACCAAAGGGCTTGAAACTTTGAAAATACGTGGCGTTTGGCCATGAAATTTTTTTAATTATTTTTTTAAGAATTGAATTTCAAAAATAATATTTAGCCATAAAAATTTAAATTTTTTTAAAATTTAACTTTATTTCGAAATTTAAAAAATAAGAAAAAATTATTTTCACTTTTACTTTTTTCACAAAAAGTTAAAAACAACTCCAATATATATTTATGGTCAAACACAACTTTAACTTCAATTCCAACTTTATGAACTATATACCATTTGATCCCTCTATCAGCCAAAAAATATTAATTGTGATAAAATATGTCATCGAGGGATTTTAATTTTGTATTTGATTTTCATGGTCAAACGGGGCTTAAATATGAGGAGAAAACATACCCAATAAAATTTAAATTTTTTATCGTATTCTTTATCTTTTTTTACTGATTATATACTCCCTTCATTCCTAAATAAGTGATTATTTTATTTTTTTATTTTGTTCCTAAATAAGTGATCATTTAAACTTTTGAAAATAAATTGATCATATTTTTTTAAATTTATCCTTATTTACATAATTAAAAATTATTAATTAAAAAAAATTATATTAAATATACAATATAATTTAATTAGGGGTAAAATAGTAAAAAAAAACTCTTATCCCCCCTTACACATTTGTCTGTGGATTTTGGGCGGTTTAAGAATAGCAGAAGATAGAGGGGTATATCGGTCAAGGACACAAGTCCCAAGACAAATAAAGTTTTCATAGTTTTGTCATCATTTTTTTATCTTTGTTTTTTTAATATTTTTTATTTTCTTTTATATTAATTAGACAAGACATGATGTACTTTTAGCTGATCGAGAACATGATTCTAAATAAGGAAGCACAAAGGTCGAGCGTTCTCTCTCTTCTTAGTGATAGAGCAGGGTCCTAGTTCCGCGCACCTATCTATTCTCTTATAAATATTTTTATTACTGTGGTAGTATTATCTTATTCTTCGATTTTATTACTATTGTTTGTTTCTTTTATTTTGGTTATCTTTACTATTCTTATTGTCAATACTTCTCTTTCTTCGATATTTTCATCTTACCTTTTTACTCATATATTTTTTCAAACTTGTTATGAAAAATGATTTTCTTGAGTCGTGGTCTATCGAAAATAATCGTTCTACCTCACAAAAGTAGAGAATAATTAAGGTTTGCGTGCACCTCACCCTCCTCATACTTCACTTATGAACTATAATGAATGTGTTATTATTGTAATAGAAGTAAAAAAGACAGATCGATCTAATAATTAAAATGCACAAAAATTGATTTGAACACTGTCGTTAATTGACATGATTAAGAAAGAGATTAGCACCCATAAAAGGAAAAGTGGCTTCAAAGACCAAAAAAGTTAGATACACTTTGATTATTGTTCAATGATTTCCACTTCACGGCACTTTAATATAATGACTTTTTAACTAATTAATTTCTTTTTAATTTGCAATTTGCAAAAGGACCCATCGATGTAATGGGATTTTTATACTATACAACAACATTTTAATAAAACCCACAACAAAAAGAGATTTATAGAATACGAAGTCAATAGAGCTTTTCTACGTTTTCGTTAATTCGTGGGTGGGATTTATAAATCTCGATCAAAAAAAAATTATTTGATTTCTTTACTGTTCTGAACTTTATGTTACTTTTTCAAGTGATATATACCTTGGTCATAGATATAATGTTTGAAACTTCGAATCAATGGAGAAATTTTTCTCACCGCGCGCCGTAATCACACTAAACATAACTTTGTCCAAATTTATCAAATTATGAACGAATTCAAATGAATTAAATAACTCTAGCTTAGATCTTGTATTTATGTTGAAAAATTTATTTAGTGTGTAAATATTTAATTACTAACTCAACAAATTGAACGAGTTGTGAATCCAATTACAAGTTCAAAAACTCATAAATTTTAAATTTTGTTCCGACTCTTGTGAAGTACCTTATAATGTGATTTAAACTTTTTACCCTTCATTAAAAGTTTCTCTTTTAGACAAAATCGTTTTTTTACTATTTTTCTCCAATTATTATTATTAATATATAACAAGAAGTCTAAATTTATAGAATTCATTAAATATATATTTATACGACTATGTTTTTTAGCTTTAAACATCAGTTTAGGTTTAGGATTCCTTTTGATAAATTAATTAATATTATTTATATTAATTGTCTCTCTTTATTTAGTTAAATTTGTTATTTATACGATTATGTTATTAGTATTTAGATTTAAGCATAACTTTAGGAGTTTAGGTTTAGGATTAGAATTTCTTTTAACTAATCAATTAATATTATTTTTATTAAGGTCTCATTTTATTTAGGTTTATGATGACTATTCTTTCAAAAACTGTTCTAGGAGAAAAAATTATATATATATATATATATATATATATATATATATATATATATATATTTAAAGTGTGAAGAACCTTATAATGTTGTTGTTCTTCTTACTGTTATTTTCTCTACTTAATATAGGTGATAGATGAATGTTTGGTCAGACTTTGAGGAATTTTTGTGTAGAGATTAGGTTTAACCGTATTGTTTTGATATCTGAATTATCGTATTATTTTGTTGTAGTTTTTATTTTGTTACCAGATGTTGTTTTTCTGCTTAATACAGGTGGTAGATGTGCTTGATCGGGTTATGAGGATTTTTCATGAAGGTTAGGTTTAATTGTATTGTTCTGATATCTCGATTATCGTATTATTTTATTGTAGTTTTTATTCGGTTACTAGATTATTATTTTTTGTTGCTTAATACAGGTTGTAGATGAATATTTAGTCGGGTTTTGAGGATTTTTCGTGAAGGTTAGTTTAATTGTAATTGTATTGTTTTGATATCTCGATTATTGCATTATTTTTTTGTAGGTTTTACTCTGTTACTAGATTTTTTTTGTTGTTGCTTAACACCGGTGGTAAATGAATGTTTTGTCGGGTTTTGAATTTTTTTGTGAAGATTAGATTTAATTGTATTATTCTGATATCTCAATTATTGTATTATTTTATTTTTGTAAAGATATTAAAATTTATATTTATTTTAATGTTGACTTTTATTTTTCAAAGATATGTTTGTTTCACATATATTTTTATTGATTAACGTAATACATAATGCAACACGCGTACACTAATCATATTAGATAATGATTTAAATACGTGAGTGGTGAAGAGCTTCACCGGCCTCAATTGCAATATTATATACTCTATTGTCTTTTTGTATGCAATTTTTATATTGTTGTGATACACACGTACAACGCACGTACACTAAACTAGTCTTATAATATATGTGTACCTAATTTTGTCTAGTCAAAAACGTGTACATGAAATGGAACAACAAGACATTAATTGATATATCACACGTACGTTGTATTATTCATGAGAGAGTTGAGACATATATAGGTTGTTATATTTTTCTATGACCCCTCCTAGGAAAACGTAAAACTATGAACGAGGACAAGTCATCATAAATTTATTTGTTTGTGCATTTTTCGAGGCTCGATTAATTTTTCAGGATACATGTTACTCTTCTATGATCACATTTATCGGATAATATAATTTTACTCATTATAGTTGGAACGGAAAAAGAATTTATCTAGTGTTTTTTCTCTATAAAAAAACACTTTTATTATGTATTAAAGTGTTCAAATAAAATATATTACAAGTTAAGTGCTTAAATAAAATTTATTAACAACAGTGACATTTTTTTTTGGGTATTTTAAAGTTATTTCTATATTTTTACACTACAAATTAAGAATTTAAAAATGTGGGTCCACCCATGGCACACAGTTCAAAATACAGTCAAATCTTCTAGATATATTAATTTAAGATTATTTTCTTTCAACTGGTAATTTTGACTTTGTTTTTCTTGGAAGATTCCTGACATCTCGAGTCAAATGAAATTGAAAATATTTTTAAAATTTTTAAGGTGTCCTTTACATTTTAATTTGAAGAATCGTGTAGTAAAGTCTAGTGTGATAATTATTCAAATAAATAATATTTAGAATTTGGTAATTATTTAAAAGTTATTGCGAGTAATAATATTTTTTTTCCCTTTTAGGAAAGATATTACTTATAACAATCAAAAACTAAAAACTTCGTTAAAAGTAAGCGTAATATAATTTCGAGAAATAAGTGATAGACAAAATGTCCTTGTCAGATATCTTAACTTGATCAGAAGCTTTTCCGTGGTGAAAAAACTCTTTTTGAAAGTGAACACAATACAGTTTCCTGAAATAATTCGATAGACAAAAATGTACTTGTCAGATCTCACACTCTTAACTTGATCAAAGAATCTTATCGGTAAATAAAATACCTTAAAAATTTCCTTAAAAGTAAGCATAATACGATTTCATAAAATCAGCGGTAAACAATAAATGTCTTTATCAATATATTCTCACTTATTTTGATTTGACAATTTTATGCGGCGAAACGTACTCTTCTATCGTGTCGCATTTTCTATGGCGAACTCACGAAAATGCGCGAACTCACGCCCCCCCACACCCCCACCATCCCCACCCCATCATTAGTCCATCCTATTGGTGGATTCTCTTCATGTCCTGTAAATCATAATTGTTGAAATGTTTCTTGATTTTCAGTTCAAAATTGATTGTCAATCGTTAACATCATTAGTCAAAAAAGCTAATTTATGTCATTTTCAGCATAAAATTGGGATAATATTTGGTGGTTTAGAAAATAATAAAAATAACAACTCAAGTCAATATTATGAATTAATTCAAATAGAATCAGATTCATAAAAAAATTAGAATGGTTTCCAAATTTTAAAATGGGAAGTATGTTTATGAATTATGATGACACTGTGATTTGTTCACTTGAGCGGAGGGTCTTTCAAAAATAACTTTTAAGATTGAGAAAATTTGTACTATGAAAAAGATGAGATTTCTATTGGAGGATTCTTGATACCATCGAGTCAAATAAAATAGAATTTTATATATATATATATATATATATATATATATATTTCAAGATAACATCTCGAAAGAACGTTCAAAAAGCCTAATCGAGTACGAACAACTAATTAAATTTCCAAAATCAAAATGTGATGAGAATCTTGAATAATAATAATGTGAACATATACGTTTGAAAAATATATATAACTTTAGAATATGTACGATTCTAAATAATGCGTTTAAACTTCTTTGATTAGCAAGAAATAATAATAATAATAATAATAATAATAATAATTATTATTATTATTATTAATTAGCAAGAAAAGAGAGATAATTCGAAAAAGGAGATATATATAATAATAATTTAGAGATCATGCAAGAAAAAAATGGGAATATATCCCCTCACACTCTTGAAAACAAATTCATTTTAAAAATTGGGATGCTTTTTCTTTTATTCCTCCTTTTTATAAAATAATTAAAGGGATTCTTTTATTACAATAATAATACTAAAGAGAATAGAATTGAATCCCAGCTGGTATGTACAAGGAAAGTATCATTTTCTTTGCTTTCTAGTGTGCAATTTGAGTATAACCACTTTTTGACTTTATTTTATTTTATTCTATGAAAATATTTAGTGGCTATTTTTAGAAATATTTTAATTGAATTAGTGAAAAAAGAAAAAAATAGTAATACTTTTATACGAAAAAATTAGGAAGTTTTCGATTGTTTTAGTGAGAATCTGTTTTCCACCATGCATTTTTTGGGTAAGCTGGTTCAGTGGACAAATCATGTTCTATATAGCAAAAAATTTCCACTAATTTGCGATGAAAAAAACCTTTGTTTCTTATAATGTACGAAGTCATTTATGCAGTGCTTGATGTTTCGATTCCTAAAAGCCCACGGAGAACGGTGTGGAGGCCTCGCTTTCCATGTTGCTCCTTCGAAACGTCGATGTAGGTTTAAAGCCTCTTTTCTTCAACAATCGAAAAGCTAATAATTTTATTTAACTGACCCAAATTTAATCCAATCCGTCCATTTTCGACATGTTATATACTTGAATAATCAAGAGGGCAATGCAAAGACAATAATATCCCTTCCGCTTTCACTAACTCTCAAATAAGGACAGGATTGATACTGATGGATAAGAAATCAATGCAGTGGGGAATCTGTCCATTTAAATATTTTACTCAATATTCGATATTTGTATTGATATTCGATTAAATTTAAATTCGCATTGGTAAATTTTATTTTCATCGGTGTGAGTTCATCATATTGCCAATTCCAAATCCAAATAAAAAAGGAGGGTTATCGAGGATCAATTGGGACCAATCTCTTTACCTCATAAAAGTAAGGATATACTGCGTACATCTTACCATCTCCAGGCCCTACACATAGAATTACGTACACTTGGTTAGTTGTTGTTGCTTGCGTTGATAAGTTTTATATCGAAGGATAAGACATTCCCTGATAAAGACGACTTCATACACACTCAAACCTGAAAAATTTCTTATTAAGAATGAAGAAGTACTTATCACATAATTGTTGGCGGTCCATGTTTCTTCAATATTGGACAACTACTACATAGTACATATAATTTAGATTTTTCTATTTTCTTTTTTCTTGCTTTTCTTTTGAAGTTGACATGAATCCAATGAAAATAAAAAACACCATAAAAAAGAGACATAAAAACATTTGGGACCACATGCCTATGTTCATATATAGTCACATTTACTATTACCTTTTCTAATCATATATAATTTGGAAAATAAAATCTAGATTAGATTGTGATTGATTATGAGTTCTTTCTTTTGACATATCACTAATTTAGCTTTTCATACAATAGTCAATTAAGAACCATTAATTTAAAAAAAGGAACATTTGTTCTATCGAAACTTAACGGTGGATTCCAAAAATAATAATAATATGATTTTCTTGAAGATTTATCGAAAACAATACCTTTACCCCACAATGATAATGGTAACGTCTACATACGCCCACTCTTCCCAGACCTCACTTGTGAACTGAATATATTGGTGCAGATTAAATTACGAAATCACAAGTTTTAACCCAATATAACATTTTTGTGTCGAATTCTAGGCATGTCCAAAAAACAATATAGTCAAACTTAGATAATAGATTCATCTTAGACACTCGTAAGGATAAAGAGGCTGTTTTTGGAGGACCCTCTGCTTGAAATCCAAGTACATTTATGCGCAGACGTAACTGAAAAAGAAACTACATAGTTGGAGTTGAAAGTTGAACAACCAAACCATACAGGAAGCAGCTGACTACAGTCCTCCGAAATCGAATGAACCCAGACTCAGGGTGCAAAAACGACTAAATACGATGAGGCAATCGATAATATAACATATATCGGTGCACAGAACCACTGAGACCCAGAATTCGGAACGTTTAAGGACCAAAAGATGGAAAGAAGACGATCCACAAACTGAAAAGGTAAATGAACATGAAAAACTAGACACTTTTATCCGTTATAAAGGATAGACGTTTGCCTTTACGTTTACCAGAACGATGAGCAATATTATTCATTAATACAAGTTCTAACTGTGAGGGCTAAAAGCCAGCTAAAAATAACAATGCACTCATCTAGTTCTACGCTAACCTTGTCCCGAACAAGCCAGCCCTGCGTCAATGTTCATCTCAACACCAACAAAATTTCCTAGCAAAGATTGCCATATTGAATCACACTTGAAGTCCTTGTGGAGCAGCAGGTGCAGCCACCTTAGGCTTTGCCTTCTCGACCACTATGGCTTGTGTGGTCAGAACCATTCCTGCAACTGATGCTGAATTCTGCAAGGCACATCTTATCACCTTGGCTGGATCGATGACTCCAGCTTCAACGAGATTCTCGTATACGTCTGTCATCGCGTTATAACCCATCTCCCATTCGGCTTCCTTCACCTTCTCCACAACTACTTCCCCTTCAACTCCAGCATTTTGGGCTATCAAAGATGCTGGGGATACTAATGCCTGCAAGCACAAATTGAAAATCAAAAAAGGATTAATATTGCCATTGTGGTCTTGAACATGCCACTTAGAAAGTTGAAATTAAAGAGTTGTCAAAAAGGGAAAGAGGCATCCTTTTTTAAACGGACTAAATAGGAAAGTAAGACTGACAAGTTGAAACGGGAGTGGCTATTAATATTTGAGCATTTTTACCTTTTGAATGATGTCGGCGCCCAACTTTTCATCTGCATCTTCAAGCTTGTCCTTAATGGCAGGGACATAAGTTGATAAATGAACAAAAGCAGCACCACCACCAGGTACTATTCCCTCTTCAATTGCAGCAAAAGTTGCATTCTTTGCATCCTCAATACGAAGCTTGCGGTCCTCAAGTTCGGCCTCAGTTGCAGCTCCAACCTTTATGACGGCAACACCCCCAGAGAGCTTGGCAATTCTCTCAGCGAGTTTCTCGGAGTCATAGACTGAGTCTGTCTCAGCCAGCTCCTTTTTAAGCTGAGCAATCCTAGATTGTATCTCATCCTTTGATGCTGCATCAGCAATGATGGTTGTTGAGTCCTTGGTAATGGTCACCTTTCTGGCAATTCCAAGTGCTTCAACTGGGGTATTCTCAACGAGCAGACCCAAGTCAGTTGCCTGGTACTCGGCTCCTGAAATAATATCACAACTATATGGTAAGGAAATGTTCCGTCTTATGTAGAGATGTGTATGAGGATAGAAAATAATCCATGCATTTATCACAAATGGAAAGTACAGTGCACAGTATCCATGATTGTATCTGCTTAAAAACATACAGCTAAACTAGCATCACAATGAACCTCAAGGGTCCAAGGAAACAAACTTCGGACTCGGTCTCTCAGGATGATAATGTACGTTTCCCTTAACACCCCATCTTTATTAGAACGAAAAGAAGAGAGATAAGAGTTCTTATTTCTAGATCAAACTCAAGCATAACATTTAATAACTTCCACAATATTATTACCAAAGTCTAGAATTTCCCATTTTTCTATGACGACATCAGAAACAAGCCAAGCCACCTTTATCAACCATCATAACATTCCAATAAAAGTATTTCAAGCATCCACCTTTTTCTCTCTAAGGATGATAATATTCAAAAAGACCATAACAAGGTTTTATTTGTATGGCAAAGCCAACTACACTTGTCCTAAATTATTCCAAAATCCAATTTATCTTTCTACCTTCTTTTTTTTTGGTTCAAGAAGCTTTTGTAAAGAAACAGTCCAAATGCCATTAAGCTCTTTAACCAAATTTATTGTCGACTCCCCAAATAAGCTTACAAAAGTTCTGTTAATACGCTTAGATTTTGTTCCAACATAATTCACCTGTTTTACCATGTTTTTTGTTTGTCAAGTAGGTTCATTAAAGGGAGTATTCCTCTCGAGTAGGCTCACCAAAAAGAGAAACTCCCTACTCTCTCTCTCTATCCTTCAGGCTGAAACTCGATTAACTTTTGAAGAGATGTTTAAATCTTCTTCGTTTGTTCCTTCTTATGATTTTTCTTGTTTCTATTAACTAGGACCAGGATGAACTTAAAGATTCAAGGAAACAAACTTTAGACTCAGCATCTGAGAATAACACTGGTTTCCTTAACACACTACCTTGATCAGGATAAAAGGAAAGAAATACGAATTCTTATTTCCAGCTCAGCACTAATCTCTCTCTTGCTCCCGTTATACAACAACACACACACAAAACCTCCTTCACTCTGTCTTTTTTGGTTAAGCTTGTTTCTATTAATTTTAAAGTCCAAGCATCTATGCCTGAAAACAGGATATATGTTAGAAAAGCTCCTCTATCTTATGACTGACAAAGAACAAAGGAGATCCAGGAAACTAGTGTACTCTCGACTATCATCAATATTTTTTTGAAGGAAGCAGAAGTTAAGTGAGTGAGAGAACCTGTCACAATGGCAATATCTTGCAGAAGAGCCTTTCTCCTTTCACCAAATCCAGGAGCTTTGATGGCAGCGACATTCAGTATACCCCGCAACTTGTTCACAACAAGAGTGGCCAGAGCTTCCCCGGTGATATCCTCGGCAATAATGAGGAGAGGGGCACGTAATTGAGTTGTCTTTTCTAATAGGGGGATAATATCCTTGATAGCCGAGATCTTCTGATCAGTAACCAAGACTCTAGCATTCTCAAACTCAGAAATTAATTTCTCAGAGTTGGTGACAAATTGTGGGGAAATGTATCCTCTATCAATCTGCAATGAATGAAGTAATAATTGTCAATAGAAGATAGAACCTAACTGCAAGAGACAGACACCATAAAGATTATAAGTTATTCGCTGCATAGATACGAACCTCCATTCCTTCTTCAACATGAACAGTTGTCTCTAAGGAGGAGGATGACTCAATGGACAACACACCATCTGGACCAACTTTGTCAATTGCATCCGCAATCATGGTGCCAATGGTATCATCATTTCCAGCAGAGATTGAAGCAATAGCTGGTTGAAGAAACAATTCAGAAGACTAATCATCAGCCTGTCGCATCAGATGAATGAACTGATAAAAGTTCTCAAAGAAAAGCATCAAAATATTACCCTTGATGTCATCACGGCCTTTAACAGGTCTAGCCTTCTTTTCTAGCTCTTCAATCAAACCCAGTACAGTTTTGTCAATGCCCTTCTTCAAAGACACTGGATTTGCACCAGATGTAACACTCAACAGACCGAGTTTAATGATTTCCCGAGCGAGAACAGATGCAGTTGTGGTTCCATCACCAGCTGAATCATTGGTTTTGCTAGCAACCTACAGTATGCATTTGAAATCAAGAAAAGTTCAACAAGATGTAGCAAATCACGTACATAAGCGAATGCATATAGTGGACAAAATTACTATGATCTCAAGTAAACAGAAAAGAACCAACCTCCCTGATAAGGGCAGCCCCGGCATTTTCCATAGCATCAGGTAGCTCTATAGCTCGTGCAATTGTCACTCCATCATTAACCACCTTAGGGGTGCCATATTCATCCAACACGACATTCCTTCCTGCAGGGGAGTAAAAGGTCTTCAGGAATTCAATTCCATTAAGAACCAAGCAGACAGAACCCAATGACAGCCTCAACCAAACATGTGGGCTGATTATTGAAGATCAATGTGGCATGGCATGAATCGCAGTCCACGCTAGTTAAATCACAGCTAACAGAAAGAGAAGCATAGGAATATAGCACTCAAAACGTTCTACAGAAAGAGAAGCATATAAATTCAGACACAGGCACAGCAAAGTAATGCTCAGCAGTAATCAGGCATTCTATTATATTCCACATACAAATTACTCCACAAATAATCGGTAAATGTTCATACAAAGTGAAATATGTTTCTTCCATTCACTCTCCTCGAGTGCACAAGATAATTGCCTGGATACACTATGAGTTCTTTAAATAAAAAACAACAAACTTTGCCTTTAATTCTGTCACAACTCGCAACATCATCTGCCTCAGTCTTATCAACTTTGGCTCAACGAAAATCAGAATAAAATAAACAAAACATACAAAGGGAGCTAAACTGTAGATCCATAATTTCAGGCCACCAATTTGCTTCACTTCCATTTCACAAGTAAATGACCTGAATGCTCATAATTGGCCATTCAGTGATTCAAATATGCAATAAAACCCAAAAATTTCACCCAAAGTATTAAAAGGACAAAGAGGAGGCAGCAGCAACATACCCCTCGGACCAAGTGTCAGGCCAACAGCATCAGCAAGCTTGTCAATACCAGCCTGCAGGGCACTCCTAGATTTCTGGTCAAAGGCAATTTCTTTAGCACAGGCCTTGACTACTAATCGGTTCTTTGAACCCTTGTTGCCAAATTTCTGTCCCTGCAATTGGTTGACCTTCCTATTCTTCAAAAGCCCCTGCATCAAACAGCCAAATAAATAAACAAACAAATGAGCATCCAAAATTCAACACACAATTACCCATAATACAGATAAAACACACAGCAGCAAAACAATTCAATAAAATATGGACAATATCAAGCAATTGTACAAAGACCAGCCATAGTAGCACAAATAAATGGTGCAAAAGAGCACACATAATAGCAAACACGAACCAAAACAAGATAACCCATATAAAGAAATCGTATAAAAAAGAACACTTCAAAGTAAAATATACTCAAATTAGGATGACCCTTATCAGGATAAGGCACAACCAACTCACAGAGTAGCTAACAATACAGGAAACAGGAACACCCATATCAACAAATGGTATAAAAAAGTATACTTTATACTCAAACTAGGATGACCCATATGAGGAAAAGGCACAAACAACACACAGATTAGCAAACAACACAGGAAACAAGAACACCCATATCAAGAAAATGGTACTATAAGAAAGTATACTTTACACTCAAATTAGGATGACCCATTTCAGGATAAGGCACAAACAACACACATAACAGCTAACAATACAGGAAACAGGAACACCAATATCAATAAATGGTATAAGAAAGTACACTTTATGCTCAAATTAGGATGACCCATATCAGGAAAAGGCACAAACAACACACAGTATAGCTAAAAATTCAGGTAACAGGAACACCCATATCAACAAATGGTATAAAAAAGTATACTTTATACTCAAGCTAGGATGAACCATATCAGGATAAGGCACAAACAATACACAGAATAGCTAACAATACAGGAAATAGGAACACCCATATCAAGATATGGTATAAAAAAAGAATGTTTTACAGTAAAACATACTCAAATTAGGATGACCTATATCAGGAAAAGGCACAAACAACACACAGAATAGCTACACAATTCAGAAACAGGAACACCCATATCAACAAATGGTATAAAAAAGTATACTTTACACTCAAATTAGGATGACCCATGTCAGGAAAATCCACAAACATCACACATAACAGCTAACAATACAGGAAACAGGAACACCCATATCAAGAAAATGGTACAAAGAAGGTAACCTGTTTAGAAGGAGAAGGGATAATAGAGGCAGTAGAGATAGCATTAGCAGAAGCCATTGCAGAGAGCTGCTATGGAAAGTCTTTGTTTGTGAGTGAGTGGATAAGGGGATTGGGTGGGTTTGGAGTGTAAAGAGTGACAAGTTTGGCGAAGTATACAAAGAGAGACTAGGGCTTAATATTTTGCATTTGTTTTTGGAAGTATTATTATTTGAAAGAGTGAGGAGTTTCGAGAACATTCTATCCCCTCTAGAACCATTGAGACTTTAGAGAAAGCAAAAGGGCTATTTGGTTGATGACTTGTTTGCAGGTTCTAACCACCTATTGAATGGAAAAATTGAGTTGTTAGCCATTTTTTACCCAACTATTAAAGTTATATTTTATTTTTTGAAATAATTTAACTTATAATTGGTATACTTAAAACTTT
The DNA here is from genome assembly GCA_003996215.1 of Jaltomata sinuosa. Classification (NCBI taxonomy): domain Eukaryota; kingdom Viridiplantae; phylum Streptophyta; class Magnoliopsida; order Solanales; family Solanaceae; genus Jaltomata; species Jaltomata sinuosa. Next base: position 488,405 of record QJPP01007239.1, read on the forward strand.
AGTTTGAGCTAAAGATATATCAGAAACAATCTTCCTATTCTACAAAGATAGACATAAGGTTTGCGTACCTCATATTCTCCTCAAACTCCATTTGTGAGATTATACTAGTATGTTATTATTGTATACATAAACTTTAGACAAAAACGCTCCTTCTTCTCCTCTAGGTCTTCTCGTTTTAGATCTTCTCTGGTAATTTTGAACAAATTTATGTATTTAATAGTTTTAAAAAAAAGAATGTAATACAAAATTTTGAACAAAAAATTGGTCTCAATTCGATCAGAAATATGTAAGGACAGACTTGCCAACTTGTTTTGGTAAAAGTAACAACCAAAATTAGCTTATAAATATTTGCATGGAGAAATATTTAACTTTTGTTCATTTTGATATTCTTCTTGTTATGAATCTGATAATACTCGAGTTAAAGTAACACTGGAAACTTCTCATTCGCATATGTCTAAAGTTTGCAACTCCAAACACAATTTTTTTTAATTTTTATCTAGTAAGTCTAAAATTAATTCTAAAGCGATTTAACTTACAAAAAAAGTTATATATTTCGACTATGGCTTAAATAGCATCACTATGTGGGCACTTGGCTTAAATAGCATCACTATGTCTATGTGGGCACTTGGCCCATGTTGAATTGGTTCCATCATCTGTTTTGGGCTTGGTTTAAATCATCATTGTGCATCCTAGTGCTTTAGGGGTTGTTTGGTTGAGAACAGGTTATTCCGGGATTAACTATTTTGAGATTTGTTATTCCATCATGTATATATGGTATAATTTATTCTATCACTATGGTATAAATGGTGGGATAAATAATCTCGAGACTAATTAATACCTCCAATAAAACACAGGATAAAATAATCCTGCATTTTATCCCTAGACTATTATACCTTATAACTCACACCAAACAAGCCCTTAGTATTCATAGATATTTGGATATGCATGTTATATATATAATGTAAGTTTTCGATGAAATAAATTTAGGGTAAACTACATAAATCTTCAAACATTTTCACCATATTTATTTATTTTCTCACTACTTTAAATTAATTATATAATATCCTAAAATAACTTCAGCTACGCAGATACATGTTGTTATCACGCGGATACATGTTGTAACCCTCATATACTTGCTGATACATATTGTAACCCCTCAGATACATGCTGATACATGCTGATACATGCAACTAAATCCGTATACATGCAAATACATGTGATGTATCTAAGACTAAACTATGTATTCGGACACCTTAACCATATATCTGAAAGCCTTAACATGTATTTGCATGTATTTGGAGGGTTACTTGTCTACAATGTATCTGCGACTAACCATGTATCTGCGACTAACCATGTATTGCGACTACACAATGTATTCGCCTCACTTTTTAATGAGATATTATGTAATATTAAAAAATTATGGGAGAGGGAGTAATTAGCTCCTATTCTCCTATAGCAGTGGGGTTACTACCTATTGTCTCTTGTACTTCTATAACGTCTTTTTCTATATTGTTTTTGTCTTGAGCCGGGGGTCTATCGAAAACAACTTCTCTACCTCTGAGGTAGAAGTACAGACTGAGTACACTCTACCCTCCTCATACCCCACACTGTGAAAATACACTAGATATATTGTTATTGTTATTGTTGTTGTTCTCCTATAGCAGTGGGATTTATGTTGTTTACCCATAAGTTTATACTCCTATAAATTTTTCTTAATATAGGTCTGCCACGAAACTTAATTAACTTTTAAGTGTCAGATGGAATCTAACATATGAAAAAATTATGATAAATAAAATATTTCGTTTGATTTTTGAAATTCAGATATGCCACGTAAATTAAGATGGAGCTTGGAGGGATCGAGAACTTTTCATAAATTAATAGTAAATCCACAACATTGATCTCCAACGAGATTAAATAATGAGATTATCTTAAACTCATAAAATTAATTATTATTTAAAAAAAAAAAGAGATTATCTTCTAGATTCTCTATTACATTCAAAAATCTTAACAGATTGAATTGCTAGCTTTGCACGTAGTCATTAAGTTATAATTTAAATATTAATGTTTTTATTGTATTCATGTTAATTTATAAGATCTTAGCATCTAATTTGAGACCTACATAGATATTTTCTTCCCAAGGAAAGATTCGACCCCATACGTATATCATGTATGAAAAGAGAATAGATAAGAATTAACATCAGTAATTCAAGTAACTTCTCGAGAATTATGTCATTTGCTTGTCACGTGTTGTCACCAGAGTTATAAATACTCGAAGTAAGCTCCTGGTTCGCCCCTATCTCTATAAGGGTTTACAAACGAGCGGAGTGCTTACGATCATGGTGCTTATGAATTCTGAATTTATCATCAAATTCATAATTTATTTCAATTACTTGATTCGTAATTATAAGGTATTAAATTTGTTAGAACTCATAGTCAAAAGGTGGATGCAGAATAATTGCACCGAGTTTATTTCAACTCAGAACTTTTAATACAGAAAAAAATTCACGAATATTGCAAAAAATAGTAAATATAAGCATATACTTTAGAAGTAATTTGTCTTTGTTCAAACTTAATATTGTAGCTCCGTCCAATACTAGATAGGTGCCTAGTAAAATTAAATTTGCGTAGACAAATAGAACACTCACACTACCTCAAATTCAATAAAGAGGTACAATGTATTGAATATATACATATTGTCAAAACTCTTTGCAGTAAACACTATTTCTTACGTCTCAAATTAGTTGTTTCGAATGTTAAATAGATTACTTTTCAAAATTAAATTAATTTAATATTTTATAATTAAACTTTGAATATTTAAAAAATTATATAAAAAATACTACAATACTTTCTCTGCTTCAATTTGTTTGTCTTGTTTTCTTTTTTATTTCATTTAAAAATGAATGTCTTTTTTTTGTAACTCTTTAATTCTAACTTTTCAAATGATATGTTTAAGATCATAAGATTAAATAACATTTTGATACATTTTACATATATTTTAATCTAAAATTGCAAGACTCAAAAATCTTAGTATATGTTTTGTCAAACTCCATGTCAAGTCAAAATCAGATAAATAAATTAAAATGGAGGGAATATTAATTTTCTTTTGTAAACTTGATAAAAAAAGATATTTTAAAATATTAATTTTAAATTAACCTAATTCATCTCTAGAAAACGGAATATATACCCTGTCTGGTATGGAGGAAAATATTTTCTTATTTTTTCATGTTTGGTTGGACAAAATTTTTGAAAAACATTTTTCTCTAAAAAACAAGTTCCTTAAAAATGGCGAAAATTACTTTCTTAATAAAAGTATGAAAAAACAAGTTTTATAACTGATATTTTGTGTTCATTATATCCTCTCGCCTATCCAATGCTTCCAACCCCTCTACCCCTTGACCATCCCATTCCTACCACCCCCGAAGCTCCACACCCCACTCCCTCCCTCCCCTATAATTTTTTTACTAGATTACATATTAATACTCTTAAGATAATATTTATTTGCTTACTTATAAGTTATCAAACATTAGAAAATACATAAGAAATAAAAAATAAAAAAAACCGCAAAAAAGCATTTTCCTTCCCACCAAACACACCCTCAACTCAACCTTTATTATAATTAGCCATGTGATACACACAATTCCCAGCTCACAACTTTATCTACATTTGATTATTCAACCACGACATTAGATACTACTATAACATTCAAATTCAACTAGTACAATCTCTTGAAAATCTTTCTTATCATTTCTTTATTATACACGTGAAAAATATTATATATTATTCCAGAAAGAATGTCCGTTTTTTAATTTGATAAAATATTTCTCGTGATATATTTAAAATCACAAAATTAAAGAATATATTATTATGTTATACGTTTTACTTGAGCCGAGAGTCTTTCGGAAACAACCTATCTATCTCCACAAGATAGTGATAAGGTCTACGTACACTCTATCCTCTCTAAATGCCACTTTATAAGATTTCATTGGGTATGTTATTGATGTTGTTATATTGTTATGTTATACATGTTGTTAAGATCACAAAATTTAATAATTTTTTATTTTCTTAAATTTTGTATCAAATTAATACAAACAAATTAAAATGAAGGGGTATATATATATAGAGAGAGAAATTCACATAATTATTACTCAACGTACTCAAATATTGTTTAATCTTGTGATTTTAGACATTTCAAATAAGATACAACAACATACCCCGTGTATCCCCACAACGTGGGGTCTGAGGAGGGTAGAGTGTATGCAGTTCGTACCTTTACCTCAGAGGTGAGGTAGAAAGGTTGTTTCCGATAAACTCCCGGCTCAAGACAAAAACAGTTTAGAAAAGGACGTAATATAAAAAAGTACAAGCGACAATAGGTAGTAACAAAACAACAGATAGTAACAGAGCAACACTAATACTACGAGAAATTCAGGAACAAGAAACTACTACTAACATTTTAGATAAAATATTAAAATTAAATAATTATAAGAAGAAAAAAAAGATATTTTTTTTAAACCAAATAATGTACATCAATCTTCACTAGTCCCCACTGCCCCCTACTACATTAAAAAGAAGAAAATTCATCAAACACCTTTGTATCATCATCACTCACACTAACCTAACCTTTTTTTTTTTGTTGTTCAAGAACCATTCAAGTAGTAGTACTATTACAAGTTACAACAATGGCATTATTAACTTCATCTTTTTCTCTTCCTCTTCCTTCTCTACACCAACAATTTCCATCAACATTTCATCATATTACTGTATCTTTATCAGAAAAATCAACAATCGTTGTGGCTCAGCTTACAAAACTACCAACACGAAAAATCCCCGGTGACTATGGCTTGCCGTTTATTGGTCCATGGAAAGACAGGCTTGATTACTTCTACAATCAAGGGAAAAACGAATTTTTCAGATCAAGAATTGATAAATACGAATCTACTATATTCAGAACAAATATGCCACCTGGTCCTTTTATCTCTCACAATCCAAACGTCGTCGTTTTGCTCGACGGGAAGAGTTTTCCGGTGCTTTTCGACGTTTCTAAAGTCGAAAAAAAGAACCTATTCACCGGTACTTACATGCCGTCTACTGAACTCACGGGTGGTTATCGAGTACTTTCCTATCTCGATCCATCGGAACCGAACCACGACAAACTGAAAAAAGTACTCTTCTTCCTTCTTTCCTCCCGTCGTGATCACGTGATACCTGAATTCCATCAAACCTGTACACAGCTATTCGAAGCCCTGGACAAGGAATTGCAGGAGAAAGGTAAAGCTGATTTGAACTCGGCCAATGATCAATTTTCGTTTAATTTCTTAGCTAAATCGTTGTATGGAGTTGATCCAGCTGAGACCGAGCTCGGAGCTGACGCTCCGAGCTTGATCGGAAAATGGGTGTTGTTTAACCTTCATCCAGTACTCACACTCGGTCTACCGAAGGTTCTAGACGACCTCATCCTTCGTACCTTCCGGTTACCACCTGTTTTGGTCAAGAAAGATTACGAAAGACTGTACAACTTCTTCTTTATGAATGCCGCCAGTGCATTCATCGAAGCTGAAAAGCTCGGGATTTCGAAAGAAGAAGCTTGTCATAATCTCCTCTTTGCTACCTGTTTCAATTCCTTCGGTGGAATGAAGATCTTCCTTCCTAATTTGCTGAAATCGATAGCTAGGGCAGGTGTGGAGCTCCACACCCGCTTAGCTAACGAAATCCGCTCCCAGATCAACTCGAGCGGAAAAATTACCATGTCGGCCATGGAGAGAATGCCGCTGATGAAATCGGTAGTATACGAAGCATTACGAATTGATCCACCAGTAGCTTCACAATACGGGAAAGCCAAACAAGACCTTATGATCGAATCACACGACGCCGTTTTTGAGGTGAAAAAGGGTGAAATGTTATATGGGTACCAACCATTTGCGACCAAGGATCCGAGAATTTTTGACCGACCCGAAGAGTTCGTACCGGATCGGTTCGTCGGAGAAGAAGGGGTGAAGCTACTAAAGCATGTGCTATGGTCTAACGGACCGGAAACGGAAAATCCAACGTTGGAAAATAAACAATGTGCTGGAAAAGATTTTGTGGTTTTGGTATCGAGATTATTAGTAACGGAGTTTTTTCTCCGTTACGATACGTTGGACGTCGACGTTGGTACGTCGCCGTTGGGAGCTAAAATTACTATAACTTCTCTAAAAAGAGCTTAGTTTTTTTTTTTTGAATCGGGATCGAAGTCGAGAGTCGAGATCGGAATTTGGTCTCACAGTGTCACTATCAGTGTGGTGGTGTTGTTATTATAATTTTCAGTAATTGTTTCCACAGAAAGGGGTGAAATTTTTGTTGTTCTTGGTGGTGTACATGTTTTTTTCCTTTTAAATTACTCTTTTCGTCTCGAAATATTTATTACTTCTCATTATATATATTTATTTATATAATAAGTAAATAATGATGGAATTATGATTATTGTATTATTTTATTTTTATTATTGTTTTTTTTATTATTTATTGTGTAACGCTCTCCATTTCGATTAATTAAATATTATAATTATCCCCCTCTTTTTTCAGATTATTTGACATGTATCATTTAAGTTAAGGTTCTATTGAAAATAATCTATAGATGTAAAGGTAAGGTCTGCATACATTCTGCTATCTTCGATTCTTGTTGTTGTTGTTGTAAATAGTGATGAGAGCAAGACTTTTACTAAGGAAGTTCAAAATATGAAAAATAAACAAACGAAAAAATCAAAAAGGGTTTACCATCTACTATATATACACTATGTTGCTCGAATTCTTCAAAAATGTTAAAATGAGTGCATATCAGATCCTTTAAAAAGTAGTATATTTTTGAAGAATCTGGCTCAAGTGCGACATTATTTTTGGAGAGTCCAAGCTACATAATTAATATATATAAAAAATAATTTTAACCATATATAAATAATATAATTTTTCATCGAAGGAAATTTCGGGTGAGTTCCTTTAACCCTACTTAGCTCTACCCCACACTCCTATATTTTATCTTCTTTCTTTATAATTTACTCTTTACAATTATTATAAATTACAATATTGACTCCACCTGAATCGAGGTTAATGTCCCACCCACTGACAAAATGGGTTCAATTATTTAGTCTAATTTCTATTCATTTATCTAGATTTATTTTTTATATTGAAGTCTGATTAAATTTAAATTTGTATAAAGAAATTCTATATATATTGAATTACTTCATGCTTGTTATGGTGAAAGATAATAAAATATATTCAATAAATAATAAAAAACAAATCTATTTAGAAGAATATGAATTTACGTGAATTTTACATTTAAAGATCACGTATAATAATGTTATATTTATTCAAATTCACTTTAAATATATAAATTTTGCACCTAAACTTATGGGGATTAATGATTACTAGGTGAATCTTTACAAATGAAATGGATTTCAAAGAACAGTTAAATCGATAATTTTAAAAGTATAATAAATTTATGATAAAGAACTTAAAAGATCGAACCAATCATTAAATTTAAATTCTAAATCTATTTTTTCGTAAATGCATTCATCTTTGTCTAATTTTGCATACACCTTTGAATAAATTTGCGTTCACGCATATAAATTAACCCGAACACCATGGAGTGTTTTAGATATCATAGAAACCATTAGTAGTGCGCACAAAGTCTGCACTATACACTGGTAGGCCCTGAAAAAGTCATTGGTCTATTTTGATATAATGATACCTCACTTTTTATATAGTTACTCATACTAACTAAAAAAAAGAGGTACGAGGACGTCGGTAGGAAGATGCGAGAGGTTGACAGTAGTAAAAATTAAAAGAGATAGATATAATTCAACGAAGAATTAAAATGGAGTTGATTAGATAAGATATGACATAATTTTAGCTAATTGAAAATATGATTTTAAATAAAAAGGTGTGTAAATCAAGAATTAGAGTAGAAGGTTAATCGGTAGCTGAGTGTTATCACATTTTGTGTGGGAGAGGGAGTGGACTAGCCTCCTCTCCTCTTATCCTTTTAGTAGTAATATTTATTATCGTGTAATTTCGTATTTCTCGCTTTGTATTACTATTCGTTGCTGTATTTATTTTGTGTCTTGATACTTTTCTATCCTTGTTCTTACAATTTTACGTCGAATATATTTTTTTTGAGTCGAGAGTCTATCAAAAACAATCTCTTTATCTCATAAAGATAGGAATAAAGCCTGCATACACAGGGGCAGAGCCAACTTTGGCCTAGGGGATTCATCCAAACTCCCTTCGATGAAAAATTACACGATTTATACATGGTTAAAATTGTATAGTAAATGTTGAACTCCCTTGGCTAGTTCAAGTGTTTACTTTTTCATATTTTGAATCCTCTTAATAAAAATTTTGATTCTGCTATTATGCATACATTCTACCTTTTTAGATTTTACTTGTGAGATTTCATTGAATATATTAGGGATTGTTGTTGTACTCATACTAACTAATGTAATCCCTTCACAGCCCTTGATTATTCTTTTCTACCTACTTTATTTAAGTAAAAAATAATGGTTGCTTTTTTTGTGTGTGTTATTTTTCTTTTCAGCACGTGACTTCTGTTTCTTCTAGTGCTGCATTATTGGAAGTTCCATCAATAACCCACTTGTTCTTGAAAGTAGTTCGACTTTTATGAACTTCATTGAAGTTGAACATTCTTTCAACGATCTTTGTCCATAGAAATTTCATTTGAAAAATACTATTTAGTTATATATTGGATTAATCTTTTTAAAGAATTTGATTTTTAGATATACTTTTTCAACTTATGATAACATACTCAGTGCAATTTCATTAATTGGTGTATGCAGACCTTACCGCTACCTTACAAAGGTGAAGAGATTGTTTTCGATGAACAATTTTCAACTTAGCTTTATATATATACATATATATTCGAATATCACAGTTTTTACATTTAAACTTCAACTAGGTAATTTTCTTTCATCCGTATAAGATATCGATAGCAAGTAATTCTTGAAAAATGTTTTATAGGAAAATAAGTGTTCGCAAGTAAAACAATATTATCCTAAAAATATTTATACATTATCGATAAAAACTATAGAGTGACGGCTATAGGAGCTACGATTGAGAGTGAAGATGTTGATCTGTTGGAGGGTAAGAATGACACAATCAATGTGAAATGCTACTTGTCGAACTTGTTTTCTCTACTTTCACGGGAGAATCATTTTCCCCTAAAGACTTCATTTTTCTAGAGAAATTTTTTCAAAATTTTTAACCGAACATAAAAATCCATACCAAACATGAAAATTCCAACCTTTCTTTGGAAAACAATGTCTGGTTGGGTGAAGACTTCCCCCTTTTTTTGCACCAATCTGTGAAATTTAAAAGAAATTTTACACTTCTTTTTTGAAAAAGATTGTACTACTTTCTTGGTGTGGACTTTTATATGTGACTTCAAAAATATTTAACTCCATTGAACTAATAATTTCTATTACTATTTTATACAGTTTTTAAGGTTCAAATTTCATTTAACTAGATAGGAAAATTTGGAGGTCGAAGATTAAGATAGAAGCTTAGCAGGTAGTCAAGCGTTGTCTAGTTTTCTTATCAGTATTGTTTTTATTACTCTCCTACTATCTCATTCTCAATTTATTGTTATTGTTGTTATTCTCTTCTCCATTTGTTTTCGGTATGGATTCTTCACTACCGTATTTATTTTTCATACTTGGTTTTTGATATGTTTTACTTGAGCCGAGGATCTACCGAAAACAAGCTCTTTACCTTCTCAAGGTAGGGATAAGGTTGTGAACACACCACCCTCTCCGGACCCCATTCGTGATTATGTTGTATTTTCATCTTCTACCACTATGGTAGTACATGAATCAAATTAGCATTCTAAGTTTCTAACACAATGTCCATCCCAATACCATCATATAAAATGGATAGGTGAGAGTAGTAGTAATCAGTGTTAACTTAAATGAGATAAATATGATACTTTCAGAAATCAGATTATTCACCTGTACATCTGAGACTATTAAAGGTTAAGAGAAGAAGAGAAGATAATATGCATCTGAGTATTTATTGTAGATGCATTTTCAAGGTAAGACATACTTGAGGAAGAATATGAAAAATAATGTTAGACTTGCTGCTGGATTTAGCAAAGATGAATAGTGCAAGTTCAACTCCCAGACCAAATATTACTCTTGGGAAAGAATGTCAAGAAAAAAATGGCGGCACCTGAGCTGGTTATCGGTAATTTGTAGAAGCATTGCGGCCAAACGTCATTGTATTAGCTGCTATAAATAACGGTATAAATAAATTAGAAGTGATTAGAATAATTTGAGACTGAAAATGTGCAGAAGTTGAACAGAATATGTGAAGTGTCTAATACCAGTCTTATCATTGGTAACCATCTTGAGATTCCAATTGTTCATTTGAAATAGCTAAGTACTTCTTTTTCATCTCAACGGCTGTGATATCTGGAAGGCAGAAACAAAAAGATTCAACCGTTACACGAAGACCTCAAGTGAACACTCACTCGTAAAGGAATAAGAAATTAGAGTGAAGGGTAAAAAACACACCTAAAATATCCCGGATTGTTTGAGTTTCATACCTGAACTACGAGGTGTGTGAGTTACCTACCTGAACTAGCACCAAATGTTTATCGAAATACACTTCAACTGTCAGTTGTTCATTTTCCTACCTGAACGATGGCGATATTTCAGGTAGGAAAAGTTGTTCACTTATCGAAGTGTGTTTCGATAAACATTTAGTGATAGTTCAGGTAAGAAACTCACACACCTAATAGTTCAGGTATGAAACTCAAAAAACTAGGATATTTTGATGTGTTTTTGACTCTGAACTCAAGAAAATACGGGTAAGACCTAGTTTGGAAAGGAATATATAATTTTGGAACAACGATTTCCTGATTCTGTTTGGATCAGTTGGGGAGAAGAAAAGAGTAAGAAAATGCTCATTTGAACAAGCACACAGAGAAGAATTAATGAACTATTTAAGATATCAACTTGAATCATTGTCGATGAGCTAATGGGATAATCTTTGTTTCATGTCAATCAAACAGAACCACTTTGACTTGTTTACTTCCCTTCATATTAGTGGAAGCTTTTTTCTTTTTCTATTGCGTACATAGTAATCCAAAGATTTGTGTACCAAAATGACCACTATAAACTTGGACTGTTCGTCCTGTACTTGACTATTTTGGCAACAATTTCAGCGCAAAAGCTTTTATGGTAGTGAAAATTGGCAACTAAATTATCAACTGGTAAATTGAAATCAGTATAACTTAACATGAGAGACGATAACTAATTCAAAATTGGAACAGTTTGATCTCACCTCGTACAGGATATATTGAGTTGTAGTGAACCTCAGCCCAAAAGCTCAAGAAGATAACTGCAACAAACGGGAGTTCATATACAAGGGTCATCCCAACTTTGTAATACGTTCAAAGCTCCAGGTAGATCTAGCAACAAGAATAGGAATAAAAACAAATTTACGAACGAGAATACATCTTGTACCTCGTTCAGACTTTTGAATGGTGGGAAGTATCTCAATGTAGCAGGTATCTCTGAAAGATGTTATGACCAATATTTTTACACCATACTGCAGTGAATAATTGAGAAAGTCAGGTTTTATAAATTTCTTGACTCTTCTAGCAAACTACAATCAAATACTGACTTTTTCACCCGGAAAATAAACAAGCCCCAATAAATTGATTTCACTGAAGAAAATGGTGTTATAAAAATTAAAGTTTGAGCATCACTAATAAACCACTAATAGACTCCAAACACTTCTTTGTGCTTGATATGCCAGAATGGTAAAAGAGAAAGACAGTTAGAGTGCCTCTCCTACCCCCTCCAAATTCTGGCTCACCAGAGAAGATGAGAAATAAAGAAATAGAAAGAAAGGAACAATGGGGTGGGAGAGAGCATAGGACAAGAACATACCGAATCAGCAGCTGCTTGTAGAGTTACATGATCACCCCACTCGCCGTCCCTGATTTCATTTACATAAAAGTAGTGATTTACAAGCAATCCATGCAATAATATTAATTCAGAAACAAAGTTGAAGAGATACTTTGACATCTTGTTCAGGTAATCATGATAGGCCATGGGAACATATCCGTCGTATATCTCTGGGCATGACTTGAGCTGATAATCCAAAAAAAAATAAAAAAATCATTATCGCGGAACAAGAATGATAAACCGAGATTTGCTAATGTTATGATGTGAAGCTTTACGGACCTGATTCACAACTTGCTGTCTGACAAATTTGTGATGCTCAGGGGTGCGGTAAAATTGATCTGACAAAGCACGAAACTAGAACAATACATGTTCTACCAATCAGAAGTGAAAATGGCTCTTCATATCAAAAGTAAATGAAACAGTTAGGCGGGAACAACAAGACTGTGATTAAGATGAAGAAGATGTCTAAAAGAACTAACATCCTTGGAATATACATAGCTAAGAATTGAAACAATGTAAGCATAAGATTAATGCATGTGACACCATTTAGTAAATAAATGTTTTTTGGGATGGAGATGTAGTTGATGAACTTGAAATTTGATTACTTGATGAATAAACTTGAGATTCATCATGCAACCATTTTAGACTATTGACTTATATCAACAGAAAGATATAGGGAATATTCAGGAGGGTCAAATATTAAATCTAAGCTTAAATAAGGTGAGCATTCTTTTTAGCTGAATCCCTAAGAGAGGTTATTCTCATCCTCCTCTCCTCTTTTCTTCTTGTTATGCGAAGTGCTCAAACAGTTACTAACTGATTCCCAATTTGAGTATTCATTATTTCTCTACTTCTTAAATACAGAATTTGCAACTCTCATAATTGACCTAAGTTAACCTCAGCTTTAACATCCCTGAACTGCATCACTTCTTATCATATAGATCTTTTCTGTTTCCGCGTCAACTTTGACTAATGTTTAAGAAAAGACTTTTTTAGTATTTGTCTAGTGTAAAAAGACAATGGCATATGGATATCAAAGGTAAAAAATAGAGACTTCTGAAAATTGTAGCACCGAAAACTAGACCTTACGGAAAAAGTGGTGAAACCAAATCATGTTCCTATTATTCCAAACTTTTTGGTTTTTCAGGGCAGATATAGCTAATAACACTTCATTTTCTAGGCTGGTTCCAACTTCTAAATTATGATTCCATATTGCAACCCCATAGCATCCCAAAACCATATGAGATGGCTTTCTGGGGTGGAGCTTCTTAACCAAATGTCAGATGCAATCATCTTTCAGCATCTATTCCTCATTTCCTCCATCATGCAGCTTATGATAAGTGCTTACATGATATTATCGTTACATATCTTGTTAAAATTGGGATTAGAATTTAGTAACTCCGATACATAAGCTATTTACATTCACATATGGGAAGCGAGGTTGAGATGGTTCTGGCATGTGATGAGGAGGGGCACGGATGCCCCAGTGCGGAGGTGTGAGAGGTTGGCTATGGATGGTTTTAGGCGTAGCAGAGGTAGACCGAAGAAGTACGGGTGGGGGGAGGTGATTAGGCATGACATGGAGTGGTTATAGCTTACCGAGGACATGACCCTAGATAGGAAGGTGTGGAGGATGCGGATTAGGGTAGAAGGTTAGTAGGTAGGGATACGTTCTTGCTAGCAGGGAGGAGTGCTTGGGTTTGTGGTCCGGGTTAGTAGTCGTAGTGCTACGCTAGTAGTGTCTTGCTTTGGAGTCTTGGTGATGTTTTTTGTTGTCGGTAGATAGATTGTAGTAGCATTTGGTGGTAGTCTTGTTTCTGTCACATTCTGTTGTTTTTATACGGCCTATTGTTTCTTGTTCTTATATTACGCCCTCTTTCTAGATTGTTTGTGTTTTGAGCTGGGGGTCTATCGAAAACAACCTCTCTACCTCACTTTTGAGGTAGTGGTACGGACTGCGTACACTCTACCCTCCCCAGACCCCACTTTGTGGGAATATACTGGGTATTATGTTGTTGTTGTTGTTGTTGTATATGGGTCAGTTAGTTCCCATATTTGGACAATTTGAAAATAGTGTCTTGTTTCCTGATATTGAATAGTTGTTGTTCCATCTGTCATTCATTATCTACATTGTATAACTCAAGAAATTTATAAAAATGAAAAGACAACCTTTTCAAACTTCTTTAACTCGAGTTATTACTTTCTTATGTCTAAAGAATTCAAAATAATAAACCTGCCCTCCTCTTTCGAGAACCAAACAAAACCACAGATATCCTCAACTTTCTAGTAAATAATTGTGCCAGGGAAGACTGTGACTTCCAATTGAAACGAATTAAATGATGAATGTAGGAGAGCTAACCTGACAATTCCCATCACCTTGAACTTTAAATTCGACTAGTTCATAAATCTGTAATCTGTAGAGATAAACAAACTTCTGCACCTTAAACAAAAGAATGACAAAGAAGAGAAACAAATAGGGCACACTCAAATTCTTCATACATACTCCCTCCGTTTCATTTTATCTGATAGTATTTAACTGGACACGAAGTTTAAGAATTAAGATATTCATTTGACATATATAATATATTATTGGATAATGGAAGAGAATATTAAAGTCGAGGTTAAAAAGAGAACAAACATCACATAAAAATTAAAGGATGAAGAGCTTAATAAATTTAGATTCATGAATGTTGTGAAAGTTGAATAGAAATAAAATGGTGCAAATATTTTGGAACATCCAAAAACGGAAAAAGTGCCGTATAAATTGGTTCAGAGTGAGTTAAAAACACCCCCTTTGTTTCAAAAAAAATGAAGGAATACAAGGGTCAAACAATCTGATGTTCGGTCTCAATTAGAAAATCGAGTTCTTAATCTTTTCAAAATAAAATTCACACAATTAGAAGCTGCATAAGTACTATAAGCTAAAACTTTTCCTGATTCAAATATTTTTAAAGAATTATGAAAAAGTTATGGTAAAAAAAAAGTTGTTTGACTTCCCAAATAATAATAGAGTCATATAAAGCGGAATAGAGAGAGTATTTCTTTCCGGTTTGTTCGTTTCCTATTATTTTTCTCCTTTTTGATAGGTATTTACATTATTTAATTTGTTTAAATTTAACAGTTGCAAGAATTATTCTTACCATCAAATAATACGGATTTAATTTTTCAAACAATACAGAAACATGCACAAAATAGTAAATAATGATGAATCCTTATGAAATAATAGGATATTTATGTTTTACCAAAATATAATTTGTTGATCAGTATTTTATCAAAAGTGGTGCGGTAAATTTAGAGCAAAACAACAGTTGCCAGGTTTATACAGCCAGCATAAGGTTTGTAGATGTTTGAACTAGAAATTCACATCTTCCATCAAAGAAATTGTATAATACCGGTCAAGAAGTCTTTGATGATCTAAGGTTGCTTCATCAATTGACGGTATTTCTCCATTAATTCTAGGAATGTGCTGCAAAGGCAAGTATAGAAATTGCATGAGCATAAAGGCAAAGATTTCAAGAGGCACAACTAAGTTAAGAGATATAAACAAGTATATTTCTCAACTGTCTACAGAGAATGAAAGTTTAACCACAATGACACATATCTCCAACTACTTCTGGCACATAAATCCCGATATTTCAGATGATTGTGTTGATCAAGAAAAGGAGAACAATTGAAAATCTTAGTTGCTAACTCATTATACATATGGACATAGAATGCTTACAGGAATTGGAATCATCTGGTTCAATCGTTTCCCTACTTCACCATCAAGATCGTATTCATCCGTCAATTCAAGTGAATACGACCAGTCCTCCCCCGTATATGACTCTTCTCCTGGGCTAGAGCATGAAGTGGAAGCTCCATCATTAGTTTCTTCTTCATCACAGTTCTCTTCTCCTGGAAATTATAATATGAGTAGTCAGAATAAAATTAATCCAAGAACTATAATTATAAGGTTGGAAAAAGCAAACACTTCGAATACCAGTATTGTAGTTTCCCATAGGTTGACTAAACCAGTCTTGTGGATAAAAATGTGTTTGTGTATGTTCTGCCATTTGATGGAGAATTGAAGATGGTTCAGCGACTGAAAGCTGAGACAGTTCTTCCTGGAGACGCTGTGCATTGAAATTGTGATTTTCCTCATTGCCAGATTCTGTACTAAAATGATCACCTTTGAAGTAATGGCCCTGATAGTAATCTAAACTGTTTTGGGGCATGGCACCACTATATGCACAGTTAGAATAGGGATCACTGTCAAACAACTGAAGACCCCACCGGACAACATCTGGATCTTGCTCGTGCGTAATCATCTGAGAATTTTTATTTTTTATCAGATAAAAACATGCAACAAATGAATACTGATGATTATTGCTGTGTAGCAGTTAAGAATGATAAAAAGAGAAAGCCAATTGTCTCTGCTCCGAGACGCAGAACATCCATTTCCATCCAAACCAACTTTAGTACAAGAACAGTGCGAAGAACTAATATATCAATGTTGTTTTTTTGTTTTTGTGATAAGTAATAATACACTTGTCATTTCTTGTTCAAATGATCTAAAATGGAATCAATTAAAATTAAAAGGTAACTCACACAATTGCTTACAAGTGTCTGTAGATTATAATAGCAATCAGGATTGGTTTCATAGTTAGTTAGGTACAAAATGAGAATCCACATTCAAGATTTCTGAAGAGGCTGTGCACCATGAATTAGGTGTACCTACTTTTTCTGATGTATTCATGTAGGCCCCTTAACCACATTCTTTGGTTATGGTCATACAAATCAGAAAGGCGCACTCTCTTTGAAAATCATCTTATAACACCAGCACCTATAGACAAAACTTTTGAAGAAAAGAGAAAATGGCGTATGAAATTAAAAAAATGCAATGCAAGGTGTTTAAGTGCACCTTGGCAAAATCCCTCCATGTGTACACTTTTAACCTAACAAACTTATGCAGAGCTAAAGTCAATAAACCAAAAGCCTACCTCCTTAACCGGATAAACTTTAGAAGAGGCGGTCATGCAATTCAAATAAACTACCCAAACCTCTAAACTAGATAATCAATGCCGAGGACATTAGTATTTAGTTAACTCCATTTTAGTCATTTAAAACACACACAGATAGACAGAGCAAGCTCCAGTTCTCTGTACCATCATTTCTTTTCTTACCCTTTGATTCCGACTCATAATTACTATTTACTTCAGGATAGCTTTTCAATTATTAAGTGATCAAATGCCAAATGCACAGATTTTGGCAATGAAGTGCCAATGGATCTTTCAGATTAAGCAGAAGAAAGAACTGAGAATAAGCAAATTAAAGACTAAAATGAAGCAAAACAAACACATAACACAATCTCAATCAATCAAAACATCCTATGATCAACTCAATCCATATTTCACCTAAAAATAACCTTCCCTTTTTTCTTTCAGATTTGGCAATTACACTCCTACAGGAAAGAGTGTAAAGCAACACAAACACAAAACAGTACATATACACATGGAGATCAAATTAAAGTCACAATCTGAATCAATCACAACAAATTTTGATTAACTCGATCCATTTCAAATAGATTCATCACCCGATGATTACACACTTCTACAACAAATGAAAAAATCACTCATACTCATTGTTACTTCACCGCAAACACACTTGAGTACTGGGAGAGCAAATGAAAGCCGCAATCTGAATCGATCACAACAAATTTTGATCAACTCAATCCATTTCAAACAGATTCATCACCTGATTACACACTTCTACAACAAATGAACAAAATCACTCATACTCATTGTCACTTCACCACAAACATTTCAAATTTTGAAATCACAAAATGCTGGTTAAACTTACATTTAATTCCGGCCGATCCAAATTGCAACAACAAATGGACAAAATCACTCATATACTCATCGTTACTTCACCACAAACACACTTGAGCACTCAGAATGAAGCACAAAAAACACTCAATTTTCCATCTATTCATAAAATCTGAATCACTCACGACCAATTTTGATCAACTCGATCCATTTCAAACAGATTCATCACCTGATTGCACACTTCTAGAGCAAATGAACCAAATCACTCAATGCTCATCGTTACTTCACCACGAACACACATGGAGCACTCGGAAAGAAGCACAAAAAAACACTCAATTTCATCACAACAAATTTTGATCAACTCGATCCATTTCAAACAGATTCTACAACAAATGAACAAAATCACTCAATACTCATCGTCGTTTCAGCACAAACACACTTAGCACTCAGAATGCCTCAATTTCATCTATTCATAAAATCTGAATCAATCAACTCAATCCATTTCAAACAGATTCATCACGTGATTCCACACTTCTACCAACAAATGAACAAAATTACTCATATACTCATCGTTACTTCACCACAAACACACATGAAGCACTCGGAATGAAGCACAAAAAATCACAAAAAATGAGCGCTAAACTTCCAGTTTAATTCCGGCCGATCCAAATTGCAACAAGCTCGTTCAACTGAGTAAAAATGCTGTTGAGAAAAAAAAAAAGAGAAGCGTATTGGAGAAGCCACAAATAACAAATTTCGATCAACTCGATCCATTACAAACAGATTCATCACCACGAACGCACATGGAGCACTCGGAATGAAGCACAAAACACACACAATTTCAACAAGCTCGTTCGACTGAGCAAAAATGCTGTTGAAAATAACAAACAAAACAGTACACACACATATTTAGAGCAAATTAAAGCCGCAATCTGAATCAATCACAACAAATTTTCATCAACTCGATCCATTTCAAATAGATTCATCACCTGATTACACATATCACTCAATACTCGTCGTTACTTCACCACGAACACACATTTGGAGCACTCGGAATGAAGCACAACAAATAAAAAAAAATGAGCACTAGACTTACAGTTTAACTCCGTTCGATCCAATCCAAATTTCAGCAACAAGCTAGTTCAGCTCAGAGGAAAAATGCTGTTGAAAAAAAGAAGAAGAGAGAAGCGTATTGGAGAAGGCAGAACTAATAGTAATAGTAATATATGGATGGTGAAGAAATGGTTGATGATTGGGGGAGGGCAAATGGGCAAGGACGGATGTCACGAGGCGAGAGAGAGAGAGGAAATGGACAGTGGAAATGGAATCAAATTTCTGTAAATGTACCTCTTTGGAGTTTTTCTCAATACAACACCGTTTATTCCTTTTCCTTTTTTTTTTTAAATTACTCCTTCAGTCCCACTTTATATGATTTGATACGGACTTTAAGAAAGAAAGGAAGATGAAATATGTGGTCTAAAATAAGTCTCAGATGTTTGTCTGGCTAATGAAGTACTTAATAACTTCTCGAGATAGTGGTAAAGTTTGCTTACACTCTATCCTCTCCAAACTCATTTTTGAGACTATAAGGGTCGTTTGATAAGCGGGATAAGATGGGATATTTCATGGCTAAGTTCGATATTAAATTTATATCATATTTGGTTGATGGTATAAATTTATTCCGCAACTAATTTATGTCTAATACCAAACTTAGGGGTCGTTTGGTTGGGAACAAGTTATCCCGGGATTAACTATTCTGGGATAAATTATCTCACCATGTATATGGGATAACTTATCCCATCATGATGATATAAATGGTGAGATTAGTTATCCCAAACTTGGCAACCAAACAAGACACCAAAATTTTATCTCTGCACTATTTCTTTTATTCCAGGACTATTTATTTTTATCCCTCACGACAAACGACCCCTTAGTCTTGGGATATCCCATCTTATCCCACCCAACATGAGATTATTTAATACCACCTCCTATGTGGTATACAATAGTCCTTGGATTCTATAATCCCGGAATAATTTAGTCTATGTACCAAACGACAGATGTTGTTTGGTGTGAGATATAAAGTATAATAGTCCCGAGAAAAAATGCAAGATTATTAGAGGTATTAGTTCGTCCCGATATTATTTATCCCACTATTTATATCATAGTGATGGGATAAGTTATCCCATATGCATGGTGGGATAGCTAATCTCGAGATTAATTATCTCATGATAACTTGTTCCCAATCAAACGATCTCTAATGGGTTGTTGTTGACAATTTTTATTGTTACTATCTCTGTCCCGATTTATATAGCACTATTAAAATTTCTAGAGTCAATTAAAAAAAAAAATTGATCGAAGTTTCTTATGTCTTTTAAATATTTTAAGTTGTTAATTATTGTAATTTATAATTTTTTACGTAGTTTTCAAATATATCAATTTTATTTCAAGAAATTAAAACTTCTATATATGAAATCACGATCAAAATTTAAAAACTTGAATCTCAAAATTTCAGCTATTATGACAGAGGGAGTATTGTGTACTTCTTCGACTCAATATAAAGTACGCGGAAGATAAAAAATACGTAAAATCTGTGTACATTTTATTCTTTTCAAAATTTTACTTTTGTGGTACCAGACTGAATATGTTATTGTTATTGCATATTGCGAGAATTTAGCATACCGAGCTAACTTTTAATATTTTTTTAATCTCTCACTTTCTATTTACATGTACGGATACCGTGTTTCATCATGATATTGTCGAGCTAGAAAATGGCTGCCTTTATATTTTTATTTATTTTTCCAAGGAAGCACAAGATATTAAATATTTTTTATAGGATTTATAGTTAAATTGAAAAGATATATATATTTATAATTAAAGTGTGTTTAAATATGTATTTTATTAGAAGAAATATTGAAGTTTCGTGAGAGATTTAATTTATACTTGATACAATAAAAAGTAATATTGTGTATTGAAAATACCAAGATAAAATTAGTTCTTGATTTTGGTATTGTAATCTCTGTTTAAAACTCATCATCGATGTGTGTTTTAAAATAAAGAAAGTGATAGTTAAAATTGAAATTCATAAAAAAATAAATAGTTTAAGTAGGTAATTAAGAGAATAATAGATTGTTAACGTTTGAAATTCGCGAAAATGAAATACTTCGGAGAATTGAAAATAAGCATAAATGCGGAGCTTCTCGAATAGCAAAACATTTTGAACTGCTGCTGAATCCATGGACAACGAGGAGACAACCTCGCGAACCGAAACATCTTAGTAACCAAAGGAAAACAAAACAAAATCGATTCCCGTAGTAGCGGTGAGCAAAATGAGAGCAACCTAAATCACGGAAATGGAATTGTGAGAGAGTAATACAAGCATCGTGCTTGTATCTATTTTATTTGGATTAGATTTGTAGTGCCAATCCAACACAAGTCCTTTTTTTAATATTTTTTATTGTTTTCAATTGAATTTTTTTTTTTTTTTTTTCACAGTTTAGTGTTTATTTTTCTCTCTCGATTGATAGAAAGACACGTTCGGGAGCTGGGAGGGCCTATCGTGATAGGGGACTCTCTTTTCACGGTAGGACAAGGTAAAGCGGGATCAGCGGGTAATAATTTAGGTATAATTTTTTTTAATCATTAACTCTTATATATTAAATGTGAAGAGGAAGTAGAAGAAGAAATAATAAGCTTTTATAAAATGCTAGGGTGTTAGGTTTTCACATTGTAATGCTTTAGCCATTTGGTAATAAAAAGTTCCTTTTAATTGCCAAAAAAAATAATATTAGCTTAAAGCAATCTTTAGTATTACGATTATTTTAATAAGAATTTGGTATTCATATTTTTTACAAATTAATCAATTTGGTCATTATTTAGTTTGACCACTGTGATACACTGAATATAATGGAATTTGTCATACATGCACTAAATTCTTTTTGAATAGTTTATAGTAACTAAAGTCTAAAAACTTATTGGCCCAATAGATTCCTTCCTATGTGATTTTTGGCTTCACTTGTCATTTAGGTAACAATTTAAGTGTACCACCAAATTAAATAGTAGGCTTAATATAAACGTGTTCTTTAACTTGATTTCAACTGATATTCATACTTTATAACTTTGAATGTATATAATAAATATTTAAATTATTATAAAATTAAATAAGTAGATACACGCCTTCTATATGGCAAATCGCATTAGATGTACACGCCCTACATGACAAATCGCGTAAGAATTACCATGTAGAATGCACGTGTATAGTTGTTCAACTTTATGATAGTTTAAGTGCCTACTTATGTACACCTAAAATTAGAAGACATAAATACTAAGTAAAACCAAGTTAAAAAGCACGTTAGTGATTATGCCTAAATATATAATAGGGTGGGATATATAATATGAGTCCTCTTAATCATAGAATTTAAATTTAAAGTTTTGAGAATGGAGAAATACTTAGCTTAACAGGAAAACTATAGGTTGTTGGATTTAATTTGTTCAAAGATTTTGGTGAGTTGTCTCGTTGCAGGTTAACATCAATGTCGTTACACGCATAAACTACAATCCATTATCAAAGGGACGATCGAAAGAAAGAAAAACGAGAATTTTATTTCTTTCACTTTTAATCAGAGCTAATTTCAACTTTAAACTTTGAAAATAGAGAAATATATTTTGATAGGAATACAACGGGTTGCTAGATTAATTTACCAGAAGGTTGACGGGTAGTTCTATTGCAGGTTGACCTCCTACGAGATACTACATGTATAAGTTGCAATCTATTATCAGAGGGACAATCAAAAGAAGAATGAAAATGAAAATCTTATCTTTTCACTCTTAATAAAAGATCTCGGCTTTGAGCTCAAAAAATATATAAAACTTTGATAAAGAAACACATTACACTTTGTACTTAAAAGAATTATATGTGTCGTAAATCGAGTCAATAAATTTTAAATGATATAATTATTTTTCATAAGGTACCAATGAAGTTTCACGTTACATGAAAAGTTTGGGATTAATTTGTTTAGGTTTTTAATCTTTTTCATTGATGCTTATTTTTTTTAATCCATAAATATCTGTATTTTTGAACAATTTATAAAACTTTCACATCAAATGTTTTATATCAACGATTTCTACACGTAAAATAAATATTTACACTTCAATAAATATGTTTTTTTTAATATATTCTCATTAACCACAACAAAGAATAATAAGAATATTCAAAATGTGATGACATGATTTGTTCATGACATGATTTTCAATAGTAAACTCTTTTCCACAAGACTTAAGTTCATTAGTAATATGATGATAATTTATGGAGGTAAAAATATTTTTTCAATTATATTTATATATTTTCTAAATTTGTTCTTGTTCAAATATGTATTTTTCCTTTTATAGACATACTTAGTAAACGAAATTCCAATCTTCCCACACTCAAATATTTTATTTTTTTCTAATGGATTTAGGTCATGGGTGTGACTATTGAACTAAATCCTTTTGCAAACCTTTAATGAATTTTTTCCAAAATCATACAGTTTTTTTGAAGTCTTTATAATACTTTAGTCTGAGGTATAAGGTATAATAGTCTCGGGATAAAATGCAAGATTATTTTATCCTGCGTTTAGTTGGAGCTATAAGTTAGTCCCAAAATTATTTATCCCACCATTTATACCACATTGATGGAATAAGTTATCTCATATACATGATGGGATAACTACTACAACAACAACAACAACAACATACCAGTGTATTCCCACAAAGTGGGGTCTGGGGAGGGTAGAATGTACGCAGTCCTTACCACTACCTCAGAAGTGAGGTAGAGAGGTTGTTTCCGATAGACCCTCGGCTCAAAATAAAAACAGTCTAGAAAAGTCCAATAATATAAGAACAAGAAACAATAGGTAGTTAAAACAACAGATATGTAACAGAAACAAGACTACCAAAATAATACTACAATCCATCTACCCAGAACACCAAATCTTACCAAAACTCCAAGAACCAGATACTACACACATAGCACTACGACTACTAGCACGGACCCCAACACACAACACTCTTACCTACTAGCAAGAACGTATCCCTACCTACTAACCTTATACCCTAATTCACGTTCTACATGGTGGAAAAACTAATCCTAAAATAGCTAATTCCTAGATTAATTATCCCGGGATAACCTGCTCCCAACCAAACGACCCCTTAGGTATATGTTGATTCATTAGCCTAAGGAAAGTACATATTAGGAACATTTGTAAAACCAAAAGGCATAACAAGTCACTCATAGTAAGAACATTACTTCTAGATATATTGGGAGAGACATACATTTTAGATTTGCAGAAATTAATGGAATATCTTCTTTTATAACATTACACGTTTTTAATTAGAGGGCGACCTGACCTTACCAATCATAATGAGATAGCGTTATTTCTCATATTCGAATATATGTACACGCGCTACTCCATAAGGATTTTTATTTCTTTTAAATGAGTTGTTTTGTATTCCAAGCTATTTGACATGACTTTCATGGTCTTATTCAATAATCTTTTTACTACTTATGTTTTCGACACTTATACATCATTTTCTTTGTTAACAAATGACAAACTATCACATACTCCCTTCGTTTCAATTTGTTTATCTTATTTTGATTTGACACAGAATTTAAGAAAATAAAAAAAAAATTTGGATCTTGTGATCTTAGATTAAGAATATATGAAACGTACCAAAATATATAACCTTTATTCTTGTGATTTTAATTTAAACATGGCATACGAAAAATTAGAAAATAAGAGTTGTCAAAAAAAGGAAAGAGTCATTCTTTTTAATCTAAAACAAAATTAAAAAGGAAAATAAAACGAACAAATAACAGAGAAAGTACTAAATAAGAGTTCATTCAATTCAATGCTAAACATAATGAGAGATAAAAGTGAAAACATAGATATATAAGAAACTTAACCATAGATATGACAAACTAAAAAGGAAAATAAGACGAACAAATAACAGAGAAAGTACTAAAAACATAGATAGAACAAACTTAAACATAGATACGACAAACTTAACGCATTGAATTTTAAATAAATCAAAAAAGATCTAGCCACGAGATCCAGATGGTCCAGCCTCGGAATCAGATGAGATATCTTCCTCGACTCTAGACGGAGCCATGGCACATCCAATGGTTGAATATGGAAATGCAACACCACTCCCCATCTTTAGAGTCGCCAATCTTACAACTTCATTATTCGTGGCTTGCATGACCTCATTCAATTGTTGAAGTTCAAATAAACTGCGTTCTTCAAAAGGACGTTCCGTCCTCAATGCTTGAAGCGCCTTTCCACGCTTTTCTTGTCTTTCGATTTTTTTTCTCAACTTGGTTAGCTTATCATTGATCTCACTAGTAGTGTTGGGGTTATTAGGAGCATTAATATTGGGTTCAAGATGCATTTCAAGAAATCTATTCACAATTGTATCGACATTAGGATACCCACACGAGTATACTTTGTTTCTATGAGCAAAAACCACAATGGCAATTTCAACACCACACATTACAGACAGCTCAGTCGCCTTCTTAAAGAAACCCTCACGCCTTTTTGAAAATGATACTTGTAAATTGTTCTGATTTTCGATTCTCTCAATATTAATTCTTCTACGGCCACGGCCACTAGGTCTTCTCATGGCTGAACTTTTGATTTGAGAATGTAAGAAAATATGATGTTGGATACTCTCAATACCAATAGTCTATTTATAGTGACAGAATCATCACATTGTTAGATGAAGATAAACTCAAATAACAAGAAAGTAAAAATAATTATGATAATTCCTTATTCGATAGATTTGACCCAAATTCATAATATTAATTGGGTTTCCTTTTTTGTTTCTTAGTATCAATTATCGATCTGTAAAGATCGTACGTGATTTACAAATTACATATTTTTCCTAATTAGATTTAAGTTATTGGATTATTGAAAAAATAATTATCGTGTCATTCTTTTATGACATGTGTTTTAGTAAGTTTATAGGTAAATTGATGATAATATATATGATATAGATTTATTTTTTGGATTGTATTAATATATTTTCTAAATTTGCTCTTGTTCAAACATGTATTTTTCCTTATGTAGCCATGCTTAATAAAAGATTTTCCATTATAAGCTTTTACAATGTCAAAATATTTCTTGTCTAACTTATATTAATGTACGATTTTTTTTTATTCACTTCAATTTAAAAATTTAAGTTATTTATGTGTGTTTTAGAGCGTTTACAAATTTGTAAGATTCACTCATAAGTTATGACAACTGAAAGAATATCGTACCAGAAATTCTAAACCCTATCGTATGTATAAACTGCTTTAGAATGTTTTCACACACTTATTAGTACCCTATTCTATTCATTTAATACAACAAACTAAACCGTCAATCAAAAATAATCTCAATATAACTAATTTCAGCACTACTAATACATCTTATTAAGTGTTATACACTCTACTGAGGGGTGGATATAACTGCACTAGTCTTTACTCATATATTATTGAGATAATGGTAAAAAACACATCTGAAGTATCACTTTTTCCGAGTTTCCTACCTAAATTATCAGGTGTTTTTATTTTTCACATGAATTATCACTAATTATATATCAAAACAGATCTCGACTAGTATATGATGGTACGTGGTATACACTCTCTTTTTTTAAAATGGTGTCATTGACACACTACACAGATAATTAAAGAAATTAATTATGTATTTAAAAATAAATAAAAGATAATAATAAAAATACACACTTAAAGTATCACTTTTTTACGAGTTTCCTACCTGAACTATTATTGTTTGTATTTCCTACCTAATACTTGAACTATCACTAATTATTTATTAAAACACATCTCGAAATTAATGAGTCAATTGTCATTAGAACACATCTCGAAATTCTTTTTTTATTCTTTTTCAAAAGAAAAAACTAATACCTTAGGTCTAATCAACTTCGAGATGTATTTTAATAAATAGTTCATAAATACAAACACTTGGTAGTTCAGATACGAAAACTGGTAATTTTTTTCTTCATATATGGTTTTTCAAAATTCAGTTGGGTAATCTAACGGCCATACAAAAATACATGCCATTACTCTCCTCTTTCTCCTACTTGCTCTCCCCGCCATTTCTTCCCTCCGAGAAATCACCATTTTTTCTTCCTCTCCATTTTCATCCCCCAAAAAAATTGAACTTAATTTCCCATTATTGTTATGGTCCTTTTGATATGAAAAATGTGCAGACAAAAATGGCAGAAAAACAATGCCTTGTTTCGAATCATGTTCGTCAATTTCTCTGTTTTTTTCATCATCTCTTTGAATCAAATCGCGGGTCAGCAGCAACAGCAGCAGCAGCAGCAACAGCAGAGCGGTAGTAATCCGGGGTCGAATCAGCAGCTATTGACACAGGTCCTTTATAGTAGTTTCAGCAATTTCACCTCCTTGTTTGATCCTGGTGTTACCGATAATTTGAAGTTCTGCATCGAAGATGTGTAAGCCCTTTTTTCTCGATTTTCAACTCAGCATTCCTTCCCCCCCCCCCCCCCCCCCCCCCGCCCAATTTTTGTAACGTGTTTTTAAACAGGTACCAGGTAACTCTGTGCACGAACAGATGGGAAGAAATCACCTAGTGTTTTTCTTCTCTATTGGGATTTGGAACCTGAGAATTCATGGTGCTCAATCCACTTCATTGACCACTAGGCGACACCCTTGAGTGTCGATTCAACGTGTTATGATAGATTCATGTATTGCATTTGCTTTTTTAAAGTGTAGTGGGGAAAAGGCAATGGGAAATTACAAAGCAAATTCACTATATCTTTGAGCAATTTTTGTGCCGTTTTTAGTTCCAGCAATAATAGGTACCAAGAGCTCTGTTGTACATCAAGGCTAGAATATATGAGAATAAATCCACTTCATTGACCACTAAATTTTGCAATGCATAAGGGATCACGGAAGGGGGACAGTAAGAATTGAATCTATAATAATTCTTACACGTACTATTAGACTCTTAGTCGTGGTGGTTGTATTCTTACTATCTTAGTAGTACTTTAATTTTAAAATGTTTCATAATTGAAATGTTGTCTCGAAAACCATCTCTTATCTTGCTTTAGGAACGGCTATATTCTTCAATTCATATGTCATTTAGCCAATTGGCGAAAGTTTTCCTAAGTCTTATTTCACTTTGGTTGTTATACTGTTGGCTTTGACAATTCATCTAAAGAACTTTGAAAGCTAATTTTCAGTTGATGAATTCTGATCGTGTTGTAGGAACGCTGAGTGGAACGCGGCTTTTAATTTCACCGACAACACAGATTTTTTGACAGAATGCATTAAACACACAAAAGGTACTAATTTGCCGGATAAGATTCTCAGAGGTTGTATTTTTTTCTAGTTCGAAGTCTGCTGGTCTAGTTCATAATGTTCTATGCTTTGTGTATCTTGAAAATTCAGGAACTTGTGAAAAACTGTAGTGTGTAGCCTTACTTTTTATGAACTTGGTAAACGTTTGAAATAGCAAGTTCACTTTTGTGGTGATCAATAGTTAATTTCCACAAGTACTGTATTTAAGATTTGGTTGGTTCTAATACCAATGGCATGGTAAGATCACTCTGTGAATCTATCTACTAATTGTTCTATTATCCTTATTTTCATATTCAAACAACGGCTTTGGTGGTCAAATAGGTGATGTACTAAAGCGCTTGTGCACAGCAGCGGAAGTACAGTTCTATTCTACACTTTTAACTAGCGGCAGTGGAAGAGGTAACCTGAAACCTAACAAGAATTGTAATCTATCATCATGGGCTCCTGGATGCGAGCCAGGATGGGCTTGTAGTGTTGGAGTTAATGTGGTTCACCTTAAAGATGCAAAGGAAATGCCACCTAGAGTTCTTGATTGTCAACCTTGTTGTGAAGGTTTTTTCTGTCCTCGTGGTCTCACCTGCATGATACGTAAGTATCTACAAGAATATTAGTTTATTTTCATTGAAACCATGACTACTATCTTAAGTAGATGTGCTCAAACAATTTGGATTAAACAACATCTCAGAGTTGCTTACTATCAAGAGATAGTGTTTTCTAATAATTCAGAATTGCTTAATACCAAGACATTTTGTTCGTTTTACTTTTATTTGCTTCGCTAACAAACAATCACAAGTTGCACCTTTGGCTAATTTTATGGTTATTCGTTTCATTTGTATATGTTTTATGTTTGTTTATTCTCTATTTTCCGGTTGAAGCCTGTCCATTAGGTGCGTATTGCCCTATTTCAAATCTCAATGACGACTCTGGTGCATGTGACCCGTAAGTTCCATACATCTTTTGGAGTTGTTCTTATTCTTACTTGACCAGATTCTGTTTGTATCCTTCAACTCATATTTCGTGCCTCAAAATATGAAGGTACCGTTATCAACCTCCTCCAGGGCAGGCAAATCATAGTTGCGGTGGAGCAGAAGTCTGGGCTGATGTTCTGAGTACTACTGAACTGTTTTGTTCAGCGGGATTTTACTGTCCAACTACTGCCCTGAAGATTCCTTGCAATAAAGGGTATTTATATTCATCCCAAAACCGGAGAACATGTATCTTACCGTGCTTTTTCTCTTTCCCCCCTGCTTGTTTACGCAGCATAGCAAAATACTACTTCTGTTTAACTTGGTTCATCTTTTTGCTCATATTAGAAGCTCGTGCTAATCCATTCGCTTATCATACTGTTTGTTTATGATTTTTCCAGCCATTACTGTAGAACTGGTTCTACATCTCAAACAAGTAAGTTCTCATCTCCTGTGACAAGTCGGTTTTGTCTCTGTATTAGGTTCTGTGTTGCTTCATTTCTTATATTTGACTTTGATTAAAAGATTAATAATGGCTTATTTGATCCTTTTAGATATATTGTACTAGTAAAAATGCCTGTTTGGTTGTGTTGTCTCACTTGTACCATACTTCAAAAGCAAAATACAAAAGGAAAAAGAATACTAGGATGCAAATTCGGCATGCTGTCATATCCAATTATCTTCTTTGCCTAGGATACTAGTACTGTTAAAACATGTTAGATGAATATTCAATAATTATCACTAGGACATATCAAGATATGAGCATATTGGACGTCCTTCTTCTCTACTAAGAGAAAGATTTCTCTGATTCTTTTTTATGAGATGAGACATCTTTATAGTTATGCTACAGAGTATGTGTTGCTTGTAACTTGAAGATAATACCACAAGATGAAAAGTTATATTAAGTAACAACTCATTGCATGTACTTCTCTGTTTCTATTTCTGGAAATATGTTTTAGTCTAACATTTCCATCGTCATCATCATCGTCACAAGTATTTATCTATTATTATGGACATGCAGGCTGCTATAAATTAGCTATTTGTGAATCACAGACAGATAATCAAAATATCACAGCTTATGGTATTATGTTTTTTGTAAGTCATCTCCTCACTCCTAGGCTGTACAAATATCGATTATCTATTTAAGGTTCTACTTTTGAGATAATATCATAATGCTCCTGGACTGTTAGCTAGTATGGCCATGCATGTCTTAAACTTTTTAGGCTTGAAGCGGGAGAAGGAAAGTTAGAAATGCATGCCAGAAAGAACAGAAATGAACCCGCAAAAGAAAAGATTTGTCTTCAGCTAATGTCCGATATTTCTTTACCAAAGGAGGAGGAAATGGAAGGGATTAGTCTGGATGTAACTTGTACTCCTATTTTTCTAATAATAGTAGAGTAATGACTGCATAAATAACATACAGATCGCACAAGATATAACATTTTACATTTCTTTCTCGTTTGATTTTCATCTGTAACACGTCACAACTAACCAACAAGCCTCTCCGATATCTTGCTTCTTCTTTTCATTTGAAGTTCTCTCATTTAAATAACTTCATTTCTCGGAGTTCCCAATTGATCATTGAGGAGTCTGTTTGACATTGCTATTTATCAACAATGAACTTCAAGTCTGATATTCATAATAATCATATTCATGCTGCATTTGCTGAAACATGTGAAAGTTTCTATAAGTATGCTTCATAGAGGCATATAATAGATACGACTTCTGTATACTCGTCATGCTTCAGCCTCAAACATGCATATTTTATTACCTAGTTGGGCTAAGATTTATATTTTACACAAGTGTGACGTGTAACTGGCGTTTCCATTTTTAATAGGGTGGAATCACACTTATACTTCTCATTATATACAACTGTTCTGGCCAAGTGCTGAGCAGCAGGGAGAGAAAGCAAGCAAAGTCCAGGGAACGTGCAGCAAAAAGTGCAAGGGAGAATGTACAGGCACGTGAGAAATGGAAATCTGCTAAAGAGATTGCTCGCAAGCATGCAACTGGTCTACAATCTCAATTGTCAAGGACATTCTCCCGGAAAAAATATGTAAGTCAACAGGACCCGCAGAAGGCTCCTAGTCACGCTAGATCTCGTTCAGAAGCTACCTTACCCCCCTTGCCCTTAGGTATGTCTCAGGCCAAAGCTAAAAAGCAAACCAACCTCACAAAGATGGTGCAAGAGCTTGAAGAAAATCCTGATAGTCATGATGGTTTCAATATTGAAATTGGGGACAAAAATGTGAAAAAGCCTAAGGGTAAACAGTTGCAAACCAAGAGCCAAATCTTTAAATATGCATATGGTCAAATTGAGAAAGAAAAAGCAATGCAGGAGCAGAATAAGAATTTAACTTTTTCTGGTGTAATCTCAATGGCAAGTGATATTGAGATTAGAACTAGACCTCCTATTGAGGTGTGTTTCAAAGATTTGACACTTACTTTGAAGGGGAAAAACAAGCATCTATTGAGGTGTGTATCTGGGAAATTATCTCCTGGTCGTGTTTCTGCTGTTATGGGTCCATCTGGTGCTGGAAAGACAACGTTTCTTTCTGCATTGACTGGGAAGGCTGCTGGGTGTACCGTGACCGGTGTGATTCTCATAAATGGGAAGCCTGAACCGGTGCAGTCATACAAGAAAATCATTGGCTTTGTACCTCAAGATGACATAGTACACGGAAATTTAACTGTGGAGGAGAATCTTTGGTTTAGTGCTCGGTGCAGGTATGCTATTGTAGTTCTGTTAGTATGAATCTATGCATTCATATAACATCTTTTTTCTGCATGACATTCTTTTGCTTCATAAGTTTCATGACTTCAACCATCAGTCTACATTTTGGTGGTGACGGGTTCCAGTAGTTTGTTCTTTGGAAAGGTCATGCATTTCTTTTCCTTATTGTCAGAAACCACAGTCTGATACTTGTCAATGGATTTTTCTAAGTATTCATGTGAGGGTCTGAATTCTCTGTGCCATCTATTGTTGTCAAACACAAACTAGGCAGAGATATGTCCAGCTTATATTATCCAAAAAGAAGTTATTTTGCTTTTTCGCTACTGCTTTCACTTGTTAGCTTGCTGTTTTTTCGATACTATATTCATCTGACGCTAGTCTAATCTTCTTTGTTGAATCACTCTTCCAGATTGGCAGCTGATTTGCCTAAACCAGAAAAGGTTTTAGTTGTTGAAAGAGTCATAGAGTCCTTGGGATTGCAACCTGTGAGAGATTCTCTTGTGGGGACAGTGGAGAAGCGAGGCATCTCCGGGGGTCAGAGGAAGAGAGTCAATGTTGGGCTGGAAATGGTTATGGAACCTTCTTTGTTAATCTTAGATGAACCGACTTCTGGTTTGGATAGCTCTTCATCTCAATTGTTGCTCAGAGCAACTCGTCGTGAAGCTCTTGAAGGAGTGAATGTATGCATGGTGGTGCACCAACCAAGGTGATGTTGCGAAATGATAGCCTCCAAGTCTTTTTTGGTCTTACTCTATTCATCTTCTTCCATCTGCATTCCCTGGTTGTTATCATATTGACTCATTGAACATATTGCAATCACAAAACATGTGGAATTATAACCATATAATTTTAAGTAGTTTTTCCTCCAGCATAATTGATGCAATATCAAAATGCGGAAATTGAAACCCTAATTCTAAGAAAAAGAAGTAAGGATAAAGGATAGAAAGCAAGACGCAAGATGGGAATTAATGGGAAACTATAGCTATATTAAAGCTACAACTTCCGATCAATTGAATGTTAGAAGAGGATCTTCCATAATAAATGAATGTACCAAAGATTAGCTAAACCAAACCGATATGGAAGGAAAACAATGACATTAGTATACTTTGTTCAGAATGTTTGACGAACATTCTAATCAACCGAACCTTACCATTGACGCCCTATCTCAGTAATCACTTCCTTTTGCAGCTATACTTTGTTCAGAATGTTTGATGATTTGATACTTCTAGCCAAGGGTGGCCTTACAGTATATCATGGACCAGTAAAGACACTTGAAGAGTACTTTGCAGGCATTGGAATAATTGTACCTGATCGCGTTAATCCTCCTGATCATTTCATTGATATTTTGGAAGGAATTTATAAACTGCCGAGCACAGGAGTGAGCTATAAGGATCTTCCTCTTAGATGGATGCTTCATAACGGTTACCCCATACCACCAGACATGCTAGATTCTTCTGGATCAAGAGCATCTTCTGTTGGAGAAAATTCAGCTGATGGAGCAAGTCCTGCAACTGTTACCTCCGATCAATCTGGAGACCTGTGGTCAGATGTCAAATCCAATGTTGAACAGAAGAAGGACCGCATGAAGTTCAACTTTTTGGCATGGTCGGACTTGTCCAATCGGAAAACCCCTGGCGTATTGCTTCAATATAAGTATTTCCTTGGAAGGTAATAATAAATTTCTCTCCTTGTATACCTTCTAATTATTGTTCAAGATGCTTGCGTATATATGTATATATAAGTTTCTCTCCTTTTCAGTTGTATCGTCTGCTTTATATGATTATCAATTAAATAGAAAATTATTTTATGTATCAATCCTTACATCTCCGACAACTGGTGGAGTGACAGCTAGTTTTGGTATGTTGGGGGATATCATTATTGCCGAACCCAATGCCTACATTGCATTTGCAGGTAAAAGAGTAATTGAACAAACATTGAATAAAACAGTACCCGAAGGTTCACAAGCAGCTGAATACTTATTCCAGAAGGGTTTATTAGACCTAACTGTACCACGTAATCTTTTAAAAAGTGTTCTGAGTGAGTTATTTAAGCTCCACGCCTTTTTTCCTTTGAATCAAAAGTCAAGCAAAATGTGTGTGTGTGTGTGTGTTTATTTTATATAGTTAGACTATAGATGGGATTTTTTTTTTTGAGTATGCATTAGTTTTGATGGTTGGAATCTATGATACTTCATATTGTCAGAGTTGGCAAGCAGCGATTGCGAGAAGCCAGGATACAAGCAGTTGATTTTCTTATTCTATTACTTGCTGGACTCTGTTTGGGAACACTTGCTGAAGTGAGTGATGAAACCTTTGGATCTACGGGGTACCTTTACACCGTCATTGCAGTTCGTAAGTTCAAAACCTCGAAACATTGTATATACTTCAGGTTTTTAATCGTTATTATGAGAATTGATGACTTAAAGACAGCTGATGTCAGAAAATATGTATTTTGGTACATTATCTTTTGATGATTTTCCGAACCTATATGAAAGATTTGATATTGGCAGTTCTAATCTTCCGAAGTGTTTTCCAGCTCTTCTCACCAAGATTGCGGCTTTGAGATCATTTTCTCTAGATAAATTACACTACTGGAGAGAGAGTGCATCTGGCATGAGCAGTTTGGCGTTCTTTATGGCTAAGGATACAATTGACCATATCAATACTATTGTAAAGCCTGCAGTTTATCTCTCAATGTTCTACTTCTTCAACAATCCAAGATCTTCGATTTTGGATAATTATCTCGTCTTGCTTTGTCTTGTATATTGTGTTACTGGAATAGCTTATGGACTTGCCATCTACTTTGAACCTGGTCAAGCTCAACTGGTGTGTACTCAGAACTATACGTATCAACTCCAACCGTTATCCTCTATTGCCATATTCACTACTAACAAACTAATCTGTGTCTTTCAGTGGTCGGTGTTGCTACCAGTTGTTTTGACCCTCATAGCAGGCAAGGACAGTAACTCATTCACGGGGATAATAGGAGATTATATCTATTCAAAGTGGGCCTTGGAAGCATTCATAATTGCAAATGCTAAAAGGTCTGGTGAATCCTTCTCCCTTGTGTCTAAATTCTTCTTGCATTACGGCTAACTTTGCTAACAAATACTTGCTGAAATTTAGAATGTGTAATCCCACAAGTAGGGTATGGGGAGGGTAGAGTGTACAAAGACCTTACCCTACCTTGTGCAGGTAGAGAGGAGGTTGTTTCTGATAGACCCTCAACTCAAGGAAAGCATAATCACAGCATTTATGGAAACATAAGCAGTAACAACAACAAGATAGTAAGAAAACCGAAGCATACGATACAATAAGTAGGAATGAGAAAGACGGAAATAATAAAAAAACAAAAATAATACTAATACTACTGGTAAGGAAAAGCAAAACGCGGAACTACCTACTACTAGCGTTCTACCTTAATCATTAGCCATCGGTTGTTGAATATCAAATGAACCTCATATTTTGGGATTTAAATTTTAATTCTTTTTTCTTTTCCTCTTCATTTTCATTTCACCGGGAACTTTAGGTACTCTGGGGTGTGGCTGATCACAAGATGTGGTGTACTGAGGAAAAAGGGCTTTGCTCTTGATCATTGGTACCCTTGCTTACTAAACCTCATCCTTCTTGGTGTTATCAGTCGCTGCGTAGCATTCTTCTTATTGATAACTTTCCAGAAAAAATAAGTCTTGTTTGTTGCTGTCTTGCTTCATCACTTGGTATACAAGGAAGAATGTCAGTTTACAGACTCAAAACCATGACGAAAAATGTTGGGAAGCCTCAAAAAAAGTTGGGTCCCTTGTGAAGATTATTGTGCATAACCTTGATATGATTCTTGCCAAAAATGTAATTTACTCTAAACAAATGGTATATAGCAGCAGGAGTCAATTAGGTGAAAAATCAAGTGTAACATGTGTTGATAGTAGTTTCTCTTGGAGATTGATGTTACCTGTTTCCTGAGCCTCATGATGTAGCTTTGAACCTCAAGAGAAATAACCGAGAATGTCCGTCTCGTCTTCATGAAGTTGACAAGGATATGACTGAGAGTATACTTCAGAACTGGGAGGGTATACCCAAAAGTTGATAAAGATCAGGATATTAATGTCAAATTATGTAAATGGTTATGCAGCCAAATGTGATAATGCCAACTTGTTGACAGCATAATTCAGTTTTGAGTAAACAGTACATCTTTTTCTGTATACAAAATTATCTCATGTTTTTTCTTTGATTGATAAAGTTATTAGTGGTATTCCATTCATGAAGTTGGCAATGAGGGATTGTGTTTGTGCACAAGCTTGCTTGCCTGTTGGTAAATAGAGTACAATTGAAGAGAAAAAAAGGGCATTTCTGTCCATTCTCTCATCACAGTCACGAAAGCCGTGCAGTAGAATAGTTGAGGCGAGGGTGTTTGGATTGACTTTATTAAAGTAGCTTATAAGCTAAAGGTCATTACGTTGGGAATGCCCAAATTTGGGCTTTTAGTTTGTTTTTGTGTTGAGGGTGTTTGGATTGACTTTATTAAAGTAGCTTATAAGCTAAAGGTCATACGTTGGGAATACCCAAATTTGGGCTTTTAATTTGTTTTTGTACTTTTTAGTCTGAAAATAGGTGCTTAAAAACACTTTTGTCTTTCCCAAACACCCCAAAAAGAAAAAAAAGAAAGTGCATAAAAGCCAAAAGCACTTAAAATAAGTCAATCCAAACACCCTCTCAGGCGAATCAGGTCTTACATGTGCACAAAAACAAGAAAACATTCGAATAGTTTAGTTAGATGAATCAAGAAGACACTTGAAGCTGGAAGGATACACAACTGCCGAGCTACAAGTCCTACAACACAAGAACGGGATTCTATAAAAAGCCAAGGTCGTTGGTGGCCAAGAGGGCCCCACTTGGAGACTTGAAATGCGAAGGTTGCTAAAGCCGGCTGGCCAAAGAGAATCAACTAGTTTAAGCTCTGATCTGAGTAGGTTTCTCTCAACTCCAACAATGTCATCTTGTTTGAAAGTATAAAGCTAAACCATTCACTACAGAGCAATCACAAAGCAATGCTACAGTATTCTACATGATTGTTGAAACAACTCTATTTCCAAACCATATCCCCCATGAATTTTAATCCAGCGACGCCCCTTATCTCCACGTCAACCAATGGCGCTTGGATTATCTTTAAACTTGCTAACTCGAGATCTTTAGTGATCATATCGAGAGCACGCATCTGATCCTGAAACATGTAAAACAACAGACATCAGCAAAACGATACAAGTAAAGATGTGTGCTCTCGATATTAGAAGTATAGATATGGAATTTGGAGGGTAATGTGACACCATGAAGAAAACTTGGCACCAAACACCAGACAAGTTACGAAACAGCTAGCATTTCCATAAAGCTGAACATATCAGGATCAATGGGTTTCACATAAATAAAACCTCTTAGGAGGAGGGCATCTTGTAACTATGAAGCATATACATGGTGGAAGTTTACGTTCAGGACATACGTACCTTCTTGCATAATTTTTCCAAAAGGGTATCTAGATGGCCTTCTTTAAAATTAGTTTTCAAGTTTTCAGCATGTCAAATGGTTTGACACACAAACAATTCCAAAGAGATATTTATTCCCCATTTGAAATTCAGATACAACAACAACATACCCAGTATAATCCCACAAGTGGGGTCTGGGGAGGGTAGGATGTACGCAGACTTTACCCCTACCTTTGTGGGATAGTGAGGTTGTTTCCGATAGACCCTCGGCTCAAAAGGAAAGTAACCAACACAGGAATTCAGATACCTAGCTCAGAATTAAGATACCTGTTCTTTCATCTAGCTTAGGTTTCTACCTCCTTCATTTTTTTTTTGTTAAAAAAAAACAAAAAAAACCCACTTGTTTAGCAATATAAATGCGAAGGATTTAACTTAAAAGAAAAATAATTCGGACGAGAATCAACACTCACATAATTCAAGAAACAGGATGAATCAGAATATTTTTCCCTAGGCTGAATTTGAAGAGTCAACTCTTACCTTTCTTCTCATCACACAGAACTTGCATTCTGATGTAGACGGAGGTAGGACTTGGTTGACGATAAGCCTTCTTACTGGAACAGTTTCCTTCTTCAACGATGCACAGAGACGTGAAGACTCATTAATCGCCATCACCTGTACAGAATGTAGTTGTCACAAAGAGGCTACTCAATAAGTCCTCAAGAAGAACTTGCAAGCACAGCAAAGAATAGCTACAAGCTACACGTTTCGGTCAATTAATATTGCTCAGTTGAGCATAAGTTGGACATGGAGATATTTCAGGCAAATGTGTTATGCTCCAGAGCTGTAAACTTATAGTAATAGGACGACAGTATTTGTGCATTACAGTGGGGATTGTCACGATTATAAACTCTGTAGTTGCTGAATCACGGAACAGATCCCGAACTTTGGCCATCCTCTCCCTTAATTGCTCTAGTTTGTCACTCTGCAGTGAAAGGACATAAGGTTCAATTCAAAGCAATATCACAGCAAGAAAACTAGTATTGCAACTTCAATGCTTACAGTATCATCTCGCTGTGGCTCCTCTTTGTTGAACATGGATTTTAAAGTTGAAGTAGCTGATGTTATTTTCTTTTTAAGCTGTGACACATGAAAAGATACTTATAAAACCGAAGTAAGTGAAAATAGGACTTTGGTAGACAAACTTGAAATAAAAAGGCATGGCCACACAGTCCCAGATTTAAACATGCTAAAACCACTGCAATAAGTTCCGGTTAAGAGGAGAAGAAAGAAAGGGCTCGAGGGTTCTTATTCTTAAACGTGGAAGCATTTTGATAGAAGAAAATCAGAAATGACCCATAATATCCTTCCAGTAGCATGACGGTAGTTACCTTCATCATCTTGCCTATTGATGCATCCAAGAAGTCTGGGAGTGATAGTAGTCTAAGTGTGTGCCCCTGCAGAATCAACAGGTAAATGCAAACATTAAGCTAAGAGAAAAAAAGGGGCAGCCCGGTGCATTAAGGCTCCCGCTATCGCGGGGTCCAGAGAGAAGGGCCGGACCACAAGGGTCTATTGTAAGCACCCTTAACCTGCATTTCTACAAGAGGCTGTTTTCCATGGCTGAAACCGTGACCTCCCGATCACATGGCAGCAACTTTACCAGTTACTCCAAGAGAACAAGTTTACATTAAACCAGTTTCTTTCAACTCACCGTTGGTGCTGTATCAAAAACTATGCGAGAAAAGCTACTATATTCCTTTGATTCAAGAAATTGCATGACCTGCAGAACCATCCTATGGTCAAAGAGACTGGAATAAGCCAATAAGGTAACAATAAGGACAGTTGTTTATGTGGGGTACTGGTAACCATCTAACTGAAAAACGGTATTGAACACTCATTTATACATGCCTTTGAAATTGCAATAGCCTCATCTAGACCAGGTGGAGGAGTGTCCAACAGCTCTCCAAGTTTTAGTTCTCCCAGCTATCACAAGTTAATAACAGCAGAGTCAAGTACAACAAGGAATGTTTCAAACAACATAATACGTGGATGAACTAATTTTAATTAGTCGCGCTGTCAGCAACTGCTGTAAAGAAATGAACTTGAACCTGAATTTAGCATGTCATACAAAGTTTAGAGGTTTTACTAACTGAATCAACAACCAAAGAGACATAAGGAATTGATTAAAGGTCTACGATTACATCAGACACAGTTAATTGGGTCGTTGTGTAGTAGGAAAGAAGAAGGTACCAAGACTAGGCATGCACAGATAAAGCCATAAAAAGAGACAACATACCCAGTGTAGTCCCAACAAAGTGGGGTCTGGGGAGGGTAGAGAGTACGCAAACCTCACCCCTACCTCAGAGGTAGAGAGGTTTTTCCCGATAGACCCTCGGCTCAAGGGAAAACAATCCAAGAAAAGAAGTAACGGAAGTACAAGAAACAACAGATAATAAACATCAGATAGTAACAAAACTACAACAAAACAATACGATAGTCGAGGTACAAGGAATCAACAGATAGTAACATAAATCGAAGGACAAGCAACTACAGGAGCAATACTACGACTACTAATATGAACGGACAACAAGATGAAGCCATAGAAAGAGAGGGATTTAATTGGAAAAAGAGAAGAACTATGAAACATTTTGCTTGTGCTGTCACCTGCTCAGCAAGCATTCCAAGGCCCATGCTGTCCATAAAATTTTTGACACCACTGCCACCCTGTAGTTGGCTCGTTGCGCGGAACTCTTCCCTTGTTCTCTCAGGGTTTATCTATTTGAAAATCAGTTTATTATATGATTATTTGTCCTAAACAAGTAGATACTTTACTTCAGTACCAGCAATGAAATAATAAGAACAAGATACCTCTAGTGCATATAATGGAGAATCCACTCCTTGAACTGGAACAAGTGCCCCTCCAGTCAAATTCTACATAAAGCACAAAACGTTATATACGTCAATTTTTCTTTTGACAGAATTTAAGAAGAGAAGTATGCAGTAGGTACCTGATCAAAAGAGTCACTTAAAGAGTGAGCAGGATCAGTTGAAACAACAAGAGTTGGGTGACCATGGTTTGCAAATTTTACTGCTAGAGAAGCAGCACAGCTAGTCTTCCCAACACCTCCTTTCCCTCCCAACATGAAATACTTCCGTTGTGTCCCACTAACCATCTCGTTGAATCCATCAAAAGCTTCCGTAGGAGTAGTAACTGACCTCACTACAAAGATGAGAGGAACTTAAACAATCCTGAAGCTGTTCTTTATAAAACTTCTTACAATTGTTCTGTATAATGTCAAGAACATCGATTCGAGTTGGCATTTACTGTTTACTGTTATATGCAAAAGCAGCTGTATAGAGACTTGTTTCACACATGTTGGTCCTAACTCTTACGAATCAATTCTATGCTAGATTAGTATAGCTTGTCATAAAAACTCTGGTGGACTAGACAGAATTTATAGAGCAAGACACAAACAAACTACAAAAGCATGGTATCGAATGTTGATTGGCATTAATTTCTGGAAATGGTTTTGAAAATTCTAGTGCAGTTTTATTGCATTCTTCCACTATTGGTCTCAAATAAACACCTAAGTAGAATCAGGATTATTGGCGCACAGACTGCCATGTGGTGTGCGCAGGCCAACTTGCGGGCACCTCAACTTATTCCACGGGGTGCCTACGGTTAACTCTGTCCACTAAGGATCACCTAGTACTTTTGCCTCTGTTGGGGATTTGAACGGGACCTCACGGTTCTCAATATATTTCATTGACCACTAGACCACACCCTCCTAAGTGAAACTGCTATGCAGCCTTCTTCATCAAAGAAACTATTTTTATTCCGCGAACCCATGACATGATGACATAACAGCTTAAAAACAAATACACATCTACCTAAAATACCCAAGTCCTACAAGGATTGATATAATCAAACTAGAAACCTCATATTCCAACTCACATATGCAGATACAAGAAACATTAACATTTACAGAAGCAACACATTCTTGATCAAAATACCCAAAGAAAAACTGTTAAAGGGAATTAAAAATGACAACTTTATTACTCTCTCCGTTTCAATTTGTTTGTCTACTTTCTTTTTTAGTCCATTTAAAAAAGAATGTCTTTTTCCTTTTTCGGCAACTCTCTAATTTTAACTTTACACGTGACATGTTTAAGACAACAAGATTAAAGTGCATTTTAATACATAAACATTTCACGTATCTTTAGTTTAAGACCACAAGATTCGAAAGTCTTTTCTACTTTCTTAAACTATGTGTCAACTCAAAACCAGACAAACAAATTGAAACGGAGTAAGTAATATATATGTATATATATACATATTACGGAGGCTCTAATTCTAACTTTCCACGTGACATGTTTAACCATGTGACACCTTTCTAAATCTAACTTTTCACATGACATATTTAAGATCACAAGATTAAAGTGCATTTTAGTACATAAGCATTCCACATATCTTTAGTTTAAGACCGTAAGGTTCAGAAGTCTTTTCTACTTTCTTAAACTCTGTGTCAAGTCAAAATCAGACAAACGAATTGAAACGGATAGAGTAACATATATACATATAATGGAGGGTTTACCTTGAAATGGTGGTGTGAGAGTTCTTGATTTGAAACTTGTTGAGAAAGAGCTAAAGCTTCTTCTGGTTACATTAAGCAAAGAAAAATAGAAATGGGTTTTCGAAGTTTGATGAAAAAGAGAGGCCATGGCCATAGCTATGGTGATTTTGGTTTAAGGTTAAAGCTTATTTAGCAGCAGCCTGTGGAAGGAAAGGTGGTGGTGGTGGAGGGAAATTAAGGAAATTTTGGTTGGGGGGTGTTTTGGATACTTGGAAAAGAAGATGGGTCAAAATTACAATTTTCGTTTTTAGGGGTGTTTTGGATACTTGGAAAAGAATATAGGGTCAAAATTATAACTTTTGTTTTTGGGGGTGTTTTGGGTACTTGGAAAAGAAGATAAGGTCAAAATTACAATTTTCGTTTTTGGGGGTATTTAGGATACTTGGAAAAGAATATAGGGTCAAAATTACAATTTTCGTTTTTGGGGGTGTTTTGGATACTTGGAAAATAATATAGGGTCAAAATCATAATTTTGTTTTTGGGGTGTTTTGGATACTTGGAAAAGAAGATAGGGTCAAAATTACAATTTTCGTTTTTGGGTGTGTTTTGGGTAGTTGGAAAAGAAGATAGGGTCAAAATTACAATTTTCATTTTTGGGGGTGTTTTGGTTACTTGGAAAAGAATATAGGGTCAAAATTATAATTTTTATTTTCGGAGGTGTTTTGGATACTTGGAAAAGAAGATAGGGTCAAAATTATAATTTTCGTTTTTGGGGGTGTTTTGGATACTTGGAAAAGAACATAGGGTCAAAATTACAATTTTTGTTTTAGGGGGTGTTTTGGATACTTGGAAAAGAATATAGGGTCAAAATCACAATTTTCGGGGGTGTTTTGGA
Source organism: Jaltomata sinuosa (assembly GCA_003996215.1). Lineage (NCBI taxonomy): Eukaryota > Viridiplantae > Streptophyta > Magnoliopsida > Solanales > Solanaceae > Jaltomata > Jaltomata sinuosa. Next base: position 531,166 of record QJPP01007239.1, read on the forward strand.
TACTTGGAAAAGAAGATAGGGTCAAAATTACAATTTTCATTTTTGGGGGTGTTTTGGTTACTTGGAAAAGAATATAGGGTCAAAATTACAATTTTTTTTTTGGGGTGTTTTGGATACTTGGAAAAGAAGATAGGGTCAAAATTATAATTTTCGTTTTTGGGGGTGTTTTGGATACTTGGAAAAGAACATAGGGTCGAAATTACAATTTTTGTTTTAGGGGGTGTTTTGGATACTTGGAAAAGAATATAGGGTCAAATCACAATTTTCGGGGGTGTTTTGGATACTTGGAAAAGAAGATAGGGTCAAAATTACAATTTTCGTTTTTGGGGGTGTTTTGGATACTTGGAAAAGAAGATAGGGTCAAAATTACAATTTTTGTTTTTGGGGTGTTTTGGATACTTGGAAAAGAAGATAGGATCAAAATCATAATTTTCATTTTTGGGATTTAACTCCGCATGTGTGAGCTCGTTAATATTGTTGCACCCGAGCACAAATAAAGGAGGAGTGTTGCTAGGGTTAATTGAAAATAGTCTCTTTACCATATAAAGGTGAAAGTAAGGTTGCGTACATCTCAACATCTTCAGACCCACTATGAGCCGATACCGAATTTATTATTGTCGTAGAATGTGCAACTTTGGTCTTAAAATATTTTGGATGTTAACATTATACATTGATAGCCTCTAAATTTATTTAGACACTCGAATACGGGTTGTTTTAATCGAGCATCTGAACACATGGTAAAGTGTTTTTATTAAAAAATTTTTATTCAAACTTAAAAAACTACTCAAACGTCTATTAAGTAGTTAAGTTTACCACATAAAATATAATATATCATCTCCTTTAATTATACACATGAGCTTCAGTTAAAATATGTATGTGGTTTTACTATATATTTATTGAGGCAAATGTTGTATAAGTAAATATTTACCTGATTATATATAAATGCTCTCGAAATAATATTTTTAGAGTATTTGCAAATATTAGTAGACGCTAGACTAGAATCAGTTCTGAATTTTATAACAATGACTTCAAATACTAATATATGAATTCTATGTTTTCTATTATCATTATACACTAAATTTATTAACACAGATACACTATTTTGAGCAAAAGACGTATATTGAGTTTGGCCAAATCCGTAATTAAACTTCTTTTTCTGTCTCTAAATATTAAAATATATGTAATAAACACGTATTTTCCAAGAAAACATATATTTTTATACCAAATATACTCTTGATCTTTAATCTTTTTTTTTTCCCATGAAATAATCATTATACTTGCTCCTTAACTCACACGTCTTAATATTTATCCCCTAAAATACGCAATCATTTTCTACTAAGGCAACAAATTAAAAAGCCAAACTATATTATAAATAAATACGCAAATAAATAAAAACAATAACAAATACCTTAATCTTTAAGTCCTAAACTTCTGCAAGTACAAGCTACGCTAAATTTTATATCAATTTCTTTAAAAAAAAAAAAAAAAAAACTCTCGTTGCAATTTTTCATCTGGTGTATGGTATTTGTTTTGGAGTCCAACTAATTCGATTTCGAGTCGGAAAAAATCACTTTGAGGATAAAACGCTCCCTACCCACTACAACAAAAGAGACATTTAGTGGCAATAGATTTTCCTTTTAGAGACAATATTTATTATGGCAAAATATTTAAGGACAATTGAGTTAATATCATTGCATCCAAAGTCTCTAAAGCCTTTAGCGACATTTATATTGGTTATAAATACTCATATTATATTGTTGCCGCTAAATATTATATAGCGGCATCATATTATTACCGCTAAATAATTGCTGCAAAATTCTTTATTTATTGTAGTGACTAAAGGTGACTCGCTCGAACTCGAAAACTCTAGTTAAGATTGGAGGAGTAATTACCATTTGACCGCAAAATTTTGCTGGTATATAATCTCCCATTCCCCTATTACTACTACAACTATACTATATCATTTTGATAGCTCCATTTCATCATCTTCTCATCAAATTTTCAACACATATATACACTTCATTTCAATTTTTTTAGTATATTCAAATTAATTCTTGATGTGTCAACAAACTTCAACAATATAATCACAACCACCACCAAAAAAAAAAAGTATACCATACAATTCCTTGCTTCTAGTCCAAGACTTTTTTTTATTTGATCATTCATCATATCTCAATAATAATAATAATAATAACCTTACATAGTTCTACTAATGAATACCTCAATGAGCACCATTTTTCTTTGAATCAACAAAAAGGCTCATGGCAAAAAACCAGCAAGATTTGGCAGTTCATTTTCCAGCACAAATTATTGTAAGTTTGTCTTATATATATATTTTAAAAAAAGAATGTACCATTTCTCGATTTGTGCATTGTCATTCTTGCACGGAAGTCATGTCGGTCTTTTCTGTATCGTTCCAAGAGACATATTTTTTAAGGGACTTACATGAGATTTTCGAATTCTTTCTTTGGTTTTGCGATTCTGTTTAGTTTCTTGGACTTTTGTGGGGTACTTTTTGTCAGTGGCAGATTCAAGATTTAGAATGAGTGAATTCTGTTCTTTATTATACGTACATATTTTTATCTTTTAAGGCCGGTCTTACATGAGATTTTCAAATTCTTTCTTGGTTTTGTGATTTTGCTTAGTTCTTGGACTTTTGTGTGGTACTTCTTGCCAGTGGCAGATTCAAGATTTAGAACGAGGTGGATTCTGTTCGTTATTATACATTCATATTTATATATTTTAAGGCCAGCCTTACATTGCCTTTTCAAAATCTTTCTTGATTTCGTGATTTTGTTTGGTTCTTGAACATTTGATATACGTGCTCTAGTCAGTAACAGATTCAGAATTAATTAGAATCAGCGGATTCTATTCTTTATTACACGATACATTTTTTCTTGCACATATTAGACGCGATAAGTTTAACCTAACTAGTTGCGTCTACTCTAGATCCGCCATTGAATTATATTTTTCTAGTGTTCATGGCATCAATGTTCTTGGTGTATGATTTTTTCAGAGAAAGAAGAAGAGTAGTACTGGTGGACAACAAAAGAAAGAAGAACTTGAAAAAGAGGTATGGTAGTAAGATTTTGTATGTACATTTCTTGATGGATTTAATTTATTTTTTAGCATATGGTAATTAAATAGTTATGAAAAACATGACCAAAAAAGTTAAGAAATTGTACTTGACATATATATAGGTTATGGTCCATGTACCTTTAACCTATGTTGCTTTTTTAGAAAATATAGTCATAACATATGAGTGTTTACTAAATTTGCAAACTTATTATATAGTGATTATTGAAAAGCTAAAGAAGTAAGAAGGATTTTCTACCATTATTATCAATTTGAAATTCGCAGGTAATAATTACTTACGAAGGTTTTTTCATTGTCCTTTTTAATGAAAAAATTCGAAGAAAATTATATTACCTACAAATTTTCATGTAATTCGCATTTTTCTTGTAGTGTATATATAAGGAGAAGTTGAAATCTTTTATTTATTTTGGGTGTTATAATATAAGGTTGCTGAGCTTAGAAAAATGTTGAATCATGAACAAAAAGTGCATGAATTTCTGGAGAAGGTGTATCAAAGAAAGGATATTGATTCATCTTTCAGCATTCCAAATTACCTTCCTCCTAAGGTAAGTTTTAATTCTTTAGTAAATTTCTTTTCTTTTGAAATTAGTGTGTTTATGCTTTAGTATTTGAGTCGAGGATCTATCAGAAATCGTATTTCTACCTTCACAAGGTAGAGGTAAAGTCTGCGTACACACCAACCCCACTTATGAGATTATACTGCGTATATATAATGATGTTGTGTTGCTACAATCAAACTTTTTACAACGACGTCATTTATCAGAATATAATTTGATTGCTAAAGCAAAATGTTATTACTAAAATGCAAATCTTAGCAGCTAAGAATGCACTTTGTTTTACTTTTTTTGATAAAGTAAATTTTTGAATATGAAGAAAACTACCTTCTGCCATCAAATTGGATATGATGTTTACTTTCTACCTAAGTTTGATTTAACCAACCATCCATATGTACCTACAAAAATTATGATACATATATATATACACACACACACTTATTGGTACAGGGTGCCACAACTAGGTGGCGCGAGGAGGTTGTTCATCTGAACCTCCTTTAATTGAATATTACATTATATATATATATATATATAATATTATGTAAAGTTGAAGTTATATTTTTATGTATATATATGTAGTATATGCTGATAATTCCCTTGACTTTATCGCGTGTTTGCATATGTAAATTTTGTAGATGAAGGAATTGTTAGCAGAACTAGCCATGGTTGAAAATGAAATAGCCAAATTGGAAGGCCAAATCAACAAGATTCAATGTGATGTTAACAAGGAGAAAGAAAACAATCAAGAAAAGGAGAAAGAAAACAATCAAGAAAATAAGTCCAAACAAGGACTTAACAACAACAAGATGAAAATACAAAATATATGTTCATCTTTACCCCCAAATCCAAATAAATTCAAGGGGCTAAATGACCAAAAAGTGCCATTTGAGACAAAAGCATTGCATTTCATTAGCAAAGCTATAAAAGGTGATTATGGTCTTAATGACTTTAGAATAAATAATGAGAAATTATTATTACAACCAATTATGAAGTCATCATCAAAAGTTATTGTTGATCATCATCAAGAAGATGAAAATCAATTTCATCAACAAGTTAGAACATTTGGAGAAAGGATTTCAAGGAAAAGTGGGATGATCAAGACACCTTCACCTCTAAGAGAACCAAGAAATCCAACACCTAGAGTAAGTCCTTTACTTTTAAATATTTTGATTCTAAATATATATTGTTAATATGTTGCTCGAATTTTTCAAAAATATTGTTAATTATGTCGAATCATTTAGAAATAATGTATTTTTAAAGAATTCGACAGGGGTATGATAAGATTTGGGAAGTCCAAGCAACATAGATTTGGTATGAGGGAAGTCATTTGATTTTTGCATATAATATTGACTTGAGATGAGTTTAATTAGAGTGTTTACATAATTAGTGAAAAATTATATAGCCGATTCTAGCTTACTTGGGATCGAGACGTAGTTTTATGTAGAGGTAACTCATTTTCATGAAAAATAGGTTTTACAAATATGTTTACAAAAACTAAAATAATATTAAAAAAATACAAGACATTTTTTTAATATTTGACTTTACGCCACCTACTCTGTTGAACCGCCCTTGATTTTTTCGCATTTTTCTAGAAAATGACTTCTATCATACCATACACCATCTCTTTTTTTTTCTTTCAAGATTTGTGTAATTTTCTTTCTTCAAACTGTTTTGAAATGCTTTACTTGAGTCAAATGATCTATTAGAAATAATCTCTCTGCCTCCACGATGTTCACGAGGTAGGCGTAAAGTCTATCAGAAAATGACTTCTGTCAAACCAAACACCACCTTTTTTTTCTCAAGATTTGTATAATTTTCTTTCTTCAAACTGCTTTGAAATGTTTTACTTGAGTCAAATGATCTATCGAAAACAACCTCCCTGCCTCCACGATCACCACAAAGGTAAGGGTAAGGTCCATCAGAAAATGACTTCCTCCGTACCAAACACCACCCCCTTATTGTTGTTGTTTATTTGTATATAATTTTCTTGACTTTAATTTTATCTTCTTCTTTTTAAATGTCTTTTCAGAGAGAAAGAAATGCAGAAATACCCAAATTCATGTCCACTCCAATGCATGAACTTCAACAAAAAGTTACCCAAAGTCCAATTCCAACAGAAGAAGACACAATCCATAGATGGACACCAAATAAATTATCAGAAAACATCATGAAATGTTTGGTGTTCATTTTTATAAGGTTACTTAGAACAACACGTGCAATGGAGTTAGAAAAATCAGGCCCAATTGCTAGTAGATCAAGCCCATTTTCATTGAGTTTTAGGGCCCATCATGAGCCCAATTCATCAAAAAATAGTAGTACAACAAGTGTTTTGATCCAACAAAAAGATTCAAGACAACAAGATCCATATGGTATTTTTGATTCAGAAGAATCTATTCCAAGAGATATTGGGCCTTACAAGAATTTGGTTAGATTTGCATCAACATCTATGGAGCCCAAATGCATCTCAAATTCCAACTCCATCCCTCTATTCCAAAAGCTCAAGTACGTTTTCTTCTTCTTTGTACTTGGATTTGCTGCACTTGAGTCAAGTGTCTTTCAAAAACAACCTCTCTACCTCCACGAGGTAGTGATAAGGTCTACATACATTTTACCCTCCCCAGATCCCACTATTTCAAAAGCTCAAGTATGTTTTCTTCTTCTTTGTACTTGGATTTGCTGCACTTGAGCTCCCTATCTTAAATTAAATTAAGGCCACTTCATGAAGTTTGGCTTTAGGTCCTCTATCTTGTTGAGACGGTCCTACAGACAACCAACACTTATAACATGTTAAATAATACCGATATTATAATTCTTTACACTATCGGCGCATATAAGTTAATTTATGACATATTTTTGATTTGCTAGGAGTAATATTTTCTTGTATTTTTGAAAATTGTGCAGGCTTATGATGAACAGTCTACAAAATGTAGATTTAAGATTGTTGAATTACCAACAAAAGCTAGCTTTCTGGATCAACATGTACAACGCTTGTATCATGCATGTACAATTGGATTAAATTTTTAATTTTTGAAATAAATTCCTATATTAATCTCAATTATTCCTAGCTTAATTAATCCAGTTATAATTAATACATATAATTTTTTTTGAATTATAATTCCAGGGATTTCTTCAACATGGACTTCCTTCTAGTTCTACTCCAGAAAAGTTGCTGTCACTTATGAATAAGGTTAGTTATTACTTTCTTCGTCTCAAATTATCTGTCGGTGTTTCGAATTTGAATTAAATTTCTTGATTATATTCCTTATTCACTTTTACTTGTCCAATATTTAAAAAATAGATGTTCACTTTTACTTGTCACTTTTAACATATCAAGGAATGACAATTATTTCTTTCATGTTTTACGGTCTTATCATTAATCACTTATTTCTCAAATCATGACCTAATACTAAACATCAATTAATATGAGTATTATAGTAAAATACTCATATGAATCATTGTTTCTTAAGGGGCGTGCAAAATGCAAACTGGACAAGTAAAAAAGTGAACGGAGGGAGTAGCAACTTACATGAGCATTATGATAAAATACATACATATCAATTATTATTTTTTCAAGAATGTGTAAAGTTCAAAGTGGACAAGTAAAACTAAACGTATGGAGTTTTATATTACCTAATTAAATATAATAGCAACTTACATGAGTATATATTCTAATTTTTATTTCAGGCAACTCTAAACATTGGTGGAAATACAATAAATGCACATGCCATTGAACATTTTATCTTGAGAAAACCAGTAAATTCACCTGCAAAAGAGGTACTCCTTCCGTTTCAATTTGTTGAACCTACTTTTCTTTTTAGTCCTTTTAAAAAAGAATGACCCTTTCCTTTTTTAGCAACTTTTTAATTTCAACTTTCCACATGACATGTTTACGACCACAAGATTAAAGGGCATTTTAGTACATTTGACATATCTTTAATTTAAGACCACAAGATTCAAAAGTCTTCTTGATTTTCTTAAACTCCGTGCCAAGTCAAAATAGGTCACTCAATATGAAACAAAGGGAGTAATTAATAAATCAATTACCTTTTACTTTTCTTATTAATAAAAACATTATTTTCTTCCAAACATTTGTTGAATTTAATTAATGTGTATGATTTCTTACATTTATAGGTGAATCGAAAAGGTGAAATAAAGAATGATAAAGAAAATATAGTACGTGAGCTGCATGGACTTGAATCATTTGATCCAAATGTTATGTTTGCATTATGTTGTGGCACACGTTCTTCTCCAGCAGTAAGTCTATACTATAAACTATTATTACTCGTGTTGCGGTTTTTTCCCGAACCCTATATGCGTGAACGCAAAATGCTGTATCGATTTGCCTTTTTATTTTTTTATTTTTATTGTTGATGTTTAATTTTTAGTGTTAATGAGGTTATCATATAGCCGATTATAAATCCGAATAAAAGAGGAGAGTTATAATAGATTTATAGCTAGCACAAAATTAGACAAAATATATTGAATTCACACAATACATGCACATTATGTTATATTAAACTTATCAAATGTGCTTATTTTAAAGAGTTGAAGTGCTTCATCAGAACAAATAAGTGTTTTTGAGTAGTAATAAAAGTTGGAAAAAGTAAATTTTTCCGAAGTATTTTGAGAACTTGATCAAATTAATTAAACACAATTTACTGCACAATATTGACAAAAGTGATTTTCAAATTGATTAGTCAAACACAACATGCTACTTTTTAATTTTTGTAGTGTTAGTGAGCTTATCACATTGCCGATTACAAATCCATATTAAAGAGGAGAGTTATATTCATAGCTAGCACAAATTTAGACAAATTATAATGAATTCACTCAATACATGCATTTTATGTAATATTAGACTTATCGGATAGAATTTGTCTGGTCAAAGCTTCTAAGAAGTCAAAAATATTTATTTTAAGGAGTTGAAGTGCTTGATCATAATAAATAAGTGTTTTTTGTGTAGTAGCAGAAGTTGAGAAAAGTAAATTTTCTCAAAGTATTTTTGAAAACTTGATCAAGTTAAACACAATTTTTGTTGCACGATATTGACAAAAGTGATTTTTAAATTGATTAGTCAAACACAACAAGCTACTTTTTCGAAAAGCATTTTTTTCAAAATAAAATTTAGCCAAACATGTTATGAAATGAGCTTAAATTGAGCGAGATAAAAAATTAGGATTAACTCATATAGTTGATCCATAGAGTTTCAAAAAATCGAGTTCTTAAATATCGTCACATAAATTGAAACGGAATACGAAAATCGTGTTATGATATATATACTAGTTCCCTTTCTTTAGTAAAGTGAATGTTTAGCATGTTAAATTCATTACAACTAATTATGAAAATAAATATGTAGGTGAAGATATACACAAGTGATGGAGTTATATCTGAGTTAGAAAAATCAAAATTGGAGTACTTACAAGCTTCATTAATTGTTACAAGCACCAAGAAGATAGCAATGCCAGAACTTTTGCTAAGAAACATTCATGATTTTGCCCATGATTTGGATTCATTAGTTGAGTGGATTTGTCAACAATTGCCTACATCTGGTTCATTGAGGAAATCTATTGTTGATTGCTTCAAAGGCCTTCACGGGGGAAAAGCATCTACAATTGTTGAAAAAATACCTTATGATTTCGAATTTCAGTATTTGTTATTTGTATGAACATGTCTTGTGTAAGTATAGATCGAATTTGAATCGATCAGTCGTTTCTTCTGTATAATTCAGTATTATCTCATTTTAAGTTCTTAATTCCTCAATACCTCTCGAGATTTCCTTTTGAGGACTCAAAGAAATATGCATGATTTTGCCCAAGATTTGGATTCATTAGTTGAGGTGGATTTGTCAACAATTGCCTATATTTGGTTCATTGAGGAAATCTATTGTTGATTGCTTCAAAGGCCTCCATGGGGGAAAGCATCCACCGTTGTTGAGAAAATACCTTATGATTTCGAATTTCAGTATTTGTTATCTGTATGAACATGTCTTGTGTAAGTATAGATCGAATTTGAATCGATCGAGAGTCGTTTCTTCTGTATAATTCAGTATTATCTCATTTTAAGTTTTTAATTCCTCAATACCTCTCGAGATTTCCTTTTGAGGACTCAAAGAAATATGCATGATTTTGCCCAAGATTTGGATTCATTAGTTGAGGTGGATTTGTCAACAATTGCCTATATTTGGTTCATTGAGGAAATCTATTGTTGATTGCTTCAAAGGCCTCCATGGGGGAAAGCATCCACCGTTGTTGAGAAAATACCTTATGATTTCGAATTTCAGTATTTGTTATCTGTATGAACATGTCTTGTGTAAGTATAGATCGAATTTGAATCGATCGAGAGTCGTTTCTTCTGTATAATTCAGTATTATCTCATTTTAAGTTTTTAATTCCTCAATACCTCTCGAGATTTCCTTTTGAGGACTCAAAGAAATATGCATGATTTTGCCCAAGATTTGGATTCATTAGTTGAGGTGGATTTGTCAACAATTGCCTATATCTGGTTCATTGAGGAAATCTATTGTTGATTGCTTCAAAGGCCTTTATGGGGAAAAACATCCACCGTTATTGAGAAAATATCTTATGATTTTGAGTTTCTGTATTTGTTATTTGTATGAAAATATTTTGTATATATGAATCAATATTATCTCATTCTGAATCCATAATCTCCCGATAACTCTCAAGATCCAATTTTGAGGACTCGCAGAATTATCCTGGCCATTTACTTTCTTTTGTTGTTGTTGTTGTGGTTGAGTGTTTTAGAAACCTTCATCAAGCAAAGTGTCCACTATTATTGAGAAAATACCTTATGATTTCGCATTTCAATATTTTTTATCTGTATAACAATGTCTTGTGTAAGTATAAAGTTTGAATCGACATAAAGCTAACCTTTTCTTCTGTATGAATCAATAGTGTCTCATTCTGAATCCTTAATCTCCCAATACCTCTAAAGATTCCATTGAGAGGACTCATTACGAAACTATCCTGAGAAGTGCCACAATCAATTCGAACAATAATGTTTTGAACTATATATCTCAATCTTGAATTATGTGTATGCGAATAATAGTGAGTGATAGCATTTTTTGGCCATTTACTTTTTTTTCCCCGTTGTTGATTGTTTTAGAGGCCTTCATAGGGGCAAAATGTTCACCGTTATTGAGAAAATACCTTATGATTTCGAGTTTCAGTATTTATGATATTTGTGATCTATATGAAAATGTGTTGTAAGTACAGAGTCCGAATTGATATATAGACTTTTTTCCTGTATGAATCAGTATTATCTCATTCTGAATCCTTAATTCCTCGATACCTCTCAAGATCCCATTTTGAGGTCTCACAGAATTATCCTGGCCATTTACTTTCTTTTTTCATTGTTGATTGATAATTCAGTGTGGAAACTCACATAATTAATAGTTCATACATAAAACTCGCAAAAAACATGATACTTCATGCGTTTTTCACCGTTCACTTTGTAAAATATGATTTATGAAACTCACTTTTTAATTTCTCTAAAAAAGTAATTTTACAAACTTATTTTTCTAAAAAAAATATTTTTTCCAAAATATTTAGATCAACCAAATGTAATGTTTTTCTTTTAAAAAAAACACATTCTCTAGGCAAATGAGAAAATCCTTTTTAAGGTTGTACCATAGGCACAAAAATTAGAGTCAACCAGAATGCTCCACGTGTCACCATTTCCGGACCCAAACCCCACAATTCCAATTCCCTTCTGCACGTCACTTGACGTCCGTCTCCACTTCCTCTGTCAGCTCAGTCCCCATTACTGAAACAGAGCCCAGAGGCACCTCCCACTTCATTCCTTTTGCTTTTTTCAGTTTTCTCCATGCATTTAGTGTGAAAATTTCATCTGGGGTTTGTTTATTTTCTTGTTTTTTCTGTTAAAGAATGGAGTTTTTTTTGTTGAATCAGTGAAAATGGAAGTATGATCAGAGACCCCTTTTAGTTCTTGTTTATGCAAGGTTCTTTTTTGCTCCCTTTTCTTTATTTATAGTTGCATTTGCATGCATTTTCTCATAATTCTTGAATCATTTGGTTGTCCACGTTAATCTTTTAGTTCAAGTTGCTTTTTATACCCTATTGATTGAACAAGAAACACGTGATGTGATTTATAACAAGTTTAGTTTGTTTTCTTTTTTGTTTGTTTCTTGCATTTAATATCTGTTACCGTATGTTGTTGTTTATTGTGTTTTGATTATCGCACTATTTTGTTGTTGTTAGTGTTCTTTTCCTGAATGCAGTTGACATGTTTTCTTCACTGCTGTTTTTTTCTTTTCATAACTACTTTGATTTGCTGCACTTGTGGCCGAGGGTCCTTCGGAAATGGCCTCTCTACCCCCACGATGTAGGGGTAAGGTCTGCGTACACGGGGCCAGACCCCACTTGTGGGATTATAGTGGGTATTATGTTGTTGTTGTAGTTTGTTTTCCTTTGTATTCATGTTGCTGAAGTTTTAGTTCTTTCATATGACCTGTGGCTATCAAGTTAAACAAGTTTAAAAATAGCATATATTGTGAGACTCCGTTGGGGTGTTTAGCCAAATTTTTGTTCCATAATTTGTTGATTAGATGATTCCTTTTAGTTATTATTATGCATATTTCCAATAAATTTTTTGACAGTTACCTTTCTTAATGGTCATTTTGCAATCTTTGGAGCTTCTAATCCTGGAATACGAAGTAAATGTATATGCCTAAAGGCAGTGGCGGAGCCACGATTTTCACTAAGGGGGTTCAAACACACGAAGAAGCCAAAGGGGATTCAACATCTATTATATATATACATAAAAATTATTTAACCATGTATAAACAGTGTAATTTTCCGTCAAAGGGGGTTCGGATGAACCCCTCAGCTCTACGTAGCTCCGCCCCTTCCTAAAGGATGTTATTCAATTGGTATTTCCGTTAAGTATTTCCAAATGGATGAAATACAATGGTAGTTGACTAGTTGTTACTGAGAATTATTTCTTCATATATACTACAAATACACATGACTCTCTTGAGCGCGGCCCTTCCCTTGACTCTGCTTGAACGTTGGGCTGCTTTGTGCACCGGGCTGCCCTTTCTTTTGATATGTTGTCAAGGCGAGTAAACCTATGCTTAATCACCTAATTTGACATTCAAAGCTAGGTATAGATGAAAAAGAGAAGCCATAAATTGTTTTTCTTGAAAGAAATCAGTGCATATTTTCTTGTCCAATACCTTGTTCAGTTCTTTATCATACGTATTCTCCTTTTAATTCATTTCCTAATGTGTTAGAAAAAGTAAACGAAGCAACTTGCATTAAGGCCTCCTTCAGCTGAGCTTTCAACAGCAGAAATTGACCATGCTGAGGCTGACATTTTTCTTGTTCTGTTTCTGATAGTTATTCTCAAGAATCTGTTAGGAAAATTTGGACAGACGAGTAAAATGCAAACTGCTGTGGATCCGTTCGAGTACAACTGGAAGACACCGAATGAGAGTGCGAAGAGTTTTCAACAGGATCCTGAACAGGTAGCTAAGATGACTAGTTTAGATTTCACTTAGTCCAATTAATCCTAAAGCATCCTTACTGCTTTACTTCATATACTTTTGAGTTTAAATACTTGAAGGATTTGGAACTTTTAAGCTTGACATTTTTAGCTGTTCAAGAATATTGTGCGATTTTGATCTACAATATTCTTTTAAATGATTCGCTTAAACTGTTATGATTTTTTTAGGTTGTAGGTGCTGCATCTGTTTATTTTGCGTCAGAGGAGGAAGCAATAGGAGTGGAACAATTATTAGCAGAGCCTGAGTATGATGATATAGTTGATACTCTTCTAGATTTTAACACATGTGCATTCAGTGTTCCAGAGAGCTACTTTAAGGATTTTTCAGCTACGGAGTCTGTCTTAACAAAAAGTAATCACGGTAATAGTCTTAACAACTTGAGGTTAAATGCCTATTGACTGCTGATTTCTATTTATATTTCTTTGTTTTGTCCATAACTAATGATATTTTGATCTCTGACCTTTCACCTAGATGCCGTTCAAAGAGGGCTTAGTGAAGAGGATAAAACAAGGGAGAAGGTATTTACCCTTGTGAGCAGTCATAATTTGTTAATCCTATATTCTAGAGTGTTTATGTGTTTTAATCTGTTCGCGGTATGTCTGATTAGTTTGAAGTCAATGAGTTTAATCTTCTCCTTGAATGAGAACTTCCACCAATAGTGTCGTGTATTAATGCTTACCAGATTGTTGGGATCTAGATTTGAGGTACCATAAGCAGTATCATTATGATGTCTTTCGAAGGAACTTATAAATGAGGGTAATACAATTGATGGTTAGTTCCAGTAAGAGGAGCTTAATCAATCATTTGCAATCACCTATGCTAGGAAGTACAAAACATTTTCTGGTGAATCTAAAGAATAAACTTTGACACTCGGTATTATCTTTCTTGAAATCAATCATTTGCAATCACCTAATGCCCTCATATGCCTCATGGTAACATGTTTTTCTCAGTTTCATCCCATATCATAATCAAGTCCAATTTGTTTTTTCTCTTTTTGTTGTTCCACAGCCTTCCATTATTACTGATCATTTGTAGATACCTGATTTTGCAGTTTCTTGATGGATTGTCAAATGGATGTGATGAAAAACATTGCCCTATTTCATGGGAAGATTACCTTTTGGGTAAGCATTTGTTGTTTCTCCCTTATCATGCCAGTCTACGCTTTCCTTTTCTTCCTTTGTTTCTGTCCTAAATGAATATTTTGTTAATTTCAGTCATCTTATTCTCGATTTATTAGATATTGAACTTGAGGAAGAGACTCCCACCCTCGATGATGTCACAAGAAATGTATCCTGTATGGGGAATGTGAATTTGGAGAACCAGCTAGCTGATTCAGACGGAAGAAATTGTGGCATTCATGTGTTGAAGTTGTCTGATGCAAGTACCTCATCCGATCATGAAGCTGTGCTGTTAGACAAATTTGAGGACATGTCAACTGATAAACTACTCAAGGTGTTCAGGAAGATGGTTGGACATCAAACTTCGGTTGTAGATAAGCAATGGCTGAAACCCCACATGATATTTGGCTTGGAAAACCAGGAGATGTCAGACAAGAATTTCAGTTTTCCGAAATGCTCTCTTGATTCGAGTGAAAATCAAGGAGCTAAAGTCCCACCAGCCAATTGCGAGAATCTCCTTACAGCATCTACTGCCTTTGCTAGTATATTCACTTTCAGAAGAAAGCCAAGGGTTCAGCACACGAAAAAGAGAGAACATATCCAATGGAATTCCTTCAAATGCTCATCTTCTGCAGCAAGTGAAATACAGTTTGAGTCTCCAGATAAGTGGGATAGCAAGGAGTCGGCTGAAGAAAATGTAACATGTGGTGGAACGAAATTAGGAATATCTGAACAGTATCTGAAATGTAAATCTTCGCGGGGAAGATTTGGCCGGCAATATTATCGCAGAGGAGCTAGAGTATCATCACAAGGTCTTGGTAAAAGAAATATTCAAGTTGGATGTGTCCAAATTCCACATGGTCTGCCCATTGAGAACCGGCTTATCAGGACGGAGGTTAGTGAACTACAAATAAAAAGGAGTTCCAGACTTTGTATTGACCTTCATATTTTCTCCAAGGAAGTTAACTCCTTCTGGGAATGTTCCTCAGAAATTGTTTCAGATTTCCACTTTATTTTTCAGTAGTTTTGTCCGTGTCTCATCTCATATGTTGAATGTATTTGTTTAGGATTAAATATCTCTCATCAATTTCAATGTTTAATACTCTTGTGGCGGGCATTTCATTTGCTCGAACATGTCATCCTTGTTGTATCTGCTTCATGCTGGGATGACACAAAGCGTAAAGACACATCCACTTTTAGATGGTGTTCTTTCAGATTATTGCTACTTCTTTTGATGCTTCAGACATTCTTTTTATAATGAGTATGCTTCATGGGTCAATCTTGGTGCTTATGTTTTCGCTGTCCACTTCAGGGACATTTATCCAAAGATTGCAAGGCTAACAGAGCCTATAACGGCAATATCCATTCAGCTGAGGCACAAGATGATCCTTCTGGCACCCTTTCTGACCAGTCTAGTGATAATACATCTGAAGATGATTGGACTATAGGGTGCGAAACCCGAGGTACTAACCAAGAAAGAAAACACAACAAGTATTGGTCAACACCCGAGGTCCTAAAGTTGGTGGAGGGTGTTTCCAAGTATGGTGTTGGCAGATGGAGTGACATAAAGAAGATGTTTTTCCAATCGTCTGTGCATCGTAGTCCAGCTGATCTGAAGGTACTTAACCGTTTAGTGACATATAATTTGCTGCTTTCCATGATTTCTTTTGGTATGATCTTTTAGTCCCTTGCTTCTGTCAGGACAAATGGCGGAATCTCCTGAGGGCTAGCTCCCAACGATTGCAGAGGCGGAGAGGGGTATTGTATTCTTCCTATCAATTGAAACCTTTAATCTACTCGTTTTTCGTTTCAATCTTAGTTCAAAACTCATTCTCTTTTATGATTCTTTGCACATAATCATAGGAACATCATGTTGCGAAGCCACATCTAATCTTATCCCTTTTCGTTTCAATTTTATGATTCTTGGAGTTTATGCTCTTCTCTGACAAATAGAAGAGAATTCATGGAAAAACT
The DNA here is from genome assembly GCA_003996215.1 of Jaltomata sinuosa. Classification (NCBI taxonomy): domain Eukaryota; kingdom Viridiplantae; phylum Streptophyta; class Magnoliopsida; order Solanales; family Solanaceae; genus Jaltomata; species Jaltomata sinuosa. The sequence goes on from QJPP01007239.1 coordinate 547,452, forward strand.
CTACTAGTTGTCTTGTTATAATTTAAGCCGTGATTATTCTACAGCACGGAGATAAGTATACATGCCATCTATTTAGATCTGCTACATCTGTTTTGTGGTCTTTTCTCATCCTCGGATGTGAATTTCATTTTGAGGTTCAGGTTTATAGGAGGACAGCATGTGACAGTACTGGTGCTCGAAATTCTTGAATAGCATATCGTTTTATTAGAAGCTTCAGTAAATAACGGAAGAAAGTTAATTGCCTAAAAGAAGACTTATAATCAGTGGCGGAGCCAGGATTTTCACCAAGGGATTGCAAAATATAAAGAAGATAAACACACGAAGAAATCTAGGGGATTCAACATCTGATAATATATACATAAAAAACACTTTTGACCTTATTTATATAGTATAATTTTCTGACAACGAAACCCCTTGCAGTACCCTGGCTCCGCCCCTGCTTATAATCAACTCGTATACTACATCTTTCAGCAGGTTTTATCTTTTATGATGCAAAAACCATGTTGATATATCATACATGCTTCTTTCTCAATGGCTTAGCATCTTTCATATGACCTTTTTATATTCAAACTACAAGACTTGCTGCAGGTTGATGCAAAGAAGAAGCATGGCGTGCCCTCGATTCCTCACGATGTGTTAAACCGTGTTCGTGATCTTGCTGTCATCTATCCATATTCGAGGCAACATAGATCAAGAACTGCATCCCTCGCCTCTTCTTCGAACGTGGAGTCTGATAACCAGTGCTTCTCTGTGAATGAGCAGAACACATTGAATCTCACATATTAGATACTAAAGTACTTAGAAGGGTCATACTTGTGAAAAAAGATAGATACCTTTGACAGCAAAATTCTTAGTAGTATATATTTTTGCAAGCAGCAACTAATTCTAAACTTGTACAAGTTCCAACTAGAGAAGCCAAATTTCTAACAGATCGTAATTACTTCTATTCTAGTTAAACTCCTGTTGTCAGAAAATATGTGCTACTACGTGGCTCGGACTCTTCAAAAAATGTTGACGGGTGCGTGTCGGATTCTCCAAAAATAGTGTATGTTTGAAGGAATCCGGCATGGGTGCGGCAAAATTTTTGGAGAGTGTTGAGCAACTTAGATGTGCTAAGACTGAAGAAAGTGGTTTCAGTTGTTATCTTGTTGATACTGTTGGGGTTTGCCTTGGAATTGGCACCAATGTTATTATTATTATTATTAACTACTTATTCTTTCACTTTTATTTTATTTAGTATGATGATGATATAGTATGAGCTTAAATAAAGAATTGGGAATTCATATAAGCGACTCAACTTGTTTGGAACTGAGACGTAGTTATGGTGGTTATTGGCATGAGTTGGTTAATTTTTGGGCCATTAATTGTGGAATATGTGCGTTCGGTTGTGTTTTCGCTCAAATTTTGTGGGTGCGTTCGTGACGACCTATATTAGATGATGCGCATTGTTTTCGAAAGGCGAACATAACTTTTGTTAACTCGAAATGAGCCACGAAACATGAATTGAGGTTTTTGTAATTTTTATGTGTGTTAATTCATGAATTTTGTGAGATATGTGTGTCCGACAGTATTTGCGCTCAAATTTTGTGGGTGCATCTGTGACGACCTATTAAATAATGCGTATTATTTTTGAAAGGTGGACGTAACTTTTTTTTACTCGAAGTGACTCATGAAACAGGAATTGAGGATCTTTTGATTTTTCGTGTGTGTTTATTAAGCTTGAAGTTTTTGTCGGGATCAAAAATTCAAGTCCACTTATTTTCAAGGTCATTCTCGTAAATCACACCGTAAAAGGTGGCTATTTTTTCAAATTTCATCCAACAATTTTATCATCAAGCCCATAACCAAAAAAAAAAAAACAAGGCCCAAAACCCAAACCCCAAAGCCCAAAATCATGTAAATACACCTTTTCTTTTCTTTTCCATATACATTGAATCCAATTGAGATCTTCAAGAAATACCATATTTTTCAACTCTTTGAGAGCTCAAAAATGGCAAAATCAGCTGCATTTTTCAATTTTTCCACAAGACCCATTTGCTTATTCATAGTATCTGTTACTTTGTTGTTGTTGTACACATCAAGATTTGCTGAAGCTGGAGATTCATCTGCCTTTGTCAAGAAGACTATTTCTTCTCACAAAATTGTTATCTTTTCCAAATCTTATTGCCCGTTAGTTTCTCTCTCTCTCTCTCTCTCTCTCTCTCTCCCTTTAAGCTCCTTTTTCTGCTTTTTTTGTTGATGGGGTTTTTAGCTTATTACTCCCTCCATTTTAATTTGTTTATCTGATTTTGATTTGACGCGGAATTTAAGAAAGTAAAAGAATAATTTTGAATCTGGTGCTTTTAATTTGTTTGTCCGGTTTTAACTTGGCACGGAGTTTAAGAAAATAAATGGAACTCTTGAGTCATATAGTTTTACTTTATTTGTCTGATTTTGACTTGAGAAAGTTTAGAGAACTTTTAAATGGTGTAGTTTTAATTTGTTTGTTTGCTTTTCACTTGACACGTAGTTTAAAAAATTAAGAATACTTTTGAATCTTGTGGTTATTAATTAAAGATACGTAGTGTGTATCAAAATGTTCTTTAATCTTGTATTTTTAAACATATTATGTGTGAAGTTGAAATTAAAGAGATGTCGAAAGGAAAGAGACATTCTTTGTGAAATGGACGGAAAAGAAAGTAAGACAAACAAATTGAAATGGAGGGAGTATCTGTTGTTTCATTTGTAATTCTGGATCATATTTTGATGTCACTTTGTAATGCAGTTCTATCTTTGTTCTTTGTTATGGTCTTTGATTGTTTTTTTTTAGATTGATCTTTGTCAAATTGATATGATGAATTCCAAATTGGGTGACCCTTTTTATTAGTTAGAGTTACTCTGTCGAAAGTGAGCATAAAGTTTGTGTCTTTGATGAATTTGAACAAAAAGTTAATTGAAAAATATTGAAGCATGCAAGGAAGAAGCTCTTCTCATGAGGATTTTAATGTGAGAAAGAGGGTTGTAATACATTTTGTCAATTGTTTGTATACTTTTGCACAAAGATCTTGATTTTGGTTTCTTAGTTGAGTTACACTTTGTTTGGATGGTTGCCACATATTGTTTCATAATGTATTGTATTGTTTTGATCAATACAGTGTTTGGATAGATTGTATCAGTTTCCATCGTTATATAATGTTCACACAACCTACACGAAAAGTAGGGTACAAGATAGAACTACCATAAAAAGGTAGGGTAAAGGATCAAATAGGATTATTAAATAGTACTTAATAAGCAAAGACAAAATGAGAAAAAGAAAAAGAGGTAACAACGCGATCACACTGAATTGGTCGTTACACAAAATGGAACTTTTCGTCGTCACGTAACAATGGATTTAATCATACGATACAATAAAATTTAAGTAACAATCAAAGCAAACATTGTGTTTAAACTAACAATACAATACAATAGGTAATAACCATCCCAAGCGGTTAATTATTGGATGGATAGATGCAAAAACGTGGAACATTTTCCCCTCTTACAATGATTTAGCTCTTTTGATTCACTTTAGCATCATACCTTCTTTTATTTAGTTGTCTTTGACTTATTAATTTTAATAAGAATCGGTCTTTATGATAGTGGATGTGTACTCTGATTATTCCGTGAGGTTATAGTTGAATCTTACGCTGTGGAAATCGATGGAAAAGAAAGTAAAAATGGTTGTCTCTTTCTACTTAAGTTGTTTAGGCTTGCTAACTTTGGTGCGTGTCAATTGATAATGCTGAATAGTATATTACATAAAACTACAAAAATGAAGAAGTTTCATTTACCTTGCTTATTGTTATGTCTAATCAAAGACCCCAAGGATCTATCTTTTTCGCTAAAGGGTTATGGGGAGCAAAATAGATCATAGCTTGGTTAAGGTCTGTGTTACTGTGTACAGTCCAGCCTCCCTAGACCCCACTTGTGGGATTACACGAGGTATGTTTTTGTTGTTGTTGGTTATGGCGAGCAAAGAGGTAAAAGGAGGATATTCAATCATAGCTTTGTTAATTATTCAATCTTAGCTTGTTTAATTAGACAGAAGGATAATACATGAAAATAAGGTGGGAATGAGGAGGTGAGTGAAGTTAATTCCTATTTCTAATGCTCTACTATCAGAAATCTATGGTTCTGAGGGACATTATCCTTATTTTCCCTTCCATTTGCAGATTAATTCCTTCCGGAAAAGCTTTAAGCCTTTAACCCATTAGACCCCCAAGTAGAGAATAAGGAGTTTTTAACGAGTGGGTTTTCTTCTATTTTGTTGCAATATAGTTTTGTGACTATCTGTTGTTTTGTTTATTTGTTATATATCTTGGACTGTTTTGAGCCGAGGGTCTATCGGAAACAACCTCTTTACTTCACTCTGGGGTAAAGGTACGGTCTGCGTGCATTCTACCCTCCCCAGACCCCACTTTGTGGGAATATACTGGGTATGTTTTGTTGTTGTATTACCTGTAGGAAATATAATTTTTCCTTTTTTAGGAGCATGGATAACAAAATTCAAAGAGATACCAAGCTTTTCATAAGAAGTAAACAGTATCCATAAACAGGAGTTTGAACGACAAGTAGGGTACGTTGACTTGGAGGAGAAAGATATTGGTCATACTCCACACGTCTATAAAAATTGAATTGGGGTCAGGGTTCTCAAGTCTTTGAAGAAAATGGCATGCTAAAAATATAGTGGTTGATCTTTGAATTGCTCCAGTTTATGGTTTCATTATTGTTCTACAAAAATTATGTTGCGGAGTCTGCACTAGAGGGAGGGATGTAGATGCTGTTGGGTGGCGTTGGTGAGAATTGCATTAAACTATGTGTGCAATATGCTCTCTGCTTAAATTCTGAAGATAATATCAGAGAAACAGTCCTGTTACCTTCTGAATGCATCATTTAAATTGATGAAAGGATTATATTTCATCACTAAACGGACAATTAAAGCGGCCTCCTGTGCTTTTTTTTTCCTTTCAATTCTGAAGTTCTCAAGTAAATTCTGTTTTGTTCAGTTGCGAGATTGTGAATATGACGCACAATATTCATGAGACAATGCAACATGTATCTGCCAGCAAAACACATGCCTCAACATCTATTAAGAATGTTTGATATCCAGAAGATCAAAATGACTGTCAACTAATTATAGACTCAATAATTTTCCTATTGGAAACCTATTTTGTACATATTCAACTTCTTAAAAGTGTATGTAATGTTGAAGTGGAGAAGGGTAGAGGGGTGGACCCATTATCCCCGAGTTTCGAAGGCTTTGGTTGGCCTAAAGGTTGGCTCCGGACTGATTTCTCGGTCTTAAAAAAAGTACATATATTATGTCCTGACATGCAAACACTATTTATTTGTGTTTATTGGTATGTTATATCAACTGTTTGTTCAATTTTCTATTGCTTTGCAGATACTGTAAGAAAGCAAAGGCTGTATTTAAAGAGTTGAAGCAAAAACCTTACGTCGTTGAGCTTGATGAGAGAGGTATCTTTCCATTGCCCCCGTCTCACCCCCAAATTTCTTTTATTAATCCCCACATGTTGTAAGAAAGGATAATAGCTGCCTACCTTCTAAGGTTTTCTCAACTGTTTACAACAGTAGCTAAGTAAAATTGTAAGATAAAACAGATTACATCTCATTAGGGTTGCCATCAACCAATCACATTTTCTACAATTTCTTTACAAGGGATTGAAACACTTCCAGTCGATTGGACTTATCCAATTAAAGAAACTCTTCCAGTGAATCGAGTGTTGGAGAAATGTTATTGCATGCATTATCACATGCAGACTGTTGGAAACCTCATTAATATAGAGAATAAAGTTTTGGTTGAATGCTCAAATTCATGTCGTATCAAAAGCCAACCATTTAAGTCGGCCTCTCACCAATAAGACCAAATTTCAGGATACTTGTAAACCTTAATATGTATAGAGATTTGTAGTATCCCGTTACAAAGATTATAGATTATAATGAAACTCAAAAGGGTTTATATTACTTATCCAAAAAGAAAGTATGGATTTAAAAGCGCTTATATATGCCGTAAGCTTACTCCTCTTGTTGGTGTAAAGTTGGGGGTACTTTGCAGGTAACGAAACACTGAATTGAGAGACAAGTAGGGAAAAACAACACTTTTTTCCTAGAATATACTAAACTAATTTATTGGATGACATCCTTGATGTTATGATACAATTTTCTTAACTCTTTTTCTTTTGTTTAAGACTGAGGCTCCTGTATGTCCATGTTATTTTCTCTTGCATCTCGTTTGTTCCGCCTCCCCGTTGGGTAGGCTAGCTTTTAGGTGATTAGGTCTGTACTTCTTCACTCAAGAAAGTTCTACACTTTGCTTATTATTTTCACCTAGCAACCCGAGCCCTTGAAGCTTTGGAATGATTTAATGTCCTAGATTATCCACCTCGCTGTTTCATACATCTAACACTTCCAATTTGCCGAAGACCCTTGTGGGCGTTAGCAGCAGAGTTGGGATAGAACTTTCCCTTCGTTTGGACCTGAGAGGGGGGTGGGTGATGGGGGGCAGATCATGTCTTTGGTCAGAATCTTTACTCAAAATTCTGTTTTCTCCTCTTGTCAGATGATGGATGGAGCATCCAGGATGCCATTAGTGAGATCGTTGGCAGACGCACCGTGCCACAAGTTTTCATTAACGGAAAACATATCGGAGGATCAGATGGTAAGCTAACTCATCAAAGCATATCTTAGTTCTCTGCTGCCTTTCGACAGTCATAATCCTGTGTTGACAATGTTATTTACTGTACAGATACCGTCGAGGCCTATGAAACTGGGGAACTAGCTAAACTTCTTGGTGTTAATGCAAAGAATGAAGATCTTTAAGCTGAATTTGTTCCATGGTTTCAAACTCAATGACATTCTATAATATGATAGTCACAAGTTTTTTGCAGCCTTTAGTCCCTTTGAAAGATGTGGAGCCTCTTTTTAATAACAACTTCAAATATTTGCAGACAGTATTAGGAGAATGGACTTATTATTGTAGGATTTAATTTTTTTTGGTTTCCCATCTGGTATCCGATACTCGTATTGGAGCTCGACTAATTGGGATTCGCACGGGTAGGTGTCATTCAGGGGTAGCGCTCCCTTCTAAAGATTTTTTCATATCCAGGACTCGAAATTGGGACCTCTGATACGGTAAAAAACTTATGAAATGGTAAAGAAATGATAATGTTAGTGCACTCATAGTCATACATTGAGGAAAACCAAACCAATGTACATCTACAATGATCTATGTTGATTTATGTTTTTACCAACAGTTTTATGTACAAACCTTTGCATAAATAACTATTCGAGGCGCGGAAAGCTAGCTCGGACGCCACAGTCATTAAAAAAAAACATTAGAACATATCATATATGAGAAACAAATTCAGAATTTTTTTACTTAGGATCATCAAATAGAAACTTGTCCACTGGTAGCGCAAGACATGTATCGTCTTTTTTCACCTCGATGTTGACTCATCATATCATGGGATTGAAGAAGGTCCAAGGGTTTGGTTGTTCGTCGATTCAAGTGATACGTGAGTTGGATTTAGGACATCGTGAGAATCACCTTTTGACTGTCCTAAATTAAGTTGTTATTATGATCAGATGAAATGGAGATTCAAGAAATAATTGTGGAGGACTACATTTGCCACCAAACTTAAAATTTACTCTCTTCGTTCAAAATTACTTGTCACTTATTTTCTAATTAGATTTCCACTTTTACTTGTCATTTTTGAAATATCAAGGAATGACAATTTTTTTTTTCCTATTGTACCCTTAGCATTAATTGTTTATTCTCCAAACTAATTTCAAGACACAATAATAACCATCAATTAATAATTATGGTAAAATAACCATGTTAATAATTATTTTCTTAATTAGTGTGTCAAGTCAAAAAATGACAAGTAAAAGTGAAAAAAAATAAATAGAATTTTTGATTTTAAACTTGTTATCGAATTCATAATCGTCATAGTTACTGGATTCACAATTAAATATTTATACATATTTAAGCAATTATTGAAGTTGTTGCAACAACTTCAATGTTATATCCCAGCAACTAGTGAATTTATTGCATAACAAATCCAAAAATTGTTGTAACAACTTTAAATTATTTGATGTAATAACTATAAAGTGATGGGTGAATGTATAAAATTTGATTTGGATCACCTAGGAGATATTTTGGACATTCCATGATAGTGAAATCTTATTATCTAATCTCCCTCCGTCATTTTTCCTTGTCTACTATATTAAAAATAGTTATTTAATTTTACTTGTTCAATTAAAAAAATGAAGAGATAATTAATGTACCAATTTGTGTCTATTTTGCCTTTGTTATAAATTATAGTCATTTTCTCAATGTATTTTCCACAATATTAAATTTATTATATTCAACGGGTGATATAACAACATTATCAATCTATTTATTGCTCCTTAACGGGTGTGTCACATTAAACATGGACAAGTAAAAATAGACGGGGAAATATTACTTGCTCACACGTCTTGAATACGTGTGGTACATGTAATTTAATGAAAAGAAGAATTTGTGAATTTTGTCCATAAAGTATTTTTTTTTATAATTTTCTAAAAAAAATTGGTGTGTTGATTTAGAGAGCAACAGATTTTAGTTGTTACAAGCATTTCTTTGAAATGAAAAGTAAAGTTTGAAGTAAAAGTAGTTACTACTCCCTCCGTTCCTAAAAAGTGATCATTTTACTTTTTTATTTTGTTCCTAAATAAGTGATGATTTAGGCTTTCAAGATTAAATTGATCATATTCTTTTAAATTTACCTCTGTTTACATAATCAAAAACCATTAATTAGAAAAGATCACATTAAATATACAATAAAATTTAATTAGGGGCAAGGTAGTAAAAATAATTTTTATTTTCTAGGAGAGAGCAATTTCTTAAGGGGTGTGCTCAACCTAAAATGATCACTTATTTAGGAATGAAAGAAGTATCTCAGGCGCTTTGAATACGTATGGTACATGTAATTTTATGAAAAGGAGATTTTGTGAATTTTGTCCACAAAGTTTTTTTCTTTTTAATTTTATGAAGAAAAAAATTGGTGTATTGATTTAGGGAGCAATAAATTTTAGTTGTTACAAGCATTCCTTTGAAATGAAAAGTGAAGTTTGAAGTAAAAGTAGTTAATACTCTCCCCGTTCCTAAAAAAGTGATCATTTTGCCGTTTTATTTTGTTTCTAAATAAGTGATCATTTAGACTTTCAAGATTAAATTGATCATATTCTTTCAAATTTACCCCTGTTTACATAACCCACAACCATTAATTAGAAAAGATCACATTAAATGTACAATAAAATTTAATTAGGGGTAAGATAGTAAAAAATACTTTTTATTTTCTAGGAGAGAGCAATTTCTTAAGGGGTATATTCAACCTAAAATAATTACTTATTTAGGAACAAAGAAAGTATCTCACGCGCCTTGAATACGTGTGGTACATGTAATTTTATGAAAAGAAGACTTTGTGAATTTAGTCCACAAAGTATTTTTTTTAAATAATTTTATGAAGAAAAAAATTGGTGTGTTGATTCAGGGAGTAACAAATTTTAGTTGTTACAAACTTTCCTTTGAAATCAAAAGTAAAGTTTGAAGTAAAAGTAGTTACTACTTCCTTCGTTTCTAAATAAGTGTTCATTTTGCCCTTTTATTTGTTCCTAAATTAGTAATCATTTAGGCTTTCAAGATTAAATTGATCACATTCTTTCAAATTTATCCTTATTTATATAACCAAAAATTATTAATTAGAAAAAATTACATTAAATATACAATAAAATTTAATTAAAGGTAAGATACTAAAAACACTTTTTATTTTCTAAGAGAGAGCAATTTCTTAAGGGATGTGCTTAACCTAAAATGATCACTTATTTAGGAACGAATGAAGTATCTCACGCGCCTTGAATACGTGTGGTACATGTATTTTATGAAAAGGAGACTTTGTGAATTTTGTCCACAAAGTTTTTTTTTTATAATTTTATGAAAAAAAATTGGTGTGTTGATTTAGGGAGCAACAAATTTTAGTTGTTACAAACTTTCCTTTGACATCAAAAGTAAAGTTTGAAGTAAAAATAGTTACTACTCCCTTCGTTCCTAAATAAGTGATCATTTTTTTTTATTTTGTTACTAAATTAGTGATTATTTAGGCTTTCAAGATTAAATTGATCATATTCTTTTAAATTTATCTTTGTTTACATAATCAAAAATCATTAATTAGAAAAAATCATATTAAATGTACAATAAAATTTAATTAAGCGTAAGATAGTAAAAACACTTTTTATTTTCTAGGAGAGAGTAATTTCTTAAGGAGTATGCTCAACCTAAAATGATTACTTATTTAGGAACGAAGGGAGTATCTCACGCGCTTTGAATATGTGTGGTACATGTAATTTTATGAAAAGGAGACTTCGTGTATTTTGTCCACAAAGTATTTTTTTTTATAATTTTATAGAAAAAAATTGGTGTGTTAATTCAGGGAGCAACAAATTTTAGTTGTTACAAACTTTCTTTTGAAATGAAAAGTAAAATTTGAAGTAAAAGTAGTTACTACTCCATTCGTTCCTAAATAAGTGATCATTTTGCTTTTTTATTTTGTTCCTAAATAAGTGATTATTTAGGCTTTCAAGATTAAATTGATCATATTTTTTCAAATTTACCATTGTTTACATAATAAAAAATTATTAATTAGGAAAGATCATATTAAATGTACAATAAAATTTAATTAGAGATAAGGTAGTAAAAATACCTTTTATTTTTTAGGAGTGATCAATTTTTTAAGGAGTGTGCTCAACCTAAAATAATTACTTATTTAATACTCCCTCCGTTCCTTTTTAGTTGTCATGATAAGACTTTGCACAACAATTAAGAAAAATTAATTAGGAGTGTAATTTGACTCATATGTCCCTAATTAATCTTTGTCTATTTATGTGTCTCTTAGTTTTAAAGTAATTAATGCTAAGGACAAAGTTGAAAAAAAGTAATTAATTCTCTCTTGTTTCTTTAAATTGACAAATATTTTGGAATAATTATTTTAACAACTAAAAAGAAATGGAGAAAGTAACTAAGAGAGTAATAATTAACACGATTTTCAAAGCAAACTTTGAAAATTGACAGTTGACTAGATCAGATCCAACCATGCAGTTGTCCCCCAAGCAAACTCATAAAAGGAGTAACAAACTATTTGTCCTATTTTTACTTGCCACCGAATTTAAAAAGTTAAAAGAACTATTGAATCTTTATCGTTTTAAATTAAAGATATGTAGAATGTATCAAAATATCTTTTATTCTTATCATATTGATTTTTAAATATATCATGTAGAAAATTAAAATTAAAGAGTTACAAAAAAAAATATTTTTTAAACATACTAAAAAGAAAAGTAAGATAAAACAAATTGAAAGAGGGAAAGATTTTAAATAAACTTTGGAGGTTAATTTATAAAAGAGTTTCAAGAAATTCATAAATAATATTAAAAAAATAGTTTTTTTTAAAGTCATTATATTGACTTCTACATGACCCAATAGCTTTAGTCGTAATATTGTATTCGTGCTCAGAAATTCACTGAATATGTATAAATAATTTATCAAAAATTTAATAAACTATCTTTTTTAATATTTACAATCATAAACTCAAAATTCTGGTTCTATCACCGCACTGATACATTGACGAGCCACTTTCGTTCGGAAAATTATAGTGTTTAATTAGGTCAATTTTTTTATTTTTCGTATATATCCTTATATATTGATACGACTACCCTTAATTTTTACGTGTTTTTTTTTTCCTATTTTGATGACTTTTAGTAAAATTTCTGACTCCGCCACTGTGTACGAGGTCAATCAACATCAAGTAGTCGTGCATGGATGCAAGTCCTTCATTCATTGAACTATATACATCTCAATCCATTAATTTCTTGCCTATATATAGCTGCCTATATTTGCAATATCTTCATTACTCATATAGCCATCTTCTCGATTAATTCTTACAAATATAGCCACTATGTCCAATCTAGCCTCAATTCTTTCTTTTTTCATCATTTTCACAACTTTCATCTCTTCTTCCAACGCCATTTCCTCTTGCAATGGCCCGTGCAAATCGTTGAACGATTGCGACGGGCAATTAATATGCATAGGAGGAAAATGCAACGATGATCCTGACGTTGGAACCAGTACTTGCGGAGGAGGAGGAAGTTCTCCTCCGTCTACCGGCTCAACCCCAGGTATGCTTACCCTCAACGACTTCAGTGAAGGCGGAGACGGGGGTGGTCCGTCAGAATGTGACGAACAATATCATGACAACAACGAAAGAGTAGTCGCGTTGACTACTCAATGGTACGCTAGTGGTTCGAGGTGTGGGAAAATGATACGTATTCGCGCGAATAGTAACGGAAAGAGTGTAACGGCTAAAGTTGTGGATGAATGTGACACTAAAGATGGTTGTAAAAATAATGTTGTTGATGGTTCAATTGCTGTGTGGAGAGCTTTAGGGTTGGATACAGATTTAGGTAGAGTTCCTATTACTTGGTCCATGGCCTAGGAGATATATCACTACGAAATTAGCAACGGATAAATTTTATAGTTGAACAGAAGAATTCGTTGCTAATCCTATTTAACGATAGCACACTTTATTTTAAAAAAATTGTTACTATTGGTCCATGGCCTAGGAGATAATAGTACTACTCCTATTTGGTTGTAATAGTAGAATTTGAATAATTGTGTCATCTTAATATATAAAATAGATGTAATAAGATGGACACTAGAGTACTTCAAGAATTAGCTAGGAAATATTCCTAATTTATTACTTCTATGTATAATTTCCAAGAAGCAAAGCAATAATATATATTTTCTATATTAAAGTGTGTAACCATCTTGTTTAAGCATAAGAGATAATAATTTAACGTGATTTGATCAATTAATCTACATTTATACATGTCGAAATGAACGATTCACTATATAAAAGAGAGTATAAAGAAAATTCAATTACAATAAATGATTTGTCGTTCCATCCGAAAAAAAGAAACTCAATTATGACATAATTTTCAAATACGTTTCTTATATTTTAAAATTTATCTGAAAAAATTATATCGTAACATTAACGCCACAATACAACAAACATACCATTATTATTCAAGTTTTTTCATTATCTCTGTGTTGTTCATTGCATATTTTTAATGACATCAAATAATGATTTATTTATAGATTATTTAACTTGTAAACTTTGCAATCAACGATAAGATTTTTACGTATTACAACAAAAAATATCTTTAAATAACTTATACGTCCCTTTGACTGCTTCATTATGATGGATTCAAACAAATCAAAAATAATATATAAATATAAATATCAAAGAAATTAAGGTGATCAAATATATAGTTAAATTAGAATATAACTCAAGTAAATTAATATTTTGAAAAATCTCAATCTTAGAGCTCAAAGATTTCAAAAAAATTAAAATAAAATAAGAGAAACTCGTGGCTGAACTCCAATAAAGGAATATAACTTTTACAACGTAGTAAATAATTATTGTGCGCATACAATTATATTGTTTAGTAAAATTTTAAATAGTAAGAGGGACAGAAAAAGCAGACACCGTACTTAAAATTTAATAATTCTTAAAATATTTATTACGACGTTTGTGAAATAGTACTAAAATGATTCTATAATGATTATTTTTATGATATGAGGAGATTTATTTATCTAAATTGATAAGATTATCAAAATTTCAGCCAGATACAAGAATGTCAACTCCAAATGCATATTCTTAATAAATAATTTATAGGTCATCTCTGGACGAAGTCAATAACCTTGTAAATTTATTTATAATATCAAACAATAATTTATAAACTTTTCAACTTTTCATATTTTTATAATATCAAATAAAAGTTTATTTATAGATTATTTAACTTGTCAACTTTTCAATCAACGGTAAGATTTTACGTATTACAACAAAAAATGTCAACTATAATGTTATACTCCCTTTAACTGCTTCATCATGACAGATTCAAATAAATCAATAATAATAATATATAAATATAAATATTAAAGAGAGGTGAAATATATAGTTAAATTAGGCCATAATTTAAGTAAAATGATATTTTGAAAAAATTCAACCTTAGAGCTCAAAGATTTCAAAAAAGAAACTCGTAGTTGAACTTCAACAAAGGCATATAACTTTTAGAATGTAATAAATTATTTTTGTGCACACACATCATACCAAAAAACTAATAATCCTTAAAATTATCAAAATTTCAGCCATATGCAAGAATGTAACCTACACATGTCTGTTTTTAATAAAATATTTTTTAAATCGTGTAATATATAATATAATCAATTAGTAATTAATAATTATAAAACATAGGCAACAAGAATCTTAAATTATTAATTATTTTGAATTAGAGTGTCTAACCAATTTTCTGTGACGGAATGCAATGGTCCAAATAACCTATACAAAAAAAAGTAAATCTTGGATCAAACAATGATCCATTATAGTCTATATATCTCGATTCAACCACTTCAGTCCAAATAACTTTTGTTTAGGTTAATACGTCGTTCATTTATCAATTCAACTCATTGACTTATTCTAATTCAACTCATTGAGTCATTCAAATTCAAAGCAATCAGCCTATTTGATACGTGCACACTAAAAACTTGTTATGATCAATAACATTTCTGCCTATAAAATTCCAGAATCTCATTCACCCATCTAACACTTTCTTACTCATATAACCTTCTACATCATTAAAAAAAATAGCCACCATGGCCAATCTAGCCTTTCTTTCTATAATTTTCACCATTTTCATCTCTTCTTCTTACGCAATTTCTCAATGCAACGGCCCTTGTAAAACCTGGGACGACTGTGACGGTCAATTAATTTGCATAAACGGGAAATGTAACGATGACCCTGACGTCGGAACCAACATTTGCAAAAATAACCCTCAGTAAAGGCGGAGACAGGGGCGGTCCATCATCATGTGACGGGCAATATCATGACAACGACGAAAGAATAGTGACGTTGTCCACTGGATGGTTCGCAGGACGTTCAAGGTGTGGTAAGATGATACGTATTCGGGCGAATAACGGGAAGACCACAACGGCTAAAGTGGTGGATGAATGTGATTCTACTACTGGTTGTGATAAAGAACATGCTTTTCGAAGTCCATGTAAAAATAACATAGTGGGTGCTTCCATTGCTGTATGGAGAGCTTTGGGGTTGAATACAAAGTTGGGTATAGTTCCTGTCACTTGGTCCATGGTACAGTTACAGATTCGATGCAATTCAATAATTTTAGCTGAAATTATATATGTGTCAAAAAAAACTTATTGAATAATGGATATAATTTCTAACTAATAATGTTCTTTCTTTCATCTCAATTTATGTTGTGTACGTTGTTTGACTCAAAATTATCGTAGTTGCTATCCACCCAGGCTTTCATCTCTCGTGGTGAGGGAGGTTGTTGAAAAAATAATGTTTATACCTCTAATTAACATTTATTGTCTTCATTATCCTCATAAGATGGTTTTTCTCATCTATAAATCAACAAAAAATCTTCTTCTTTTGAGTACATGGATCAATACAAAATCTTTCTATCATATTATGTAGTTCGCGATTTTTCTAATGAAGCTTTGTAGTTAGTTTCTGTTCTCCTAATTTTATACTAGCTAGAAGAACTTGTTGAATCATGGAGAATACACTTACACGTTAAAAATATTTTACCTGGTATAATATATTTTTCATAATGCAACAAGTTCTATTTGTATAAAACTAGGTAACATAGAAACTAATACTCTCTCCGTCCCAATTTATATTAGTTAGTTTGACTCGGCACAGAGTTTAAGAAAGAAAGAAAGACTTTTGAAATTTGTGGTTTGGAATTTTGGCTGAAATTTTTCGGAGGCATCCGTGACGACCTATTTAATGGTGTGGGTTAGTTCGGAGGGGCAAACACGAGTGTTTTTAGTAGAAACGAGTCCCGGAATATAAAATATCAATTTTTTAGTTTTTTCGTGTGTGTTAGTCCATGAATTTTGTGTGATACGTGCTTCTGATGGAATTTTGGCTGAAATTTTTTGGAGGCGTCCGTGACGACCTATTTTATGGTGTGGATTGGTTCAGAGGGAAAAACGTGAGTTTTTTGAGTAAAAACGAGTCCCGAAATATGAAATATCGATTTTTCACTTTTTTGTGTGTGTTAGTCCATGAATTGTGTGTGATACGTGCTTCCGGTGGAATTTTGGCTGATATTTTTCAGAGGCATCCGTAATGACCTATTCAATGGTGTGGATTGGTTCGTAGGGGCAAACGTGAGTTTTTGAGTAAAAATGAGTCGTGAAACAGAAAATATCAATTTTTTAATTTTTCGTGTGTGTTAGTCCATGAATTTTGTGTGATACGTGCTTCCGGTGAAATTGTGGCTGAAATTTTTTGGAGGCATCTGTGACGACCTATTTAATAGTGTGGGTTGGTTTGGAGGGACAAATGTGTTATTTTAGTAGAAACGAGTCCCGGAATAGGAAATATCAGTTTTTTAATTTTTTTTCGTATATGTTAGTCCATGAATTTTGTGTGATATGTGCTTCCCATGAAATTTTCGCTGAATTTTTTTGAAGGCATTTATGACGACCTATTTAATGGTGTGGGGTGGTTCGTAGGGGAAAACGTAGATTTTTTTGAGTAAAAATGAGTCCTGAAACAGGAAATATCAAGATTTTTTTAGTTTTTTCGTGTGGGTTAGTCCATGAATTTTGTGTGATGCGTGCTTCCGGTGGAATTTTGGCTGATTTTTTTTTGAATGTGTCCGGGACGACCTATTTAATGGTGTAGGTTGGTTCGGAGGGGCAAACGCGGTTTTTTTTAGTAGAAACGAGTCCCAGAACAGAAAATATCATTTTTTTAGTTTTTTAGTATGTGTTAGTCCATGAATTTTTTGTGATACGTGATTCCGGTGGGATTTTAGCTGAAATTTTTTGGAGGCGTCCATGATGACCTATTTAATGTTGTGGGTTGGTTCGGAGGGGCAAACACAGGATTTTTTGAGTAGAAACAAGTCCCGGAATAGGAAATATCAATTTTTCAGTTTTTTCGTATGTGTTAGTCCATGAAGTTTGTGTGATACGTGCTTCCAATGGAATTTTGACTGAAATTTTTTGGAGGCATCCATAATGACCTATTTAATGGTGTGAGTTGGTTCAGAGGGGTATTCGCAGTTTTTTTTAGCAGAAACGAGTCCTGAAATAGAAAATATCAATTTTTCAATTTTTTTTGTGTTAACGTGTCTGTGACGATCTATTTAATTGTGTGGATTGGTTCAGAGGGGCAAACATGCGTTTTTATGAGTATAAACGATTCCATGAAAAGGAAATATCAATTTTTTGGATTTGTAGTGTGTGTTAGTCCATGAATTTTGTGTGATACGTGCTTCGGTGAAATTTTGGTTGAAATTTTTTGGAGGCATTCGTGACGACCTATTTAATGGTGTGGGTTGGTTTGGAGGGCCAACGTGGCTTTTTTGAGTAGAAACGAGTCCCAGAACAAGAAATATCATTTTTTTGATTTTTTCGTGTTTGTTAATCCATGAATTTTGTGTGACACGTGCTTCCGGTGGAATTTTGGTTGAAATTTTTTGGAGGCATTTGTGACGACCTATTTTATTGTGTGGGTTGGTTCAGAGGGGCAAATATGAGTTTTTTTGAGTAGAAATGAGTCCTGAAACAAGAAATATCAATTTTTTTGATTTTTCCGTGTGTGTTAGTCCATGAATTTTGTGTGATACGTGCTTTCGAAGGAATTGCGGCTGAAATTTTTGGAGGCATCTGTGACGACCTATTTAATGGTGTGGGTTGGTTCGGAGGGGCAAACGTGGGGTTTTTGAATAGTAACGAGACCGAAACAAGAAATATCATTTTTGTTATTCTTTTATGTGTGTTAGTCCATGAATTTTGTGTGATACGTGCTTCCTATGGAATTTTGGCTGAAATTTTTTGAAAGCGATCATGATGACTTATTTAATGGTGTGGGTTGGTTCAGAGGGGGCAAACGTGAGTTTTTTTGAGTAGAAACTACTCCTGGAATAGGAAATATCATTTTTTTTGGTTTTTCGTGTTTGTTAGTCCATGAATTTTGTGTGATACGTGCTTCCAAAGAAATTGTGGCTGAAATTTTTGGAGGCATCCGTGACGACCTATTTAATGGTGTGGGTTGATCCGGAGGAAAAAATGTGGGTTTTTTTGAATAGTAACGAGTCCCGATACAGGAAATATTGACTTTTTGAGTTTTTCGTGTGTGTTAGTCAATAAATTTTTTTTGATACGTGCTTTCGGTAGAATTTTTTGGACGAATCCGTGACAAACTATTTAATGGGGTGGGTTAGTTCGGAGGTACAAATGTGGGTTTTTTCCAGTAAAAATGAATCTCGGAAAAGGAAATATTGAATTTTTTAATTTTTTTCGTGTGTTAGTCCATGATTTTTGTGTGATACGTGCTTTCGGAGGAATTTTGGTTCAAATTTTTCTGAGGCATCCATGTCGACCTATTTAATGGGGTGGGTTATTTTGGAGGGGCAAACAGAGGGTTTTTTCAGTAGAAATGAGTCCCGAAAAAGGAAATATCAATTTTTTCAGTTTTTTCATGTGTGTTAGTCCTTGAATTTTGTGTGATACATGCTTCCGGAGGAATTTTGGTTGAAATTTTTTGGAGGCATCTGTGATAACCTATTTAATGAAGTGGGTTGGTTCGGAGGGGCAAACGTGAGTTTTTTTCAGTAGAAATGAGTTCCGGAATAGGAAATATCAATCTTTCAATTTTTTCGTGTGTGTTATAGTCCATGAATTTTGTGTGATACGTGCTTTCGTTGAAATTTTGGCTGAAATTTTTTGGAGGAGTCCGTGACGACCTATTTAATGGCTTGGGTTAGTTTGGAGGGGCAAACGCGAGTTTTTTTTAAGTAAAAATGAGTCCCAGAATAGAAAATATTGATTTTTCGTGTGTATTAGTCTATAATTTTAGTGTGATACGTGCTTCTGGTGGAATTGTGGCTGAAAATTTTTGGAGGCGTCCGTGACGATCTATTTAATGGTGTGGTTGGTTTGGAGGGGCAAATAAGGGTTTTTTTTGAGTAGAAATGAGTCCCAAAACAGGAAATATCATTTTTTTTTTAATTTTTTCGTGCGTGTTAGTCCATGAAATTTGTGTGATACGTGCTTCCGGTGAAATTTTGGCTGAAGTTTATTGAAGGCGATTGTGACGACCTATTTAATGGTGTGGGTTGGTTCGGATGAGAAAACGTGAATTTTTTTGAGTAGAAATGAGTCCTGAAACAGGAAATATCGATTTTTCAATTTTTCCGTGTGTGTTAGCCCATGAATTTTGTGTGATACATGCTTCTGGTGGAATTGTAGCTGAAATTATTCAGAGGTGTCCGTGACGGCCTATTTAATGGTGTGGGTTGAATCGGAGGGGAAAACACAGTTTTTTTTAGCAGAAACGAGTCCCGGAATAGAAAATGTCTATTTTTAGTTTTTTCGTGTGTGTTAGTCCATTAATTTTGTGTTATACGTGCTTTCGGTGAAATTTTGGTAGAAATATTTTGGAGGCATCTGTGACGACCTATTTAATGGGGTGGGTTGGTTCGGAGGGGGAACCGTGATTTTTTTAAAGTAGAAACGAGTTTCAGAACAAGAAATATCAATTTTTCAGTTTTCATGGATTTTGTGTGATATGTGCGTCCGGTGGTTTTTTGACTGAAATTTTTCATGGGCGTCCGTGATGACCTATTTAATGGCGCACATTGGTTCGGAGGGGCAAACGTGGGCTTTTTAGATTTCAAACATGGCCCGAAATGGGAAATAGGAATTTTTTAATTTTTTCGTGTGCTAAGTCCATGGATTTTGTGTGATATGTGCGTCCGCCAGTTTTTTGGCCGAATTTTTTCATGGGCGTCTGTGAAGACCTATTTAATGTCGCGCGTTGATTCGGAGGGGAAAACGTGGGCTTTTTGGATTTGAAACATGGCCCGGAACGAGAAATAGGGATTTTTTGGTTTTTCTGTGTGCTATAGTCCATGGATTTTGTGTGATATGTCCGTCCGGTGGTTTTTTGACCAAAATTTATTGTGGGCATCCATGACGACCTATTTAATGGCGCATATCGGTTCGGAGGGTCAAACATGGGCTTTTTGGATTTCAAACGTGGCCCGAAATGGAAAATAGGAATTTTTCAGTTTTTTCGTGTGCTATAGTCCATGGATTTTGTGTGATATGTGCGTCCAGAGGTTTTTTGGCCAAAAATTTTCATGGGCGTCCGTGACGACCTATGTAATGGCGCACGTTGGTTCAGAGGAGCAAACGTGGGCTTTTTGGATTTCAAACGTGGCTCGGAACGAAAAATAGGAATTTTTAGGTTTTTTCCTGTGCTATAGTCCATGGATTTTGTGTGATATGTGCGTCCGAAGATTTTTTAGCCGCACTTTTTCGTGGGCGTCCGTGACGACCTATTTAATGGTGCGCGTTGGTTCGGAGGGGTAAATGTGGGCTTTTTGGATTTCAAAGGTGGCCCGGAACGGGAAATAGGGATTTTTCAGTTTTTTTGTGTGCTATAGTCAATGGATTTTGTGTGATATGCGTGTCCGACGGTTTTTTGGCTGAAATTTTTTATGGGTGTCCGTGACAACCTATTTAATGGCGCGCGTTGGTTCGGAGGGGCAAACGTGATCTTTTTGGATTTTAAACGTGGCCCGGTACGAGAAATAGGGATTTTAAGGTTTTTTTGTGTGCTATAGTCCATGGATTTTGTGTGATATGTGCGTCCGAAAATTTTTTGGCCACATTTCTTTGGCGTCCGTGACGACCTATTTAATGGTGCGCGGTTGTTCGGAGGGGTAAACGTGGGCTTTTTGGATTCCAAAGGTGGCCCGGAATGGGAAATAGGGATTTTTCAGTTTTTTCGTGTGCTAATTTTGTGTGATATGTGTGTCCGACGGTTTTTTGGCTGAAATTTTTATGGGCGTTCGTGACGACCTATTTAATGACGCGCGTTGGTTCGGAGGAGCAAACGTGGTCTTTTTGGATTTCAAACGTGGCTCGGAACGAGAAATAGAGATTTTTTGGTTTTTTCGTGTTCTATAGTCCATGTATTTTGTGTGATATGTGCGTCCGGCGGATGTAATGACCCTTCCGGTTATTTACATATTTTCGCCTTTCTTGTATCATTAGAGCTTGCCTGTAGCGGCCCCAAGTCATTTATGGCTTGTTGGGACCTGCAATTCGGTGCCCAGACCATTTGTTTGGTCTTTATGGCCGTCCCTTGTTTTAGAGCTTCAATTATGAAAATCATTGACTTCAGTCAATATTCTTGGTAATATCAAAGAATTAAACCAAGGTTCTAGGTCAAAGGAATCCCTTACGCAAAAGTTCGAAGTTAAAGAAATGCCTCGTGTAACACCTCACCCGTTTGGAAGGTTTAAATTAACCCGTACTTTCGAGGTAAGGTTTAACCTTCCGTTAAACCTTACCCCAAAAGTTCGGGTTAGAATCGATGAGGTTGCAAGAACGAGCTATAGCCAATTGATAAGGTGTTAATGTCACACTCGTGACCAGCCAACTCCAAAGCATAAAATGAGGCCAATAACAATAATAAATGTCAGCTAAGTCCAACAACAATATGTTAACCACATCTCAAAGGAGCGACGAGCTCCTGAGGCACTATTTCAAGGCGTACTTCACGTTGTTCAATCCAATCACTATTGTATGTGATCCCAAAAAGAATCGCACAATTTCCCAATCCCTCCAGCACCTTACCACAACCAGTACACCACAACAATAACCAAACATAACATGACAAAGGGGCTGCCCAGAGCCATAGATCCAAAATACCACTTCGTGGCTCAGAAATCCATAAAACAATACTATAACATGTAATTACGAAGGAGGATCGTAGGGGAGAGATTTCCTTGACAAAAATATTCAATATCCCAATATTAACAACCTGCCTCCTTGCAGGAACAACAAACATATCCAAATCCAACAAGAAACTACTACAAGTTATCGAAAAATACAACTTTTCATAACTAGAAGCTTAAAATCTTGATCCAACAAATAGATAAGTGTACGGGATCCATACCTCACCAAAATAACTCCATATCTACTGCCAAATACTCAGAAAACACCTGCTAGCTCGCTGCATCAACACCCACGAAGATACGCCATGAAATCGACGGGACAAACTACACCAAAATGACGAGCTCGCGACGTAGAGCAACTTCCGTTAAACTTCCGAATTGAAAGCATCAAAGTCCATGGAGTATCTAGGGGATTTACCTCTGATTTTCTGAAGTTTTTGGTGAAAATAATGAGTTAAAACGAAGGAGAAATCAGCTTTTATAAGCTGAACCGACTTAGGATGTGGACCCCACTTTGACGTGTCTGCTTGTGCAGTCTTACGAAAATGTGAATATCTCTCTATTCTGAAGTCGTATGGATGAACGGTTTAGTGCGTTGGAAACTAGACTCGTAGACCTTCGATTTGGTATATTGGGGGACCACTAAATCTTTATAGATAGGGAGAAACACCCCAAGACATTTAACCCAAATTTGAAGAGAATTCCTTAAAGGAATTTACAATAACTTTTTCCGACTTTTGTTTCGCAACTTGCTTGACTTAAAAACTTATCATACGACCATTTTGCGATTATAATACCTCATAACACATCCTTCTTAGTATATTAGACACTATTAGTCTTACCCCAAAGGCACGGGTTACTTTAAACCTTCCAAACGAGCGAGGTGTTACACGAGGCATTTCTTTAACTCGAACTTTTGAGTAAGGGATTCCTTTGACCTAGAACCTTGGTTTAATTCTTTGATATTACCAAGAATGTTGTCGGAAGTCAACGATTTCCAAAGTTGAAGCTCTAAAATGAGGAGCGTCCATAAAGACCAAATAAACGGCCCGGGCACCGAGCTATCGGTCCCCACAAGCCATAAATGACTTGGGCCGCTACAAGTAAGCTCTAATGGTACAAGAAAGGCGAAAATGTGTAAATGACCGGAAGGGTCATTACATATTTAATTCCATGCATTGGATCAGAGGGGCAAACGTGGATTTTTGGGATTTCAAACGTGGCCCGGAATGGGAAATAGGGATTTTTCGATTTTTTCATGTGCTATAGTCCATGAATTTTGTGTGATATTTGCGTCCGGCGGTTTTTTGGCAGAAATTTTTCGTGGACGTCCGTGATGACCTATTTAGTGGCGCGCGTTGGTTCGGAGGGGAAAATGTGGGCTTTTCGGATTTAAAATGTGACTCGGAATGAGAAATAGGGATTTTTCAATTTTTTCGTGTGTTATAGTCCATGAATTTTGTGTAATATGTGTGTCCGATGGTTTTTTGGCAAAAAATTTTCTTGGGCATCCGTGACGACCTATTTAATGGCGCGTATTAGTTTGGAGGGGCAAACGTGGCATTTTTGGATTTCAAACGTGACCCGAAATGGGAAATAGGGATTTTTCAATTTTTTCGTGTGCTATAATCCATGGATTTTGTGTTATATGTGCGTCCGACGGTTTTTTGGCCAAACTTTTTTGTGGGCGTCCGTGACGACCTATTTAATGGTGTGCGTTAGTTCAGAGGGGCAAACGTAGGCTTTTTGGATTTCAAACGTGGCCCAAACCGCGAAATAGGAATTTGTCAGTTTTTTCGTGTGCTATATAGTCCATGGATTTTGTGTGATATGTGCGTCCGGCGATTTTTTGGCCAAAATTTTTTGTGGTCACTCGTGATGACCTATTTAATGGCGCGTGTTGGTTCGGAGGGATAAACATGGCCTTTTTGGATTTCAAACATGACCCGGAATGAGAAATATTGATTTTTAGGTTTTTTCGTGTGCTATAGTCTATGGATTTTGTGTGATATGTGCGTCCGGAGATTTTTTGGCCGCACTTTTTCGTAGGCGTCCGTGACGACCTATTTAATGGCGCGCGTTGGTTCAGAAGGGCAAACGTGGGCTTTTTGGATTTTAAAGGTGGCTCGAAACGAAAAATAGGGATTTTTTAGTTTTTTTGTGTGCTATAGTCCATGGATTTTGTGTGATATGTATGTCCGACGATTTTTTGGCTGAAATTTTTTGTGGGCGTCCGTGACAAAATATTTTATGGCGCGCGTTAGTTCGGAGGGGCAAACGTGGGTTTTTTAGATTTCAAACGTGGCCCGGAACGAGAAATAGGGATTTTTTGGTTTTTTCGTGTGCTATAGTCCATGGATTTTGTGTGATATGTGCGTCCGGCGGTTTTTTGACCGAATTTTTTCGTGGACGTCCGTGACGACCTATTCAATGGCGCATGCTGGTTCGGACGGGCAAACGTGGGCTTTTTGGATTTCAAACGTGGCCCGGAATGAGAAATAGGGATTTTTCAATTTTTTTCGTGTGTTATAGTCCATGAATTTTGTGTAATAAGTGTGTCCGATGGTTTTTTGGCCAAAAATTTTTGTGGGCATCCGTGACGACCTATTTAATGGCGCGTATTAGTTTGGAGGGGCAAACGTGGCATTTTTGGATTTCAAACGTGACCCGAAATGGGAAATAGGAATTTTTCAGTTTTTTCGTGTGCTATAATAGTCCATGGATTTTGTGTGATATGTGTGTCCGATGGTTTTTTGGCCAAAATTGTTGGTGAGCGACCGTGACGACCTATTTAATGGCGCGTTTTGGTTTGGAGTGGCAAACGTGAGCTTTTTGGATTTCAAAGGTTGCCCAAAATGGGAAATAGGGATTTTTTGGTTTTTTCGTGTGCTATAGTCCATTGATTTTGTGTGATATGTGCATACGGCGATTTTTTGGTCAAAATTTTTCGTGGGCATCCGTGACAGCCTATTTAATGGTGCGCGTTAGTTCGAAGGGGTAAACGTGGGCTTTTTGGATTTCAAACGTGGCCCGGAATGCGGAATAGAAATTTTTTGATTTTTTCGTATGCTATAGTCCATGGATTTTGTGTGATATGTGCGTACGGCAATTTTTTGGCCAAAATTTTTTGTGGGCGCCCATGACAACCTTTTAAATGGCACGCATTATTTCGGAGGCGCAAATGTAGGCTTTTTGGATTTCAAACGTGGCCCGGAATGGGAAATAGTGATTTTTTTGTTTTTTCGTGTGCTATAGTCCATGGATTTTGTGTGATATGTGCGTACGATAATTTTTTGGCCGAAATTTTTCGTGGGCGTCCGTGACAACCTCTGTAATGGCGCGCGTTGGTTTGGAGAGGCAAACGTGGGCTTTTTGGATTTCAAACGTGGCCCGGAACGGGAATTAGGAATTTTTCAATTTTTTCGTGTGCTATAGTCCATGAATTTTGTTTGATATGTCCGTCCGGCGCTTTTTTAACCGAATGTTTTTTGTGGGCATCCATGACGACCTATTTAATGGCGTGTATCTGTTCGGAGGGTCAAACGTGGGCTTTTTGGATTTCAAATGTGGTCCGGAATGGAAAATAGGAATGTTATGGGTTTTTTTGTGTGCTATAGTCCATGAATTTTGTGTGATATGTGCGTCCAGATGTTTTTTGGCCAAAAAATTTCATTGGCGTCCATGGCGACCTATTTAATGTCGCACGTTGGTTCGAAGGGGAAAACGTGGGCCTTTTGGATTTCAAACGTGGCCTGGAATAGGAAATAGGGATATTTCAGTTTTTTAGTGTGCTATTATAGTCCATGTATTTTGTTATATATGTGCGTCCGGCAATTTTTTGGCCGAATGTTTTCGTGGGCGTCTGTGATGACCTATTTAATGGTGCGTGTTGGTTCGGAGGAGCAAACATGAGCTTTTTGGATTTCAATCGTGGCCCGAAACGGGAAATAGGAATTTTTCAATTTTTTCGTGTGCCATATTCCATGGATTTTGTGTGATATGTCCGTCCGGCGGTTTTTTGACCGAAATTTTTTAGTGGGCGTCCATGACGAACTATTTAATGTCGCGCGTTGGTTCAAAGGCTCAACTGTGGGCTTTTTGGATTTCAAACGTGGCTCTGAATGGGAAATAGGGTTTTTTGGTTTTTTCGTGTGCATAGTCCATGGATTTTGTGTGATATGTACGTCCAGAGGTTGTTTGGCCCAAATTGTTTATGGGCATCCGTGACGACCTATTTAATGGCGCGCGTTAGTTCGGAGAGGAAAACTTGGGCATTTTGAATTTCAAACATGGCCCGAAACGAGAAATAGGGATTTTTTTGATTTTTTCGTGTGCTAGTCCATGGATTTTGTGTGATATGTGTGTTCGATGGTTTTTTGGCCAAAAATTTTCGTGGCGGCCGTGACAACCTACTTAATGGCGCGCGTTAGTTCGGAGGGGTAAACGTTGTTTTTTGGATTTCAAACGTGGCCCGGAATCCGAAATAGGGAGTTTTCGGTTTTTTCGTGTGCTATAATCCCTGGATATTGTATGATATGTGCGTCCTGTAAGTTTTTGGCCAAAATTTTTCATGGGCGTCCATGACGACCTATTTAATGGCGCGCGTTGGTTCGGAGGGCCAAACAGGGGCTTTTTGGATTTCAAACGTGGCTCGGAATGGGAAATAGGGATTTTTTGGTTTTTTCGTGTGCTATAATCCATGGATTTTGTGTGAGATGTGTGTCCGGCGGTTTTTTGGCCGAAATTTTTCGTGGACATCTGTGACGACCTATTTAGTGGCGCGCTTTGGTTCGGAGGGGCTAACGTGGGATTTTTAGATTACAAACGTTTCCCGAAACGGGAAATAGGGATTTTCAGTTTTTTCGTGTGCTATAGTCTATGGATTTTGTGTGTTATGTGCGTCTGGCGGTTTTTTGGCCAAAATTTTTTGTGGCGTCCATGACGACATATTTAATGGCACACATCGGTTCGGAGGGTCAAACGTGGGCTTTTTGGATTTCAAACATTGCCCGGAATGGAAAATAGAAATTTTTTGGTATTTTCATGTGCTATAGTCCATGGATTTTATTTGATATTTGTGTCCAGAGGCTTTTTGGCCGAATTTTTTTGTGGGCGTCCGTGACGACTTATTTAATGGCGCGCATTGGTTCAGAGGAGAAAACGTGGGCTTTTTGGATTTCAAACGTGGCCCGGACCGGAAAATAGAGATTTTTGATTTTTTCGTGTGCTATAGTCCATTGATTTTGTGTGATATGTGCGTCCGACGGTTTTTTGACTGGAATTTTTTATGGGCTTTCGTGATGACCTATTTAATGGCGTGCGTTGGTTCGGAGGGTCAAACATGGGCTTTTAGGATTTCAAATATGGCCCGAAACGGGAAATAGGGATTTTTCGGTTTTTTCGTGTGCTATAGTCCATGGATTTTGTATGATATGTGCGTCCAGAGTTTTTTTGACCGAAATTTTTCGTGGCCGTCCGTGATGACCTATTTAATGGTGCGCGTTGGATCGGAGGGGCAAATGTTAGCTTTTTAGATTTCAAATGTGGCCCGAAATAGGAAATAGGGATTTTTCGATTTTTGTGTGTGCTATATATAGTTCATGGATTTTGTGTGATATGTGCGTCCGGCGAGTTTTTGGCCAAAATTTTTCGTGGGCGTTCGTGATGACCTATTTAATGGCGCGTGTCGGTTCGGAGGGTCAAACGTGGGCTTTTTGAATTTCAAACATGGCCCGAAATGGAAAATAGGGATTTTTTGGTGTTTTTGTGTGCTATAGTCCATGAATTTTGTGTGATATGTGCATCCGGTGATTTTTTTGCCAAAATTTTTCGTGGGCATCCATGACGACCTATTTAATGGCGCGCGTTGGTTCGAAGGGGAAAACATTGGCTTTTTGGATTTCAAACATGGCTCAGAACAGGAAATAGGTATTTTTCAGTTTTTTCGTGTGCTATAGTCCATTGATACTGTGTGATATGTGCGTCCGATGGTTTGATGGTCAAATTTTTTTGTGGGAGTCCGTGACTACCTATTTAATGGCGCGCATTGGTTCGAAGGGGAATACGTCGGCTTTTTGAATTTCAAATGTGGCCCGAAATGGGAAATAGGATTTTTTTGGATTTTTCGTGTGCTATAGTCCATGGATTTTTGTGTGATATGTGCGTTCGGCGGTTTTTTGGCCAAAATTTTTCGTGGGCATCTGTGACAACCTATTTAATGGCGAGCGTTAATTCGAAGGTGCAAATGTGAGCTTTTTGGATTTCAAACGTGACCCGAAATGGGAAATAGTGATTTTTTGATTTTTTCGTGTGCTATAGTCCATGAATTTTATGTGATATGTGCGTTTGGCAGTTTTTTGGCCAAAATTTTTCGTGGGCGTCTGTGATGTCCTATTTAATGGCGCGTGTTGGTTTGGAGAGTCAAACGTGGGCTTTTTGGATTTCAAACGTGGCCCGGAATGGAAAATAGGAATTTTTCGGTTTTTTCGTGTGTTATAGTCCATGAATTTTTTGTGATATGTGCGTCCAGCGATTGTTTGGCCAAAAATTTTCGTGGGCATCCGTGATGACCTATTTTATGGCTCTCGTTGGTTCAGAGGGCCAAACATGGGCTTTTTGGATTTCAAACGTGGCTCGGAATGGTAAATAAGGATTTTTCAGTTTTTTTGTGTGCTATAGTCCATGGATTTTGTGTGATATGTGCGTCCGGCGATTTTTTGACCGAAACTTTTCGTGGGTGTCCGTGACGACCTATTTAATAGCGCACATTGGTTCGGAGGAAAAAATGTGGCCTTTTTGGATTTCAAACGTGGCCCGAAACGGGATACAGGGATTTTTCAGTTTTTTCGTGTGCTATAGTTAATGGATTTTGTGTGATATGTGCTTCCGGTGGTTTTTTTAATGAATGTTTTCGTGGGAGACTGTGACGACCTATTTAATGGCACGCGTTGGTTTGGAGGGCCAAATGTGGGCTTTTTAGATTTCAAATGTGACCCGGAATGGGAAATAGGAATTTTTCAGTTTTTTCGTGTGCTATAGTCCATGTATTTTGTGTGATATGTGCATCCGGCGGTTTGTTGCCTAAAATTTTTCATGGGTGTCCATGATGACCTATTTAATGGCGCGCGTGGGTTCGGAGGTGTAAACGTGGGCTTTTTTGATTTCAAACGTGACCCGAAATGGGAAAAAGGGATTTTTGGGTTTTTTCGTGTGCTAATAGTCAATTGATTTTGTGTGATATGTGCGTCCGGTGGTTTTTTGGTCAAAATGTTTTGTGGGCATCCGTGACGACCTATTTAATGACGCGCGTTGGTTCGACGGGGCAAACCTGGGCTTTTTGGATTTCAAACATGGCCCGGAATGAGAAATATGGATTTTTTGATTTTCTCGTGTGCTATTAGTCCATAAATTTTGTGTGATATGTGTGTCCGGCGGTTTTTTGGCTAAAAGTTTTCGTGGCCGTCCGTGACGACCTATTTTATGGCGTGCATTGGTTCAGAGGGGCAAACATGGGCTTTTTGGCTTTCAAACGTGGCCTGAAATGGGAAATAGGTATTTTTTCGTGTGCTATAGTCCATGGCTTTTGTGTGATATCTGCGTCTGGCGGTTTTTTGGCTGAAAGTTTTTGTGGGCGTCCGTGACGACCTATTTAATGGCGCGCGTTAGTTCGGAGGGGCAAACGTGGGCTTTTTGGATTTCAAACGACGCCCGAAACGCGAAATAGAGATTTTTCTGTTTTTTCGTGTGCTATAGTCTATGAATTTTGTGTGATATGTGCGTCTGGCTGTTTTTTGGCCGAGCCGCCAAGTCATCCGTCAAGATGAAGGGAAACACCCACTTCACTAGTTAAGAGCGACGAGAGCCATGACGATCCATCAAAGTTGTGATGTTCCGTCACAGCAAACCGTCAAACAGAGGCTGCAAAAAGGGTTATCATTGGTTAAGGGTGACGGTTCAGCTGACGAATCGTCACAAGACTGACGGGGCGCCAAGGCAAGCTGTCAAGATCAACAAGCGGGATTCCGAATCTATTTTTGGAACTTTATTTCCTAGACTACTATAAATACCCAGTGCTAGGATTATTTTATTGATTCATTCCGAAGCCTAATGGACTTGTCTTTTTCACTTTTTTTTCGAGGAAAAGATCTAGAAATATACTTGTCCATTATTGAGTCAATAATGAATATATTAACTAATTAACCGCAGCCACTACCTATGAAAGAGTATATATTAGGAATAGCATCTCTCTATGGTCTATTTTTTCACCTTATTACTCTATGACACTTATTTCTTGATTTCCCATTTGTTAATTACTTGAAATATATAATTAATTAACCAGGAGAAGTTTAATACAAAATATTTCAATCTAGTTTTTCTTTTTCCTGATTAAACAGTATAACATGACAAGCAAACTATGTTTTAAAAACTTTTTCAAGGTTTAAAGGGGAAAAAAAGAAAGATATTCTCAATGAATTAATTAATCGATTATAAGAAAAAAAAAGTATTATTAATCATGAGTTGTTCAGTATACTATGGTATAAGGACTAGCTCCTAGCCATTAGTTTTTTATGGATGCATTTTAGTAGATCAACCTCATTTTTTTTTACTTTTCATGATGTTTGATATCTTTATTGGGTCCCGATTAAATTTAGATTCGTGCGTAACAAAGTCCATTTCTGGGGAAAATGCTCTTAACGTGATTATTTCCTATTCTCAAAAACTCGAATTTCTGATTAAGAGTAAAGAATTTTCGAACCATCCCATTACAACGCGAATTGATAATTAGTCAATCAACTTGCTAGTTCATCTATTAGTCCTAACTTCAGAAGTCGTGCATCCATGCAAGTCCTTGCATTGACTAGCCAGAAAAGACTAATTTTGGTAAGTTATCGCAATGAAATTTGTGCATAGGTTGGCCAAATTTGTGCATAGGTATGTACCGTGGTATTCGGATTAGCTTGCGTGCACCTCGATTAATTTTACGGGATATCTGTCACCTCTCACCAGCAACGCATACCCAATAACTTTTTTCTAAAGCTAGAACTGATGGAAATAAATTATTTATTGTTTTGTCTCTGCTGAGATTTGAACATGAGACATCATGGTGTTCAACCCACTTCATTGACGAACTTTTTCTTTCTTTTTAAAAAACAAGTAAAACTTGAGTTGGGCAATGTTTCATTGTTTAGCCCATCTCGATTCAGTTCATTTCAGCTCAAATAACTTTTCAACGAATTAATGACGTGTTTAGATTCAAATCAATCCGTCCATTTGACACGTGCACAACTCTACTAGCTGAAAATCATGACTCTCAATATCATTTCTCCCTATAAATATTCGCTCATTTGGCCACTTTCCTTCACCCATCAACACTTTCTTACTCATATAACCTTCTACATCATTAAAAAAAAACCACAATGGCCAACCTAGCCTTTCTTTCTCTACTTTTCACCATTTTCATCTCTTCTTCTTATGCCATTTCTCAATGCAACGGCCCTTGTAGAACCTGGGACGATTGTGATGGCCAACTAATTTGCATAAACGGAAAATGTAACGATGACCCTAACATTGGAACAAGCATTTGCAAAAATAACCCTCCTTCCGTCCCTTCTCCTACTCCAACCAATACTTGTCGTCCGTCTGGCACAGTCAATTGCAACGGTATACACCCTGTATACCGTTGCTCGCCACCTGTCACCTCCTCAACGCCCGCTCAACTTACCTTCAATGACTTCAGCAAAGGAGGAGATGGGGGCGGTCCATCATCATGTGACGGGCAATATCATGACAACAACGAAAGAATAGTGGCGTTATCCACTGGATGGTTCGCAGGACGTTCAAGGTGTGGTAAGATGATACGTATTCGGGCGAATAACGGGAAGCGCTTTTGTTAGTAATTTTGTGTTTGATTAATAGTCTTAAAAAGTGCGGTAAGTGTCAAATTAAGAAAAATAACTAATATTTTCAAAAAGTGCACTTAAGTACTGTGTTTTGATTAAGTATTTTGTAAGAGTAACAGTTTATGTTTAATTAAATATTTTATAAAGGTGAATTTTAAATATGGGTAATCGTATTCTGAAAAAATGAAAAATTATACTTTTTTTCGCTTCTACTTAAAAGCTAAAAAAATATTTTTTGGTACTCAAAAACACTTATTTCTTCACCAAACGCCTTCATTGTGTTTAATAAGTGTTTCTTTTACCCTTTTTTCAAAAAAGTACTTTTAACCTTACATAAACTTTAGGCACTTTGCCAAACAATCTATAACGTCCTAGCAAATACAAATTTCTCATCATCAATACCATTTCTGCCTATACATATCTCATTCACCCATCAACACTTTCTTACTCATATAACCTTCTTAATTTTACAAACGTAGCCACCATGACCAATCTAGCCTTTCTTTCTCTAATTTTCCTCATTTTCGCAATTTTCATCTCTTCTTCTAGTGCCATTTCCAAATGCTACGAAAATTGTAGAGCTTACGATGATTGTGATGTTGGGATCGAAATTGAGAGGGCGTTATGCGGAAGCTAATAATTGCAAACTTTAACAATGATAAATCAGATGACAAAGAAAACTATACTAAAAAACATATTATTGATAATATTCGGTCAAGCGACCTACATATTATATAAAAACTAATATAAAGAAAATATTAAAACTATAGAGAGAAAATCTCCCCATAAACAAAACTCTCAAATTCCAAAGGACTACATTGTGGATGCTATTATGTTTGATTTGAGAAGAGAGATCTTCAATTTATAGAAGTCTAAACTTCTCCTCCAAGAAACGGTTAACCAATTATGGAAGAGTTATTTTCCTACTAGGAAACCTTTTCCACCAAGAAAACCTTTTCAAGGTAAAACACAGTTATGGTATAATTCAGTAAAGTAGGAAATTCAGGGCAAACCCTAACATGTGAAGGTCAGCTAATATGCATGAAGGAAAAAATGTAACGATAGCTCCGGCGCAAGACCCAAAATTTGTAACCCTCCTACCCCTATCGTTCGTCTGGCTAAGTCAATTGCAACGGTATACACCCCGTAAACCGTTGCTCACCACTTGTCACCGCCTCAACGTCGGCTCAACTTACCCTCAATGACTTTAGTAGAGGCAGAGACAAGGGCGGTCCATCATCATGTGCCGGGCAATATCATGACAACAACGAAAGAATAGTAGCATTGTCCACTGGATGGTTCGCGGGAGGTTCAAAATGTGGTAAAATAATACGTATTCGATTTCAACCCCCTTGTGGGCCTTACCATAGGCAAGATCTTGACATTACCCAACAATCCCCCTCCCAACACATGCCTCATGCAGCGTGTTACATGTTGCTCTTCGGAATCGAACTCATGGCCTTAGCTCTGATATCATTTGTGAATTCTCTAATTCCTCTCATCCCCCTTCTATTATCTGCTATGTGTATTTTCTTATTATATCGTTCAGAATCCTATAGTTCCTTGTTTATCACTTTTGATTCAGTTTTGGTATACTTAGAAGGCGACTAATCTATATTACTATTACATTCAAACCTCATTATATCTATCCAAGAAAGGATAGATCTAGAAGAGTCTTTTTATACCAAATAAATTACTTTTTTTCTCGAGAAAATCTTTTTGAAGTAAAACACAATTTTGATGTAGAATTCAAATTAAGAGTCGGGTATGTACCTCTTATATAAGAAATTATTACAAATGAATTGCTAATTGTTAATAGTTAAGGACTAGCGCAACCAGGGGCGGATCTAGAGGGGTTGAATCCCCTCGGTAAAAAAATACACTATATATAAGGTAATTTTTAATATCTTTTATGCATGTATATTGATTTTCAATCCCGTAAAGACAAGAGTAGATGTTGGCTTAGTGGTTTAGGCGTTTAAAATTCACCTTGAACTTCCAAGTTTAAATCTCAAACACTATATTTTTATTTCTCGAACCCCCTGAATGAAAATTCTGAATCCGTCATTGAGCGCTGCCATTAACTTAATATGGATGCATTTCTGTCAGTCAAATCAACTTGCTGGTCTATCTATTTAATCCTATTAGTATTGTACAAGAATTATCAACGTCACGAATCATGCAAGTCCTTGCATTGAATAGCCAGAAAAGTCTAATTTTGCTAACTTATACCTATTAAAATTGTGCATAGGTTGGCCAAATTAAGACCATAATTCATTTTGATCTCATAATTCAATTCATGTTAAAGTTGAATTGATTTGAGCTAAATTCATAATCAAAATTGAAATATAAAAAATCTTGTCACAATATTTTTTTTTAAAATTATTTTTGTTTGATGATATGTTTATATACAGTCATACTAAAGATGTTTTTTTTTATTAATTTTGTTTGGCAATTAAATAAATCATATGTTTTTTTTAAGAAAGAAAAAACTTGAGCCTGGTAGTGATTCTTTATTTAGCCTATCTCGATTCAATTTTATTTCAACTCAAGTAACTTTTGAACGGATTAATGACATATTTAGATTCAGGAAAATCCGTCCATTTGACACGTGCACAACTCTACTAGCCGAAAATCATGACTCACAATATCATTTCTCCTTATATATATTCGTCCATTTGGACACTTTACTTCACCCATCAACACTTTCTTACTCATGTAACCTTCTCTCAATCATTACAAAAATAGCCCGCATGGCAAATCTAGCCTTTCTTTATCTAATTTTCACCATTTTCATCACTTCTTCTTACGCCATTTCCCAATGTAAAGGCCCTTGTAAAACCTGGGACGATTGGGTATAGTTCCTGTCACTTGGTCCATGGTTCTTGGTCAAGACGGAGCCACCGTTACAGTTACGAATTCGATAGATTTCAGTAACTTTAATTAGCTCAAATTATATATATATTAAAAAACTTATTGAATAAGCGTGTCATCTTACATATAATGAGATGTACACTAGAGTTCCTTAAAGGTTATCAAATATGATATGATTTCTAACTACTAATGTTCTTTTTTCGTGTCAATTTATGTGGTGTTGTTTGGAAATGAATAGTTCTTCATAATTAAGGTAAAATAGGTATAAAATGATAAATTATCTTTTGGTATTTTATACTGAATAAATAAAAGTGAACATCAATTTTTAGTGTAATGGACAAATAAAAGTAGACGGAGGGAGTAAATTAATTGATAGGTAGCTACGTTTACTTGTTATCATTGACTCAATAAGTGGACAAGCTCCTATTTCCCCTAATTATGTTGATTTTCTTCCAAAAAAAAGAAAAAAGTGGAAAGGTTGAAAAATAATAGCCCTTTCACATATTGAATGAGAACGATAATCCCTTATGCATATTTTTTTGGTGAGACTTTTCGTT
Source organism: Jaltomata sinuosa (assembly GCA_003996215.1). Lineage (NCBI taxonomy): Eukaryota > Viridiplantae > Streptophyta > Magnoliopsida > Solanales > Solanaceae > Jaltomata > Jaltomata sinuosa. The sequence goes on from QJPP01007239.1 coordinate 582,697, forward strand.
TTTTGATTAAAGAACTTTTTTTTCTAGAATCAAAATATGGAATGAATATATATATATATGTAAACACTTTTAAATAAAATATCAATTAATTTCATGTAACCAAACATTTCTTCTATAACTCTCAAAGAATTGTTCATATAATATAATTTTACCTATGTTGGTAAATGATATACTATTTTGCAACATCATTGAGTATATACATTTTACACTTATTTAACGGTTGTTATACGATGAATATACACTGGTGACTGTTTCAAATTGTTACGTATAGCGTTGCTAAAAATTATTAAATAATTGACTGAAAAGAAAAATACGATAAATAATTTGAGACGAGGGAGGTATTAGTCTAATATTAAAGTACCTAGACTTTATTTTTGTGAAAAGGTTAGGTGGAATAATTTTGACACAGTAGAAACATTATGGACCATCTAAAATATTAGGCATAGTTATTGGGACCAAATAAGAGCAATCATGATTTTGTTTTCATCTACCAACTGTTTATTTGGGAAAAAAATATACTGTTCTAAATGCTGTATAAATATAATTACCAATCATATAATAAAGATGCTTTGACTTTCTGTTTTTTTATAAGAGTCAAAATTGATTGAAAAAAGACTCAATTTGGCACAATGAAATTTGGAAATGTGCCCTCTTCTCTTTTATTCGAAAAATAGAGTTAGTTTGGTTGGTTCCTTGTCCCCGATATGTAACAGAAAGATTGACTAGTTTACCGTATTCATTCACAAAAGCAATACTTTCCAAAGAAGAAAGATATCATGAGTTGTATTAAAAGGAAACTTTCTATCCCTTGGACGACTTGAGTAATGGGAGAATGATAATTAGGCCTCGCAGGTTATCGAACGATTTCCTACAATTCTTCTCAGTATGGAATGACTAAAGAATCACCCCCTATTCTTCCCAGTATGAAATGACTAAAGAATCACCCCCTACATATAGGGGTACCTTTTCTAAGTGGGCCATTTCACGCAAGACATTGATGGACCAACAGGTCACTCCACAGGTGCACGATCTAGTTTTGCACGTTACATCCTCTCTTAGGTAGCATTATGTTGAATGCACTAGAGATGTATCATTATCTCTACGAAATAGACATCATTGACACAACAGTGTCTACAATAAGTGAGTTTCTTACCCGACTTCTAGTGTTTGGTAAGTACGCAAACAACATTATACCAAAGTATCCTTTTTATATGTTAGCATAACATACCTTCAGATTTAGTTATTTCAAGAAAAACTTTGTTATAAAATATAGTGAAATTAAGACCTAAGTACTATATAAACCAGTAACAAATTTCATCCACTACTGGAGAAATTACATAATCTACAAGCTAAACTTTTTGCTAGAACAATTTATCACCTTAGTAGAGTTTTTTTTTCACCTTTCAATCTACAAAGTCATGAATCATGTGACCACCAAACTGCTGCCTAAGTCGATGTTCGTGTAGTTGCAACTGTTGTTGTTGTTGTGCAGCCTCCGCGTTTTGCCTTAGCCCCAATGTCAATGACACAGCTCCGATAGTACTACCTCCGATATCAAGTGCATTTCGTTGGTATGGTACAAACCCCATCAACGATCCGTCCATGCTGCTTGCTGCTGCTGCACCAGGGATGATATTGTGACACTCGATCCTTGAACGTTTTTCTTGATTCATCCACATATGATCATGACTACTACTACTGTCATCTAATCGTTCCGAGGGTCCAATCATACCTTGGCAGTCTTCTTGCTTCTCTGGCATTACTACACCGCTCATGTTGAGTAGTACATTGTTCAAATGCTGTCCACAGTTTACATGGTTTGTTCGTTCTGTCACGAGCTTGTTCACATCGGATTTTCTCATACTGGAACCGGTTTGATCTCCTCCTTTAGTCTCCAGCATATGAATTTCTTCAACCATCGGTTTCCATACACGAACACGTGCATTGATGAACCAATTAGAAACCTGTATTCAACATATCACGGATATTCACGTGTGTGTTAAGTCATGAATTTAGAGAAAAAAATCGCGTTTCTTTACCTGGTTTCTAGTTAAGCCAGTTTGAGAAGCCAACATGTGCTTATCACTATCTGTAGGATACCTACAAATAAAGTAAAGTTCATTAATACATGTGGAGTAATTAAACAATATATACAATAGTTGAAATCGAAAAGAGGGAGATTTACGGGTGAAGAAAGTGATCGAAAAGCCAAGCTCTAAGAATAGCCACAGCGCGTTCTGGTAAGCCTCGTTGAGGCCTCCAAACATGTTGTGATTCAAAAAAGGCGATCCCGGCTCCTCCACCACCACTTTTATGGTTATGTAACGACGTTTGATCAACGAATTTCAACCTCGATGAATTTCCATCGCCTTTCCTGCTCATGCCAGATGCAGGGGATGGCAAGTCCTCACCTAACGCCTGCCTTATGTTTTTCAGGTGATCTGTGATGGCGCTCCTCAGAGATTTAAAATGTTGCGCGACTGTTTTGAGAGCTAGGGAAATGTACGGAGTCGCTGCACTTAGACCAGCCACGGTTTCAAAAGACGAGACGACCATTTGCATTTGCTGATGATACTGTTTGTACCTTTTACAAATCTGTCACACAAAGAGTACATTTTGATAAGTGAAAAAAATAGTGCAAAACTGTTCTTTTCGGTGCATCTTTTTCTGTTGTTCACTAGAATAATATTTCCGAAACAAGTTCAATCCCAATGATTCGACATCAAATCAGTATGTAAAACGCGTAATTTTCTAAGAATAATGTTGATAACAACACAGTAGAATGATGCTTTCCAACCATTGACAACCTTAAAGTAATGTTCTTTAAATGATGAGATTATAACTTTAATAAAGTTCACTTAACAACACAAACATCATTTGATTGACAATCATGCATATTTGTTAGAAACAGTATGCTAAGGCTCATGAGAAACGTTACAATTCAAAAAATTAAGCAGAGAAACCACTAGAAATCAATAAGCAACCCCACATTTTCATTTCTTTAAAGCAATAGTAGGGTATAACGTATATATCTAAGCGAAGTTTTAACTTAGATTCAAGTCGGCTTCAACTCAAACAAAATGTACACGTTTCAACACACTTCATAACCGACTTATTCATACTGGAAACTCCCTATGAACACTTTCTCAACGATCTAAAAACATCACAGATATCAGATAACATTACCACAAGTAGGGGAGGGAACTGAAAATTACAAGCTTTATCGTCAAATGTTCATCCACATTCATTAAATCCATCCTTACAGTAAATTTGTTAAGATGTTTTTATTCTTTTCGTTCATTAGGTATGTGTAAGATATAATTTCGAACAGAAAAATACAAAATCATATCATACATTATACTTTGAAACTGCATATAAAAACTCTACTAGACATGGTGTTCTAGTATACAACAAGATAGAAAGAAAAAAAAGGAGTACTCCTGTTGCTCGGACTCTTTAAAAATGGCGACAGATGAGTGTCGGATTCTCCAAAAGTAGTGTATTTTTGAAGAATAAGACATGAGTGCGGCATCAGTTTTGGAGAGACCGAGCAACATTGCTCTTGAGAAATTCTTGATCTCATCTCAAACTTCATGCAACTATAGGATAATTAGAAATTTTCTTATTATTCAAAGCTAAAATTATGTAGTTAAGTTAAATTCATGTAGTTAAGTTAAATTAAGCAAAACAACAACATAGCTGTTTTCGATAGATCCTCGGCTCAAGTGATCAAGCAAACTAAGTTCATTATGCTAGAGCTAACAAATCAGCATCTCCGGAAAAGGAAAATGCACGAATTAACGAACCTCATCCTGCATAAATATCAGCTTCGCCTTCTTTTGCAAGTACTCAGGACGAACATTGGATTCATTCAAACCACTCGAATCTCCGACACAACCTCCTGATGAAGACTCAGCAGCAGCATTAACATCACACGAAACCCTAAAACCATCACGAATTTTCTTTGAGAAATTCGAACATTTAATCACATTGGATGAACCTGCTGCAAGATCGCAAAGTTCATCCAACAATTGTTGTGCTGGCCTCAAAAATTTTGAGCTTTTCAATATCGTTGCATACCCCGTAAAAGGACCAAGTGGCACTGCACTACGATGTGCAATCGCGAAATTGTCAGGTACTACTACATTGTTCCTCTTTTCCATCTGCATTGTATTCGTTCTTGACTGAGGAACAGGTGAAAGTGAGAGAGCCAACCCCTGAGCATTACTCGAATTATCAGGCCCTTTCGTTCTCAAATTTGTCCCCAATTGTCGCGATTGATCCATATAATCATTCGGAAGCAAAGGAAGTCCACTCTCATTCTCAGTCCACGTCCCACCAACACCTCCTGTTTCTACACCTTGATTCCCTGCTGTAGCAGAACTAACAACTCCTTGAAGAGTGTCATGATAAAGTACAGGATTACTAGTGCTAAACGGCATGTTACTAGTTGATATGGGATCAGACTGCTGCATTTCGGTATTATAACCACCAAAGAAATGAGGCTTTACATCAACGTTACTACTATTCAAACACATTGATCCAGACAACACGCCTTCTCCTCCTCCTCCTACAAACATTGGAGTAGTACTCGAATAATTCGTTACATTATTGTTCCATCCAACATTGTTACTCTTCCAAGTGCTACAATTCTGTGAAACATTATTATTAGTACTAGTACTTGTGGTTGCAAAATTGAGCATTTCAGACGATGACAGTACTAATAATGATGGATCATACGATACATTTCTATACTGATATGGCTCATGATGATGATGAAGAATATCAATATCTTCTGAATTAGTAACCCTCAACCGTTCTCTCCGGCTCTGCTGTGCTACATGAAATTCAGATACTTGGTCACTCATCTCCAAATTTTCGAGATTATACGATCATTCAAATATGCCTGCCTGCATGGTATTATAACAAGAAAAATCGAAAATTCAATAATATTGAGCTACAAGAAGCAACATGAAATAGCACAAAAACAAGTCCATGTGAGTAAGTATAGTAACATAGACAAGTAGACAGGAGAAAACAATAAATGAGAAGTTAATATTATAACTGTTGAGACACAAAATATAGTTGGAAAGAGTACAAGAAAAAAAAACACAAAAATTGGGACATTAAATAGAAGTAGACACAAATTGAAGTCCAAAGACTCGCACAACAGTAATTTGGTACAGGAACTAAATTATCCTAGAATTATAGTCCTCGAATTATAATTACTAGACTAATTTATTTTATATGAGAGATGTGATAAAATAATACAAAATTGGATGGAATAAATTTATATCGTCTACTAATTAAACACAGTATAAATCCTATCACAAACTTAAAACCTGAAATATTTCACCTTATCTCGCGTACCAAACGAAACAAAATGTCTCCTAGAAACATGTTGTGAAATATGTTTCTACATTAGGGTCGTTTGGTACGCAAACTAAATTATCCTAGAATTATAGTCCTGCAATTATAATCACAGGACTAATTTATTCATAGACTTAATCCCGAGATATCTCACCTTATCCCTCATACCGAACGACTCGAAAATGTCTCCTAGAAATTAACCTTATAGGCCAAACAACAATATTTTTACAAGAAGATATACAATAAGAAACTTTTTCACCAAAGAAGTTACAAACAAGTAAAAGACAAACCCTAATTTTCATGAGGAAACAAATATCTTATTTTCATGATTATTTTAAATTCTACATTTAACCAAACATACCCTTTTTATAAGTGAATAGAAAATTCTTAGCTAACTAACGATGTATATAACTTACAGTCGTTAACAAAAAAAAAAATGAAAATATAGGTAATTAATACTGGAAAATGAGTGTCACCATGTTTCATGAATGTGCTTAAACAGTGATCATTTACATAATTTTACATTTTTACAAAACTTTAGAAAGAAAGAAAGAAAAAAAGAAAGGAATAGATAAAAAAAAGTTAAAACAAATTCATCAAAGAAATTCAACATGTTCATATAATAGTAGTAGTAATAATAGTTTTAAAGGGATAACAAGTTTATAATTAATAACTAGTAAAAATAAAAAATACTACTATAAATATTATTAGAAAGTGTAGATAGAAAAAAGAACCTATTATGGAGAGGATATTTTACTCCGGTGAAGATTCCGATGAGTTTTCCGTTGGGAATATATGTATATATATATAAAAAATATATATAAATATATATATATAAGGATGAGTAAAGAGAGAGATAGTTGTAAAGAGTAGAATAGAGAAGAGAGGAAGTAGCAGCAGTAGTAGTAGTAAGTAGGACAATGATTGTCAAGTGGGGGTGGGGGTGGGGTAGGGGGTAGGGATAGGGGTAGGGGTAGGGGTGGTGGGATGGGGTATAGAAGTGATAATTGCTAAGAAGTTATTTTTTTAGCTTTGAAGGTGTAAAAAGAGAAAATTAGTTTTATACATATATATATATATATATATATATAAGAATATATTATATATATATATATATATATATATATATTAACGTGGTGTTCTGATCAGCTAGTGTGTCTCGATTAATTTCACAAGATACTTGTCACATTTCACTAGCAATAGAAATTATGTAATTCTGTCCGCTAAAGCTAGAATAAATGGAAAGATATCACCGTGTTTCGTCTCTGCTGAGGGTTGAACCTGAACAAAGAGTAGCTGGGTTGAGTTAATCTTTAAGGAACGCAAGTTAAGAGTCTAGACTCGTGTTTGATCGAACTCAATAATTTTTATTTAAATATTTTTTTGTATTTATTTATGTGATATTGTTTAATTTGATATAAAATTATGAAAAAAAAAGTAAGAGTTTTAAAATTTGTGATCCAATACACTTATTGATCATTTGTTATGATACAAATCATTTAATTAAGTGTTAAAAAAACTAAAACCTAAATTATATTTAATTATTATAAAAATATAATATTCTTTTTGAGACAAATTAAAAAATAAAAATATATCACTAAAATTAAGCTAAAGAAAAGTGAATTTATATTAAACCTATTATTAAAAATATTTTTTTAAACCGAGAGTTTAACAAAAATAATATCCTACTTTACATAAGATATGGATAAGGTTTTGTATATCTCTTTTTTTTCAATCTTGTTAAATCACATTAAATATAATATATTATTAAGACATGAAATACTTAAAATTTATTATTTTAAAATTTAAAATTCATAAAATTAAAATCGTGACTTTATCTTTATTAGTAGCTTTTTTGGGATTTTAACGTCGTTTCGTCGTTAGATTTGACGGCGAATATTGTCACAGTCAATGAATCTTATTGAAAAGAAATAGATTGATTTGAACTGAACTTGAAGCTTTTGGACTAAAAACATTTTCCAAAATTTGTTACTAATAAAATATTTCAATACACACAGTTTTTCTAAAGTACATTGAATGGGAGAATAATTGTTTCGAGTTATGGTGAGATGAATAAAATTTTTGTACGAATTAATGAATGAATTGTTTTGGTATGAAGCGCTTTTTTATTTGATGAATTTTAGTTAACGCGATTTTCGTTAGTTATGCCTTTTATGAACAATTAGTTTAGTAAATAACTTTGTATTTTATTTTTCTGTTATAATTTATAAATCTTTTAGATGAAAGTATAAAGATTTTTTATACAAATTACAAGTCGTATGAAAAAAAATTAGATTATTATTAAAATTTTGGAAGTTATTAAAAATGTTAAAGGATTGTCTAATATTTTATCCGAAAGATTGAGCAGTATATTATCAAAATCTATTGTTGTCCGAAAGGATAAGGATATATTTGCATAATTGTTAACTATACAACAACAAGAACAAGAACAAGAACAAGAACATATTTCGTGAATTTTGGAGAGAATAAAATGCACGCAAATCTTTATGGATAGAGTAATTGTTTTCAAAAGACTCTTAACTTTAAAGAAGTGCAATTAAAATCAATAACGACATCAAAATAGCAAAACAAACAAAGCTAATAAAACAAAAGATTTAGGGAAAAAATATAATACCACGTGAATATAAAATAATACTACTAAATAAAAGGAAGATGAGAAGAGGAGACTAACCCCTTGCCTCACCCACTTAAAAGTACGATAAACTTTCATTATGTACTATTCTTCTATCGTAATATACGGTCTTCATACATTCTTATATTTAGGTTATGTTCTCAGCAAACTGAAATTTTATTTTATTTTGTCAAATCACCTCCTCCCAGTTCTTCTTCAGACTACATTTAACGCTCCTAAAGTATGTTATAGTCAGCATCTCACACCTCCCTAGTATAATGGCACTCTTCTTCACATACGCGAATCATCTCAACCTTGCTTTATAAATGATGATCTAAAAAATAAATATTTATTTGCATAAATTATCCAAATTCAAATTAGTTGAAATCTTAAACAAAATTTGAATGGGATCATTAAGCAAATTCTATTAGAGAATATTTTCCAGAACAATGTCTAATATAAGAAAAATTATCCACAATATTTATCTTCTTTTATTATTTTATTTACCAAAAGAGCATTTTCAAAAAGCTGTCCAAAATAAAGTTACTATTATATGATCCATGCATTTTACTATGCCTTCTTTTTTATTCTTTTTAATGAAAATGATGCTATGCCTTTAATTGATTTCCTTTTCTTTTTTTGTTTTTCATTTAATGCATGATACTCGCATTAGAGTATGATTAATTTAGATTCGCACATTATAAAATTTATTTTTAAAAGTAACACTCAAAATAAGATCTTTTCATATTTTCAAAATTCAAATTTAAAATCTCTAATTAAAAATAAAGTGATCACGATTATCTCATCACAACCTACGTTGATTAATTGAGTTTCTTTCAAAAGAGATTCCCACCAACTTGATACACTTGCTTGGCCTACATATTTTTTTCAAAAATTGTACTATGTGCATGTTGGCTTTTTCTCAATAAAGGAAGACAAAAGAAGCACTATAATATAACTCTTCATAGTTTTATCATTTATGAAAAACATGCTATAAAATGATTAAAGAGTACAAATTAGTTGTTAATGAAATTCTGGGTGTACCAATTAGTCACCCTCTCCTGTTCTACGGATAGGGATGTATAAAAATTGATTTAACCAATAAATTAAATTAATAAAAATATTATTAATTTATTGATATTGGATTATTAGGTTAACGGATTTTTAATAATTTTGTAAAAAAAATTATTGGACTATCGGTTCGGTTTCGATTTTAAGGTTTTTGTTAATGGTTAAACCGATATCTCAATAAGATTATATTAAAATTATAGTTTTATCCATAATTATAATAATGACTTTAGATTTTAAATATATCCCCTATTATTTTTTTGCATTTTATAGTTGTTGTCTTAGTGTTGTTGTTTTCTTTCTAAAGATATTGGTTTTGTGGGGTTCTACCTATCAGTGTTGTTTTTCTTTTTAAGAGATTGCTAGCGTTGTTATTCCATTCAAGTTTGCTAGTTAACAAGAAAGAAAATAAGTTTGTTTTAGTAATAACATATTGAAATTTGCTTATGCTTGTAATTTGTATAGACTTTTTACATTAAGATAGTGTATATATGTAAATAGAATAAGAGAAAGCAAAAAATATTTTGGAAGCATTTTCTTATCGGTTAAACTAAAAATCGAACCGTTAAAGACCAAAATCGATTAACCGAAAATTGATAACGAATATCTTATTGGTTTGGTTATCGATTTTGCATGTTGACAAATCGAAAACCGATAAATCGAACCGATAATATACAAAATTGAACCGAATTGACCGATGCGCACCCCTATCTACTGATCCATTTGGTCATAAAAATTATTTACCTTATTGCAAAATATTTTTTTACTTTATTTGATAATTAATGGTTAATCGTGAAAATTTCAAATTCAACTTAAAGTTGTATTTCATATTTGAATAACAGTTTATAACCTGTTTTTCAAACCTTAAAAGTACATTAAGCATGAATATTATTTCGAATATTTTTACAAAAAATATAATTAAACACGACTCTCTCTTCAACTCCAGCTCTCTATTAATTTCAAAATAAAGTTAAAATATTTGAAATATATGGCCAAATGTCTACATAGTATTTTAAATATTTTTACTAATTTACCCTTACCGAACGTTGTCGTTTAACATATAATTATTTTGATCCAATAAGTAAAATGACGGTATTTTTGAACAATTTATAATATGTTAATGATATTTTTAAATTTATTCTGTTTTAGAATTCGAATAAATAAAGATATTTATCTCATCACATATAGGAAGTGTCACGAAATCAACTTGACAGAGTAGTCATTATATTATTTATACTAAAATTAAGACATCAAAATTTTATTTCCAATCTAATGAATAAAAAATAAAAATAAAAAAGCTCACGTGGTCCAATTTATCCCAAAAATGTCACACAAACATAAATATAGGAAACTAGAAATAGACCTATTTAGAATTTACTTATTTTACTTTTTGTTTAATTTTTTTATTTTTTTTATTTTTTTTTAATTCTAATTTTTCACATGATATGTTTAAATCAATAAAAATTAAAGATTTTTTGGGTACATTTAGTTTAACACTACGAGATTTAAAATATTTCTTTGTATTTTTTTATTTTTACATGAAGTTAAAATAGCACAAACAAATTAAAATAAAAATATATATAAATAAGTTAAAATTACTTTTTTAGAGATATATATTAGATCTTGAACATGTTTGATAGCAATGTCTTATGATTTCACCATTGCCCCGATAATTTAATTTTGTATCGCATAAGTTCATTTAAGAGAAAAATGCCTCGTAATAAAAATTAAACTCAAGACCTTCAATTAAGGGCTCATTTGTTTGCAGTTAATGAAGGTTTTAATCTGAATGGTTCAAAATAAAAGACATCTGGTACATTTATTTACATTAAGATTTGAACATTTATTTCGTTTAAATATGTCTTAATCATTAGAATTTTGAACAAAATCATAATATCTTTAAGAGGTAATTTTTATGTGATTAATTTTCACCATTAATTTATCCACGGTCATCAATCACTAATCACCATCACTAACCACCTCTGTTATCACAATCACTAGCATCATTATCAACCATTATTAATATTGTAGTCAACTACCTCTATCATCACAATCGTCACCAGCAAACACCACCACCGCGAATCATATTGTCATTTGCTATCACACCTATCGCCCTCATCATTATAATTATATTCATTGTCACCATCACATATCGCCCTCATCACCATGCTGCCACCTTCACTGAAACGATTATCTACTATCGCTATTGTGGATACGATCAATACCTTTTTTTAACCACCAATGCAATTAGCATCGTCGCTAATTATTACCAACACATCGTCAGTCACTACATTCTTTTGTCACCTCCATCAATACCGCCAATTACATATTAACATCACTTAACTTTATCACCACTATTGTCAATCGTCACAATTACACCAGTCACTATAACGCGAACCACATTTACTATCATAACTATCACTGTCACGATTACTAATTAATACACCAACTACTATCATCATCACCATTACAAATTATATAGACCACTATTATCAATCTTCACCTTTACGTCAATCACTATAACACCAATCACCTTTACTATCATTACAATTATTAATACACTAAAGGGGCATTTGATTGAAATTCTCGGATTAGTTATTCAGAAATTAATTATCCCTCTATATAATAGGATCATTTATTTTATCACTATAACATAAATAGTAAAATAAATAATTAATAAACTAACTAATATCTCAAATCAAACATAAATAATCTTACATTTTTAACCCAAAACTATTTACCATCCCTAATACACCAACTATTATACCACCATCACCCCTACAAATTATGTTCACCATGCATCACTAGTGATGGTTATTTGATAGTGATAGTAATAGCCTTTTAGAGTGTATTGAAATTAACACACTAATCAAGACAACACTGACAATTTCCCATCTTTTCTTTCTGTTCCTAGTCATTCCTTCTTTTCTTTTCTTTTAATAAAAAAATAACTTACACACAACCCCCCTAAAAGAATATTAAATCTCCTCTTACGTACACACTTTCTCTCGATTTCTACACCATTAGTCCATATTAAATCTCCACCGTTTGATTTACTTCATCCAACGGCTAGGGAATACATGTGATAACATCATCTACCACTTATCTAGAATTGGAAAAAGTTAAAATTTGCAGGCTTTTTTTCTGAGCAAGAATGAGAATTAGCAGCTTTTATTTTTATTGGTAATTGTTAATATGGCTTCTGCATTGAAGCAAAAGATCTCTACGATTTTGGTAAAGACTAGAAGTGTGTGTACGTGCATAAGTTTTTATTTTTTAAAAAAATGAGTAAAGAATTAACGAAAATTAAGACATGACATAACGTAATTTCAGCGAATTGAGGATGTGATCGTAGATAGAAAGGGGACATTGAGGGAGGGAGATGAATTAAGGTAAAAAATTAATATGTAGTAAAATATTATTTCACTTATCTTTTCATATTAGTAATCGTATGTAGCATTACTCCTATTTGTTATTTCAAGTACATCTTATCGAGAGTGTAATTACAGATAAAAGAAAAATTATGAGAAAGACAAATTAGGACAAAAAATTAATAGATAGTAGAATATTATTTTACTTATCTTTTTATACAAGTAATCATAGCATTATAATTTTATAATTTCTTTTTCTTTGATTTTTATTACTATTTTTTGATTTAGGTACAGCATATTGAGAATGTGATTGTAGATAGGAAGGAGGTTATAGGGGCACGTATTAAGATAAAAAGTTAGTAGTAGATAATAGAATGTTATCTATTTTTCTTTCATATTAGTAGTTGTAATATTATTTTTGTAGTTTATCTTGTCCTTTTGTTATTATTTGTTATTTTTTATACATTAATTATTATATTATTTCATTGTAATAATTTATTATGTTTTCTATAGTATTTTATCATGATTGCTTAACTTTTGTTATTTTCTTTGTTTTAATTTGTTTGACTTATTTTAATTTCACACGAAATTTAAAAAAGTAAAAAAGACTTTTAAAAGTTGTGATTTTAAATTAAAAATATATTAAATTTATTAAAATATTTTTTAATTTTGTGATCTTGATTATGTCATGTGAAAAGTTAGAATTAAAGAGTTTCTAAAAAGAAAAGGAGATATTTTTTTAAAATGGACTAAAAAAAAATCAAACAAATTGAAACGAAAAAAGTATTTCTTTTTTCATAATAATTTGAACTGAGGATCTATTAAAAATAATTCATGATCCTCTTCTGACCTCATTTTATAAGATTATACTAAATATTTATTATTGTTGATAAAGACTCGTTCATTCTTAATTAAAAGTGTTAAGTTTAAACTTAACCCCCGTTTGGCCATGAGAACTAATTTTTTTTTTCACTTTCTTGAAATTTTTAAAGTTGGAGTTGGAGTTGGAGTTGGAATTGTGTTTGGCCATAACTTTTGCAATAATTATCTAGATTTTAAATATATTTTTAAAAAAACATAAAATATGATTTGAAAATGAGATATAATTTAAATGGGGTTATTTATGAAAATAAAAAATTTAGGATTTTTTCAAAAAAATGAAAAAAGTGAGATAGAAAAAAGTGAAAACACCTTTTTCGTGGAACTTTATGGCTAAACACTATTTCTGGAAAAAAAGTGAAATAATTTTTTGAAAAATAGTGAAAACTTCTCATGGCCAAACTCCTACTTAGTCGACAAGGAATTGTTTTTATTAGGGAGCATATAATCCCAAGAATATAAGATTATTTCGCATTAATTTAAATTTAATCGGACTCTAATATAAATATTAAATAAAAATATAAAAAAATAAAGAAGAGTAAAAGATATTACATTCTCCAAGAGAGCTATTAAAATCTCACACAGGTGACGCAATCATTAGTAGGCCTATACTCTTAGGTTATTATTGTCTTCTTCTTTCAATGAAAATAAATGAATTAAATAATTATAACTTATGTTTTCAATGTGTTATTAATTGGCTTGCAAGTAGTGTGAGTTTTTGTAAAAATTTCACCTTAAGTAACTCTCTTTTAATGACAACAAACATTCGAATGACACTTCAACTCACTTTTTATTGTGTTTTGTGAATATCTGATATTGATGTAATATATAAATTTTGATGGTATTTAGATAATTATTTTATAAATTAAGTATTCAAATGACACAATAAAGACGATCGAGTTGTGTTTAGATGTGTCTATTTAAAATTAAAATACTTATTTATTAAGTAAAGTTAAATTTAAGTATTATCTATGCATTATATCTTTTTCAATTGCTGTACTCCCTCCGCGTCTCTCTTTAATTGTTGTTAATTCAAAATATTTGTCTCAATTTAGTTGTTACTTTACGAATTCAAGATTAAAATTGATAATTATTTTTAATTATATTTTTAATATTAAAAAAGTATGCAATGTTTGAGAGAAAAAAAAATCAACCCTATAATATTAACGAGGATTAATTTAGTAAATTATACTTTATATTAATTATTTTTTATGAACACAAAAAGGTAAAGCAATAGATAAAATGGGAAGAAGAGAATAGTTATTAAAAATATTTAATTCAAAATAAGGAGCTATTTGGCCATAAAAATCATTCATTTTCTTTCTTTTTTTTTCCAAATAAGTTATCACTGTTATGAATACACGTAATTGTGGATGTCCATTTGTTACTCCTACAAGCAGCTATGTAAGCATGCTCCTATAAGCAAATCAAAATAGCTTTGTAAGCAGGTTCTTATAAGCAGTTCACAAATAGCTTTGCAAGCAAGTGTCTATAAGCAGCTTTGTAGGCAGGTTCTTATAAGCAGCTCACAAGCAGCTTTGTAAGCAGGTTTTTATAAACAGCTCACAAACAGCTTTGCAAGCAAGTTCCTATAAGTAGCTCACAAGCAGCGTTGCAAGCATGTGTCTATAAGCAGCTTTGCAAGCTGCTTCTATTCTTCCATAAACAGGAAGTTCTTTCAGTTCATTTGTACATCAGTTTGAAGTTGAATAATATATAAGTTTCTCTCTATATATACTTTTCTCTGCTGTACTTTACTTTAAAAGTTTTTATTTCACAAAACGTTATCAGCACGAGACTCTACCATTCCGAGCAAACACTTAAGAAGTGTTACAGGTAAGTCGTATTTTTCTAAACTTGGTTCAAGTTTGAACAAAACAACAATATATCGGGTAAGATTTTACTTTATTTTAACTTGAATTCTTCAAGTTTTATAATTTAGTTATGAATTAGAATAAAGGTGATATATTTGCTTATAACTCTAGCAGAGTTTAAAAGAAATATTTGATCACCACAAGTGGTTAAATAATTTGATGTATGCCTCAATTTGCTCGTGAAGTAGCAATATCTTAATAGAGGCTATAAGCAATCACAATTTGATATGCTTAAGGCACACTCAAATGATTATTTCCATTCTCGAAGAATGAGAACTTTTGATAAATATTATAACTATAGATCCATTCCCTGAAGTGAATGTGATAATGTTTAGTACGGCATATAAATATGAGCGTGTCCTTTATTGTGAAAATATCAGTTGGCATGGCCGGTTGATCATCCTCGTCCTAATGTGATGCAAATATAATTAAGAATTTATATGTTGAAGAAGCAAAGAGTTCTTCATGAATTCTCTTGTATTGCTTGTTCTCATCATACCAGCTAAGACTGAGATTATATCATCTAAAACTTTGTAACATATAAAAAGGTGAATATGGGCCCATTCACCTGCCATGTGGATCATTTACTATTATATGATGCATCTATAGAATGATCACATGTGCGTTCATTGTCAACCCGCAGTTTGAAAAGTTCCAAACGATAAAATTATGATGATAATTCTGGTTGATTTAGCGTAAATTGTGTGCCTCCAATTGAAGCTAAACCGTTGATTATGAGAATAAATCTCCTAAAATGATATTTGGTATGAGACATGCTATTTAAAATATAGCAACACTTATAAGCATCAAGCCAACAAGATTCCCCCATCCCAATTGGTTCAGGATCAAGAGCCAAATAATATGAATCCCCAAGTAAGGTTGGGAGGTAAATGCTAGATTTTCTAATATTAGGGGGAGATATGATTAACAGCTGAAAATTATGTGTGAAATGAATTATCTAGATCCTCATAAAATATGTGAATTCGAAGTTCAAGAGATAATTCATTTGCAAAATATTGCAAACTAATTGCCAGATGTTATTTTGTTGACCCTATTCAGATGTAAATGCTCTAAGAAAAGGTCCTTGAAGGACAAAGTCTATGGCACGCCTGAAGCGTGATAGACCAATCGGTTCCAACTCCCTGAAGAAGAAAAGAAGCAAATAATTATAATGGTCATGATAATGAGGCAACTACTCTGAAAGTACACCACAACATAACTCTTCATAAAACCTTGACAAAGGTTTAGGTACCTGAAAAATGATGAATATGAAGAGATCTCTATAAGTTGTGTCGTACTGGAACCGATATCAAATGACCATATATGATATCTTTGATATAATAAAGGCCTTATATTATAAATGATATCGAGGATCTTAAATTCAAAATCTGTCCAAATGTGTGAACAGATATGTAATTGGCCAAATGAATATGAATAATGATTGTTTATCATGTCTAGCTAGACGAATCCAGAAGGATTTAAATTGCCTGAAGCATGAAGTTCAAAGTTTTATGAATTTTTGGATGCGTTGTATATGTGCTAGTAGCACCACCACAGCGCACTAAGATGGATCCCAAAGAAAGTTAGGAATATATGTTGTGTTTGATTCACCCTCCATAACTCTCTACCTTGAATCATTAGCGGGAGATCCAGAAGATCATCCACTTGCAGAAAATAGCAAATCAAATGTCAGACGCATTTATTGATTTGAAAAGGATAACTAAGTCACATATCCCTGCAGTGAATGTGCCTATCCGAATTGATGTCCCAGCAGGACCATCTACTAGTGTCATAGCTTCTGAATCCCAAATAAGCCTGAAGCGTGGTAGACCATTGGGTTACAAGGATAAAAATCCTAGAAAAAGAAGCACAAAAGGTGATGAAATGACACTACAAAGGAATCTCATGAAGAGATTCAAAATATGATTAATCTTGATATTCCTGAAGAAATCAGTGAACCCGATATTCAAGTTAATGAAGAGCTTTCAATGAGTTCTACTGGTGATGAGGCAAATTTGAATCGATCGAAAATTATGGTGGATAATGGTTTTGCATATAATATTGCACTTGACATTATGCAAGATAGTGAAGATCTTAAACCTCTATCTGT